>OX456525.1:15381406-15834569 GCA_949748255.1 Eustalomyia histrio | reverse complement strand
AGCAAAAATTAAAAAAAATCAAGAGGAATTCACAGGGCAGATCTTCCTTGTTAGTTTTCGTAACCAACAGAATTCGATTGCCTACAAATCAAATTTTTGCAATTTTTGCCAGGAACTTCATAAAAATGGAAATTTTTACCTCACAACCTGCCAAAAAGCTTCGGATAGAAACCTGAAATTTAAAGCATGGCTTAATGTTGAAAGTACCTCACTGGAAATTTCATTTCTTTAGAGGTAAAGTAGAAAACTAAGTGAAATTGGAAAATCTTTGGTTATAAAACTTCTTAGAATGCAATATTTAAGCAATACTGTCAACATTTAAATGAAAATTGCATTCAAGGAAATTTTATATTCAAAGTTTTTTAGGTTTTACTAAGATTTTTTTTTCCACCTCTTAAGAAATAAAAAACCGAGTTAGGGCCTTAATAGATAATTTCTATATTAGGTTCGTAGCTTTTTTGTACATTCTGTATCTACACCTGAATTTAGGGAGCAGAATTTGACAGAGGACCTCAGATGAGCATTACAGAATGAGAAACAAAAATCATATATATATATGTATATTAACAATAACGAACAAAACAATAGGAATGGTTTTCACGGTTATATGTCATAAATTGCCCAAAATGCATGCAACATATTTATGGAACCATGTCTTTTTCAAAATATTACCTCTAGCAAAAAATTGGGCAAGTACGGGCAGCTGGAAATTTTTGCAGTAGGTAAAGGAATAATCAAAGAACTTATTTTGAAAATATGGCAAAAATATAGAAATTTATAGTTTTTGTATTTTCATTCAAATTTGAGAAATATTGAAAAAATGGATAGTTGGTAAAAATTGATTTACCTGAACAAACACAAAGCAAACTACAATTTTATTATTTTTTTTTTATATATTTTCTTTTTTAATTATTTTTTATTAGTTTCTTCATAAATAGATCTATCAATAGAATCAAAAATAATGAAGATCCGCTACCTAGTTTTTGAGATACTGTATCTGAAAGCGGACCAAATTACATAAAAATGGTCTGTTTTTTTGAACACTGAAAATCAGTCAACTTTGAAGGACTATATCTTCTGAACCAATAATCTGATTGTAATAAGAGTAGCATATTTGAAATCGTTCGACAAGTTCCTATAAAAAAGGTTAAATCAATTTTTTTAGGTGAACATGATTTTTGCAACTTCACCTGTTCTACAGGCGCCACTGTGCGTCGATATGTTTAAGTAAAGTAGTTCTATTTATTCCATTAATTGATAACCAGATCTCAACCTCGGTATATTTACAAAAACCAGGCTTATATATGTACCGGCAAAAGATTTCTTCAGATCCCGAACTTTTAGACGAGCCTCCAGAGGAATAATTGTTTAGGAAAATAGTAAAAATTGGAGTTCAAGAGGCTAACGACCTTCCTAAACGATTTTGTCTAGACATCTGAGTAATCTTAAAATATAAGTTAGTTTTTTGAAGATATGCTTTCGGAATTTTCAATAAGAAAGTGGTAAATATAGGGCTTAATCACCCAACAGAGAATCTAATAAGGTGAAATTTGCCATATGGGGATCCACTGGGACTGGATTATTGACATTAAAATATGAAGAGTAACTCTTTAGTGGCTTCTATAAACCTCTTAAGCTAAGAATCTTATACTTAAAATTGAAACATTCACTATTTTAAAAGATATTTTTTAGATGAAATTGTTTCGTTTTTTTTGTATTTTTGTTTCTTTTTTAATTTACAAAATTTATATTTACACAGTCTATAGACACATTTCGTGTGAATGACCATATGTGTGTGTGTTGATAAAGTTTTTGTAATTCGAATTGAAGTAATTTTCTATATAAACTACTGTTTCCAATTCGGTTAATCGATTAACCGATTGCCCTATTAATCGCCTCTTTTTCGGTTAACGTCGAAACAAATAATTTTAAACACAAATAATTATTCGACCCGAATTATCGGTTAAAATAGGCCAATACACCAGTTAAATTTTTAATATAGTTTTTTTCCGTTAAAATTTTAAATTTTGTAAGGTTTAGCCAACCAAAAGACAAAAAAAACTGAGGAAAAAACGCTAGCTAAAATACGAGTACAATAATTTTTTTTTTTTAAATCGAGTGAAAGAGATTCTTAAGGATTAAATAACTTTTTGAAGCAACACAAAAACAAGAGCTATATAGGCTTTGATTTATTTAAAAATTATTATTAATATAAGTGTTATATTTTGATGTCCTTTACTACTAGATTGCATTTGACTTTTTAATTCTCTCTTTTCTTTTCCCAAGAAATTTTTTACAATCTTTATCCAGTAGTTAGGCTAAATTGAAATCTTTAAACACGTTTGAGTTATGACAGTCTTGAAGTACATGAGCGATATGTATTATCCCAGGAAAAAATACCTTACTAAATAATGGATTTTGGAACGTATATTTGGATGTAGCTAGTTCCTTCTAAGCTTACGAGTAGGGAGTAAAATATCTAGTTAATGGCAAGGTTAAAATAACTGTTGAGTGTGCCATTTTTCAATTTCTTCCTCTAATGTGTCCTAGGGACACAGCTAGAGTATATGTTCCGCCAACCAAAAGACAAAAAAAAAACTGAGGAAAAAACGCTAGCTAAAATACGGGTACAATAATTTTTTTTTTTTTGCAATCGAGTAAAAGAGATTCTTAAGAATTAAATAACTTTTTGAAGCAACACAAAAACAAGAGCTATATAGGCTTTAATTTATTTTAAAATTATTATTAATATAAGTTATATTTTGATGTCCTTTACTACTAGATTGCATTTGACTTTTTAATTCTCTCTTTTCTTTTCCCAAAAAAATTTTTACAATCGGTTTCAACCACATCAATTCTACAGCTTATGCCACCGTAACCAATTCTATGGAACCAGAACAAATTTTGACAAGCATAAATGTAAGATATAGCTAACAAAGACTAGTTCCAGTAGTAGGAGCAATATAACAGATTACTTTTGATATAATTTAAAACAAAAATCATCGGTGTTAAACCAACAAAAAAAAACATATTATATAGGACAAGAAGTTTTTCTACCAGTCATTCGTTATAGAAAATTTAGCTGTTGCTCTAGATTATGAGAAATAATTAATTTTAAAAAATTCGATTTTGTAGCTATTCGACCTAAGGATATGAGAAAATTTTTCTTAATTTTTTTGAATAGGCAGACCTTGAACAATAAAGCTATTTAAATGTTTATTTTGCTTCTTCGCAAACAAATACGTGGCTAGGTATTTTCCTAACAAGCACTATGACGTTACTTATGTTTTAAAATAATAATAGAAAATTGCTTTTAATTCGAAAATTTTATTTTCTTTAAAAAAAAGTTTCGTTAAAAATTACAAAAAAGAAAAAATATAAAAAAAACGAAAAAAATAACATGGATTTTTGAAACTGATTAAAAAAAATTAAAAACTTGGAGAACTTTAGTAAAAAGAAGTTGTTTCATGAAAAATATTTAAGAAATCCTTTATTTGAATAATTTACTAGGTTAGAAGGGTCCTGCTCAGGAATATGAGTGTTCAAAAGTTTTTTTGATTTTTGTAAATCTTGGAAGATTTTTCTAATTTTTCGACAGTGACAAATAAAGTAAATAAAATACCAACTTTATCGACAAAACAACGTAGATTGGTAAAGGGCTTACTTTCACTGAATGTGTCTGACAACATTTTCTTTTTAAGGAGTCCTCAGATTCCTCCCAAAAACCACCAAGATTCTAAGGAATGATACCTTAAAAAATCTTATGATGCTCCGAATATCATATGCAGTAGGCTTAACTTGATATTTCACAAAACTAAAATTTAAATTTTTAATAACTATAAGGGAAACAAATAAAAAAAATAAATGAAACTAAAAAAAATCGGAAAATGAGAGAATATCATTTTGAACAAATGTACAAAAAAAATAAAAATAAAAATTTCTTTGAAAATAAATGTATTTTCCTTGATTTTTAACTGAACTGAAAACTGTTTTATTAAACTACCAACAGTAAACTACATAATATTTAGAGTCTACAAAACGACTAATGCTTTTATTTTGAATATCTTTATTAGCTGCCCTATTTATCGTCCATTATGGGATTTCTGCTCAAGTCTAGCCTTTAACCCACAATAACTTCATACATATGAAACGAACTGTATTTCATTGAACTCTAATGGATTAATTTTTGTTGGATGTTATATCATTTTGTAATTTGTAATTAAAAAAAAAATAATATTTAATTATTGTCCAAATTATACAAAAAAAAAAAAAATTATGTAAATTACGCCAGTCATTGATTGGCAATTAAAATTTCATAAAATATAAAATTTCTTTAGAAAAATACCGAAAAAATATTATAATGTATGATTGACATACACTTCACTACCGTCTGACGCATAAGGTGGCATTTATTAAAAAAATTATATAAAATTTCAAAAACTACACGCTGAAAAAATTCCCTGTTGGAATTTTAATTTAAATATTTGCCGTTTTTCTAATATAATATGTTATATATAATTATAATTATTTTATTTGCATCCTGCATATATAAAAATGAAAAAATTTAAATCAAAAATTGTCATTGCTCAGGTGTAAAATTAGAAATATTACAATGTTTGCTTAAAAACATAAATACAATTCAATGACAATAAACTAATTGGAAGCATATTTTAAACATATAAATATATGGTAATTTATAAATATATATATTTATGTTCAAATATATATTTTTTTCTGTGTGTACTGACAATAAATGCGAACAAAAATGAAACCAAAAAGACAAAGAGATAAAAGATTTCTAAACGCTTTCATACAAAACCGATAAATGATTTGAAAAAATATAATAAAAGAAAAATAAAAACTATAAAAAATCGTATGTATAATAATTATTTTATATATTGACGAAATTTATATTGTATGAATGATAGCCTACAGCAGCAGCGAACATCAAATTGTTTGGAACTATAATTATAACATTATGAATCTACTAAAAATTCATTTATGATCATATTTAAGGTATTTCATTTAATAATAAAAACGAGATTTAAATATTAGAAATGCATGTGTGCGTTTTATTTGTTTGAATATTTAAATGAGCTTTTAAAAAGTTTAGCTACTGTTTGACGCAACCAATCGATTTTTTTCGGTTAGGTCGATATGGCCAGTATCTTATTTATAATCTTTAGCATCTTTGACTAGAGGCTAAATATTCAACATTTTGAATGTAGTGTTTTCATTCTCTTTTTGATAGTTCTTTATAGTGGAGTATGCCTATAAGGCAAACAATACAACCAATGATGTCAACTTGTTGATTTTGGCACTATTTATGGTGTTAAAAGATAAAAAGTTGTAAGTTGGTTATTTTGGCTTTCAAACCGAAAAATCTATTTAAAACAAAAAATAAAAAATCCAGTTATAAAAACTAAAATTTTGATAGAATATAGTCCAGTCCATCATTTTTGTAAAAAAATCGAATTGGTTCATTCAATTTCTTATAGGCCGCTTATAGAATTTGGGGATATATCACTCATTTACTTAAAGACTGTCATAAGTCAAAAAACGTGATTTTTGCATTAAATTTGGGTCACACCACAATCTAAAACATTTCAAGAAATGGTATTGATATGTCTTTCGTTCATTAAGTGGCGACAAAAAGTGTTTTGTACTTTATCCAGTAGTTAGGCTAAATTGAAAACTTTATACGCGTTTTCTGCAAAACTGATTTTTTTTAGTTATGACAATCTTGAAGTAAATGAGCGATATGTATCTTCCCAGGAAAAAAGACCCTACTTATATTGTTTTCAGAACGTATATTTGGATGTAGCTAGTTGCCTCTAAGCCTACGAGTAAAATAGCTAGTTAATGGCAAGGTAAAAATAACTGGATAAGAGGATTTATGTTAACAATTAAAAAAAATAGATTTTAACTGCCAAATATTTATATAAAACACATTACAAGTTACTCATAATTTTTACTTTAAAAATAATGCAGTATGCAAGGAGCTGTATAATACATTAATAGCAACTCATTCTTTTCACTTTAAAAGTAATGCAGGGGGCAGAGGTAGGTCATTTTTCGTAAAGCAAAAATCAATGAGCTGCTATTACTAAATTTTTCCTATGTGGTTGATCATCAAAGGTAAACAAGGATGAGGGCTTTGTTTGGTTCTTATTGAAATTTAATTATTTTTTTTTAATCGATTTGATTTCTATAGGATTTTACGAGGGCGGCTCAATAAGTCCGTGACATTTTAAATGAAACACAGGTTTTTGGATAGAAATAATTTTATTCTTCAACATAATCTTATTTCAGCTTTACACACTTTACCCAACCTTTCTTCAATTTGTTTATCGCTTCCAAAAAATAAGATCTATCAAGGTCATCGAATAGGTTCTCCTTCCTCCCAGCCATTTCAGGTTTGGAAACAAGAAATAGTCACTCAGGGCTAAATCCGAGTTTACAAAATTATTTAAAAAAATTACAAGGAATTATTCAAATAAATAAAAACTTTCAATTTGAAAATCAAACCACAAAAATCTTTTTTTCTATCGTTTTTTCAGTTTAAAATTGATGGTTATTTTAAATGAGTTTCGATTGTTTTTGCTACTTATGTCCATTATTAAACAATGATTGAAAATAAACAACAGAATGGGCTGAATATAATAAAATATCAGCAGTCCTTTTTTTGATTGTATTTTCGATTAATTTAATAATTATTTTAGTAAATTTTCAACGAAATATTATTATAAGTGCGCCATTTTTAATTTTCTCTTCAAATCTCAAATCAAATCATGCGGCTGTCAAACACAAACTAAATGACGCACCTAATTCAAATTTTGTTACCCTTTCAGTTAAGAGGCGGAAAATTCAAAAAGTCACGAAATTATTGACCAGCAGTATCTTCTGATTCCATATCTGGTCTCCAATTTTGTCAACCATACTACTAGGCAAAGATTTCAAATTTGCAAGCCGGATATTGCATGTCATAATATATTGAATAATATTGAACGTTGACAACCAAAGGGACATTTTTATCCCATGGATTTTTTCATTGAAAAAAAAATGTTTTTGACGACACTTGCTAAGAAAAGTTGGGTCGGTAAGCACGAATCCACAGAAAAACATTGCACAATTTTCAGCATATTAAGATCGGTTGTCATAATTATCAAATTAATTATCAAAAAAAAAGAGTTATAGTCTTACATTTCTAAAACTTTGTAAACAGTTTTTTTTTTTTTTTTTTGATTTTCCATAAAAACTTAATAAAATTCTCTTGTACGTTTTTACGCCTTTTTAAACAAAAAATAAAGGCTTTTTCGGAATTTCTTTTACGGTTTTTACTGTAAAAAAGTTTACATAATTGAATATAACATCTAGATTTTGGGGAGTAGTTCTTTGTCTTTCATTCTTTGAATAAAATTATTATAATTGCTATTCTCAATATGTTATTTTAAGAACCCAAGTAAAAAATTTCGTTCGGACCAAGTAGAAAATATTGATCGGCAGAGGATTGACTTAATAGTTTAATACTATTTTTTAGTTTTAAGCCCACAAAATATAAATGGTAGTCCAAAAATTTAAAATTCAGCTTTCTACTGAATTTATTTTACAAATTTGTTAAATATTCATATAATATTTGTTAAACCAATACATTTGGCAATTTCTGCCTGGGAATTGGAAAATTTGTTTTTAAAAGTTGATTTTTCATTATATTTTATCAGGGGTTTTTTGTCGATGTATTTTGAAAAATAAAAATATTTACATTAACAAGCATTTATTAACGAGATTTTAATACAAAGATTTAAAAAGCGTATACACTGGGAAAAACTTTGGGAAACATTTAACTTAGTTTATTTTGTGTTAATTTGATATTTTAAGCCATAAATCAATATGTTAAGACATTGATGACGCATATATACGTATTGGTCACAAATACAACTGACTTTTTTATATTTAAATATTTTGTAAACTTAAAAATCTTTTTTTTTTCTGATTCCCTTGCAGGTAAATACTAATAACCCTAGATTTACTAAATTATTTCTCTCTCTGTTCATCAAAGTCAAAAATTATTCGTGACTAAATTCTTTTAGCTACTGAAAAAAGAAACTTAAAAAACCGCTTCTGTTTGATGGCATCATTATACATACATACATATACATATATATCTATTCGTTGGTATTGCGCATTTTTTTTAATTATATATTTGCTACGCATTATCGTTTTAAGCTTTTATTTAAATAAATAATTTAATGTCTGCATATTGAAGTTTAACAACTTTAAAAATAAAATTTTTAAAGACAGGAAGCCATTTGTTATTAATCTTTTCATAAATATGCTACACTATTTATAAAAAAAAGCCAAATAACTAAATACTAAAACCTGACAAGGTATTATTCCATTCATTTTGACAACTATGTAGTAGTAGATTTTTTGACTAACAGTTATAATCGTTAATTATAAATTAATATTAAGACACGTGTGCAGCCACTAGGGATTTACTTTTGTTTAACTATATATTTAATCATATTAAAGTTTAGTTGAAGTATTAATTTTTTGTTTTTTAACATTTAATTGATTTCCAAGTGATTTCGGCTTAAAGAAAATTTATGATAATTAATATTTATATTAACCTAAATACATAAATATAATTAAAAATACTATTTTTGAGCATGATTGATAATTGTGGCAAAACTTATTTATAAAAGTATCACAATTTAATATCAAAAATATTTGTATATCATTTTGCTCTTTTTCGAAAAGGTTTAAAATTTGTGTAAAAATAATTATTAACTAGCAAATTATGTAACTATACTTTTTGAAGTCCGAAATTTAGTCGCTGTGATTATTCGGCTAAAATTTTGTGAATATATAGATATATGAGTAGCTAGTAATTTTGTTGATAGTATTGCCACTTTACATTGTCCCCTAGACGAGATATTGAAAACAAAATTTCAAAATTTTGATATGCTGTAGCTGTTGTACAGTTTTGAATCTTTCCACGCTTTACTTTTTATACCTTTTTAAAATTTATTTATTTTTTTAATTACTTATACAATTTTTTAGAATTAAAAGCAAAAATCTTTTTAAATCAAGTCTAGAGTAAAACATTGGTCCCCTCGAGATAAAAATATATCACACTTTGAGGTCCGACTGTAAGTGCCGTCTTCGGCAAAAAAAAATATTTTATCGGAACTACCTTGCAAAAAAAAAATTTAGATTCGAAGGTGCAAACATTTTTCTCTTCTGCGGTCAAATAATCAGTTAAAAGCTAAATGAGTTTTCACTTTAACCCTTTAACCCGGATGGTACATATGTGTACACTCAGAAAAAAAAGTTAGTAGAAAAATTTGTAAACGGTTTTCAATCGCACTCTACTATTTTTGTACTGATTTTTAGTAAAAAATTATTATTTAGCAAATCTATTTGCTATTTACATTTTACAAATTACAGAATTTTAACTGAATATTTACAAATTTTCATTGCTAATTTCAGAAATCATTTTACACATTTTTGAAAACCGATTTGCTAAAATAAGCAAAAAATATTACTAATTTTAAAACAGTGGATATTAAAGGAAATGTTATTTCTAATTAAAACTTACACCTACAAACTTAAATTTCCTTAAAATGTTACATATATTAAAAAAGGGATCGGAAGTGAAGATACCGACTCATGTCTAAAAAGAGGACATCCACTTAAAATAGCACTAAAAAGGTTTTTTAGTTCTAAAAATCTGCCCTAAAAACAATTAAAATTTAACCTTAAAAGTAAAAAAAAAATTGACCAAAATATTTTTCAAAACAGAAATTACCAAATTAAAACAAAATTATTAATTCGTTTTTTAAAAAATATAATCAAAATTTTTGATGCTCGATAAGAAAAATAAATTTAAAGCTTTTTACTAATATTAATAATATTTAGTAATTTTTTTTGCTGATTTTAGCAAACAAATTTTAAATTCCACTTTACAAAAAGTCTACTAAAATATACTAATTTTTCTACTAATTTCATTGTACTACACGTCAGCAGACATGTGCTGCTAAGATTAGCAAAAAATACCGCTGGGCTCAAATTAGCAGAATTTCCCGTAATAACAGCAAAATTTTCAGTTGCCATTACAAATTTTTTTAGTGAGTGTACCACTTAAAGTTAAAACATCTCTAATGCCGGGTCGAAAGGGTTAAACAAAAGTTATAGCAGAGAAAAATCTGATGATTGTTTTTGCCTCACTCTGTATATTAATTTTTTTAAACAAAATTTGTGTAAATTTGTAATATATTTTTTTTGAAAAAAACATGTATTTAAAAATCGATGTCAAAAAAATATGACTAAAAATGTGCATTTTTATCAAAGTATGTATTCATATAAAATAAGCAAACTCAAAAAAATATATATTTATGTATATATTATGTAATAAAATATGGATTTATAGTAAAATGTACATTTGTAGTAAAATATAAAAATAATTAATAATTACAAAATCGTTGCAAAAAAATATTCCTAAAAATATGCATTTTTAGCAAAATATGCATTTATTTATTATTTAAAACATGTATTAAAATATGCACTTATAGCGGTGTATGCATTAGAAAATCAATGTCAAAAACAAATATAAATTTTTGGAAAAAATGCATTTATATCATTATATGCAACAAAATATACATTTGTAATAATATATGAAAAAATATGTGTTGGAAATCGATGCCAAAAAAATATGACTCAAGCTTTGCAATTTTAGCAAAATACACATTTATAGTATTATGTGTTACAAAATATGCATTTGTAGTTATATGTTCATTTCTTGTAAAATATGAAAAAATGTATTAGAAAATCGACACCAAAAATATGACTAAAATATTTATTATTTGAAAAAAATATGCTTAAAAGTATGCAAACAAGTGGTGAATTTGTAGAAAACTATTTATTAGAAAATCAATACCAAATGACCAAAAATATGCATTTTTAGCAAAATATGCATTTATAGTATTATATGCAACAACATATGCATATATTAAAATCGACTGCTGGAAATATGTCTAAAAAATATGCGTTGCTAATGCTAAAAAAAATGCATTTACAGCAAAAAATGTGATTTTTATGTAAAATAAAAACAAGTATGCATTAAATCGATCCCCAAAAAAATTCCATTTATAGCAACGGTAACCAGTGCCCTTCGAGCATTTTATTGCGGCTCTCGATTATATTTTATATTATATTTTTATAAAATTTTAAAATTTTAGATTTATTCTTCACAATATTATTCCTACTGGTTTTTAATATTTTTATTAGTTTGCTCTCTTAAATTCGTTTGACGTAATATTAGAAACTTTTTAATGCAGTTGTTTTTACTTTTTGACATTTATTTTGTTCTACGTTTACTATTTTTTACTGGAAATGTAAATAAGTAGACTCATTAGATCAACTGAATGTTACAATAGCACTAAAGTTTTTTTATTTTTAAAAGTTGTAGTTTTAATTAATCAAAGAGCACTTAAATATTGCCAAAATCTCTCAGTTCGCATCGATAATCATTGTGTTAATAAACAATCTAAGAAACAAAAACTGTTCCTTGATGTAAATCGGGTTAATTTAAATTATTTTGGCTGTTTAAAATTAATTTGGACATGCTCCATTGTTTCCAAAATTTATAGAAATTAAAAAATTTTTCAATGTGTTTCTAAATATTTTAATTTCTGTTAAAAAAAATACAAAAAAAAAATTATTTAAAATTTTCCGAAAAACTGTTAAATATTAGGATAATAATTTAACAATATTGCCAAACAAATAAATGTATTAAAAATTCTTAAAAATAAGATTTTCCGCTAAAGCATAGTAAGTTGTTCGAGTTTTACGTGGAAAAACTGTTATTTCCATACAAAAAAAATTGTTTTTTACGATAATAAATTTTAGTAAAAATTAAGTACCTTAAATATGTATTTTTGATATATTTAGCACAAGTTGAGTCACAAATATGAAAATTATATTTAGGTAAATTTATAGGAACATTTAACTTTATGTGACTCTCTATCCTAAATATGGTAGAGGCATATTTCGATGTGACAACTTTTTATATAAATAGTTACGGAATAACTTCATAAAAAAATGTAAAAAATATGAAGGCCAATTTCCTTCAAACATTTTCAATTGTATCAGGAAAACATTTGGTGGGGCAAAGATAATTGGTTAACGTTGTTATTCAACAAACGGCAACAAACAAACTTTCAAAATTAAATATCTGACATATTACATAAAAATTTTGAACTGTTACAAATTTGGAAAAAGACAGTAATCTTATATGTAGTTCAATAGTTTGATAAGTACCATCTTTAAAATGATAAAAATGTAACTTCGAAAGTGAAAGATAATCGTTACTCGTGTAATAAAATCCGGGCACTGGACTATGAACTTAAAATATTCAACAATTTCGCCAACTCTCCATCAGATGGCAACAACTGTGCTAAGATTCATCTTTTCGGAAAATTACAGCACTGCCATATATAAAATCCTTCATCTTTCACCACCTTTCATCTCTCCTCTGTCCCCTTTCCAAAGAGAGCAACATATTAATTAATTGAAAGTATTTCCTAAAAAAACATAATAAGAAAAAAACTCATCATCACATTAATCTACTAATTAAAATATAAAGTTACATATATGTATTCCTTATTATGATAATCTGTATTCCCTTATGTTGCACAGGGTTGCCAAGCTATTTCAAAAAGTAGCAAAAAGGGGCTTATTGTTAAATAAAATGGTAGATCTTAAAAATTGATTCTCTATCACAATTCGGTGTATAAGCATTGGTTAACTTCTCTTTATTAGTGTATAATATTTCCTAATAACTTAATTTAGTTTTATAATGCAAATTGTATACATTTACTTAAATACACAATAACATAATAAAACAATTAAAAAAAACCTATCGAAAAGCTGAATTTGTAAAAAAAAAAATTAAGTTGGTAAATGTTTTTAACAACTTGTTTTAGTATTTAATTTCTTGCAATAAAACAATTTCTACTTTCAATTTACTTAGTGGCTGAGTGACTTTAAATGAAAATCAGGAAGTTGCTTTTAATTTTAAAATTTAATTGCAATTTTTTGCAAATTTGTAATGTGTAAATGGACTTTCTAATTTATGTTATGTTCCGTATATAGGATTGTAAAATTTTGACTTACTTATCTAAAGAAAAAACCTCAATTTGATATGACAAAATATACTAATTAAATTGTAATCTATTCATCTGCCAAACTAAGTATAACATTAAACTTCACCTGATTTCACCGTAACGCTTTCTTTTCTTCTAAATAAGAAAATAATTTAATTTTCAACCAAAACATGTCATAAAATTATGTGTGTTTTAAAAGATAACAAACAACAACAACAAAAAGAAAAATTATTCGAAAACCTTTGCAATTAGAAACACAAGATAAAGGAACTAGAAAAAAAACTGTATATAATCAGTTATATTCACACGAGTTAATAGCATCATTGCATGTCTTAATTTATCACAATCAGAGATTCTTAAAAATCTCTAATGTTTTTATAATGAAATCTGTTTTTCCTAAAACGACTGCAGTATAAATAATAGCAGCAATGCATGTTTAGAGTCTGAATTGAATGGAATGGAATCGTATTAAAATTTGATATAATAAACCTACAAACCGAGTTCTCAGACTTATTGAGAATAATTATAGAAGCAAAATTATTAATTATAAACAAAAACAACAATAGCAGCAGTAGCAGCAGCATCTAAAAAGATAATATAAAATTAAAACAACTTTAAAGTTTAAGTAATTAACATAAATTTATATTAAATGGAAAATAACTGAAACTTAATGCGGTCTCTGGGAAAATTGTTTTGGAAAAAAAAAACTAGTTCAAAAGAGAAGGTTACTAAATATAAATTTTTAATTTTCATATTAAAAAAACGTGCCAAAAACAAATGTGCCAATAAAAGTTCGTAGTTACAAATTTTAATATATTAAATAACTTTCTGAAATTTTCTTTGAAATCTTTTAATTCATGAGTATGCATGTAAGTACATATTTATTTTCTTTGAAAATCTTTTCCTCTTTTGCATACTACTACTGAATATTTTAATTTCATTTTCTCTATTTGTGTAATTAAATAGTGGTTTCTTATTCCTACATATGTGATAAAAGGACTTTGTAATGAATCTCTGTTTATAAATTGTATTTTGCATATTATTCAATTAAGACCGTGCTGTTGTAAAACTTTAACAAAATTCCTTAAAATATTATGTAATGGAATATAGGATGTACACTCATAGAAAACCTTCGTAAATTTTCTTTCAATATAACAATTTCATAAATAACACGAAAAATAATGACCATAAAACTGTATCTTTGGCGGTAAGTAGAAAATCCTCACGTATTCAATATTCATAAATATTATGAACACATTTTTTTATTTTTTTAATGTTTTATAAATACCCGGTGGGAAAACAACCATCAGCTTAAATTCGAACACCTGTCCCATGACCGATGAAAATAGGGAATGTCTAAAGGTACCAAAACTATAAATAGTGAAATAAACGCAGAGAAAAAACATTGTTGCAACTTGATAACTGCTACTATATTATACTTGCTGTATTCACAATCAAGTTATTGTTTTACAAATAGGTTCTAACCATCAATATGGTTGCTACCATTATTATTATAGTAAATAGTTTAATATTTCCTGATTGCCCCATTCTATTTTATACCATCATTAGCTGTAACCATACTGTGGGAACAAAAATTCTGACTATTAAAAAAATATGATAATTATGGAACTATAAAATGCTGACAATAGTCAAAGAATAATTATATATCAAATAAAACATGACTTTGACGTTTACAGTCATAATACTGTTTTGTTTTCATAAAAAAAAATGTATTTGGTTAATTACAAATCATTAATTTTGTGGCCGAATATTTTTCAGAACCTTTTTTATTTTCGAAAATTCCTTATACATATAATATTATAATTTACCGTTATCAATTCATTGTTAAAAAAAATTTAAAATAAAGATTTTATATTTTTAAATCTGTTCAATAAAATTAATAAGAAAAAGTACTCAGAATATAAATAAAATAAATTTTTATAAGAAAAAGTCTGTAGAACCCAAGAGTTGTTTTTTACGAAAAGGTTTCTTATACAAAATAGTAGATTTTTCAATTCTTTTTTGATAGAAACATTTGTAGATTATATGGACTTTAACTTTAAGTAAAATTCTTAGATTCTTCAAACTGTTACTTAGAAAAAATTTCATATATTCTTAGAATAAACTGACAACCGAAATTCTTGCCAACTGAATATTTTGGTTGCAGCAACCGAATTATTTAGTTGTCCCAACCAAATGTTTTCCTGATAGAAACATTTGTAGATTATATGGACTTTAACTTTAAGTAAAATTCTTAGATTCTTCAAACTGTTACTTAGAAAAAATTTCATATATTCTTAGAATAAACTGACAACCGAATTTCTTGCCAACTGAATATTTTGGTTGCAGCAACCGAATTATTTAGTTGTCCCAACCAAATGTTTTCCTGATACAATTGAAATATATTGTTTCAAACAAAAATTCTGTTGCATTAACTGAATTTCGGTTGCGACTAACAAATTTACCGGTGGCTCCAACCAAACCATTCGGTTGGCAAGAAATTCGGTTGTTACAGTGAATCTGTTTTCTCTGTGTAAGGACTTCTCATAAAAGAAAAATTCTGAGTCTCTAAGGACTATCAGTCTCCGTACTGTTTCTGTTTGTTTTTTTTATTAAAAAAGTCCCTAGAGTTTAATTTTTATTTAGGAGAAATATTTCTTAAAACAATATTTTTGTATTTAAGCAACTTTTTCATAGTTTCGAACCAGAATATAACTGTTGGGGCAATATTATGGTAAAATTATGGTCATTATGGTTATAAGGGCTGATCTGAAAGTGTTTACCCTGAGACCTATAGTGAAAATAGTGAAGTAGCAGAAATATGCCTGAGAAAACGTCAAATAGGTTAATCTGCGGACAGATTAATTAATTAATTTATTAAAATAAAAATGTAATTATTTATTCTGTGATTATGTTTGATCTTTTGAGTTGCTTCTTGATAGACTTTAAAATTTAAATTTTTTAATTTCTTTGCTTCTACTTTCTTTGTAATTTATTGTTAATGCGTTTGTATTTCATTTCATTAAATTTTTTTATTTATGTTAAATGATTTTTTTGTTGTAAATGTCTAAATTTTTATTGATTGTGGTTATGCATCTTAAAAATGTGTTTTTAATTTAAAAACTATTTTTTATTAAAATTTTTATTTTGCTGCTATCCTTCGGGAATTGGTGTGATAATTGACCTTGAATGACCTGTGACAGGTCACCCGAAGGCATGTCACTTAATTGAACAGTGGCAAAAGATTAGCCCAGCAAAAATGAAGCTGCCAAAGAAGCAATAAAAGCATCACTACTATGGCAAAGGCATCACTTCTTTTCTAATGGTTTCATCGATGAATTTAACATTAGCGTGTCATAGGATGGAAGTATTAAAATGAAGCTACTAGCATTACTCATACTTTTTTCTAAGGAAGCAATGATAATACAATGATTAGATATTCTAATGCATGAGTGGAAAATGTTCATATACTTTGTGGTATTTAAGCTTTGATGAAAATTTGATTCATAAGAATGCAGAAAAATAAGTTTAAAGAAGTGAAATTTATGCATTGATATACAAAAATAATCTTTATTAAAACAAATAAATAATTCTGCATTAGTGAAAAAGCATTTTTGAAACATTTTTCAAAAATTTTAATGCATTTTTAGACAAATTTCAAAATATTTTTGGATAATTTAAAAACTGGCTGTACAATTTTGAAACGCTTTTAGACAATTTTAAAATATTTTTAAACAACTTTAAAGAATTTTTGCACAATTTTAAAACATTTTTGGACAATTTGAAATAATTTTTACACAATTTTAAAATTATTTTGGTAAATTCTAAATTAAATAAAATACATAATGCAAAAATGCACAGATTGTGTGTTCATAAATATTTAAGGCTGAAAAAATGCAAATGACAGGCCAGCTAGTTTCAATTAAAGGTCAAAAAAAATCTATTTTTCTTGATTTTTCAAAACTTTTATAAAAATTGCAAAACTGCATAAATTCTAACCCTCATGAAATTTTAAACTAAAATATAAAAAATGATTTAATAAAAAAATTAAAAAAGTTCATCAGAACTATTTTCTCAAATTGAATATATGCTTTAGATTCCAAAAAAATATACGATATACTAGTTATAGAAGTAATGAAGAGTTATATTTAAATATATGCAACGGGTTTATATCCAGATCACTGCATTTGAAATATGAACACATGAATTCTTTTGGAAGTGCCTTATAATAACACCAAAACATCATAAAAGAATGTCAACTGAAGTTTAGGAAGTAATGAAAGAAGTTATAGTCACAGAATGACTACCATTTTTTTTGCTGGGAGCTTAGACGGTAGATCTTTTGCCTTGTAAGCAGAATGTTGTCTGATCGAACTGAACTGATGCCTAGTCGATTTTTTTAAAACTGCTACCATATTAATTAATTTAGTGAAAATCTATTTTTTAACTCACTTCCAGGTGTGACCTTAGAGTCAGTTCTGCGACAGGGTCTTTTGCCTTAGTCTGGTGACAGTTTCTTCAGCGTTAGTTTTGTGACATGTCACAAAGCGTAATTTACCTCCTACTATGATAACCCCATATTAAAGCGACAAGTTCCTTTTAAATAAAATTTATATAAAAGAACCAGTTCGAAGGACCGGTCCTTGTCCAAATGGACCAAACACGCAACGTGTCTTGTGACTATGCACATTGAAACATTACATTGGACAAAAATCTATAAAACACTTCATAGATATAATGAAGATTTTTCTTTGAGTCTATTGTTGACTGCATGACTGAAAATCCAAATATTTAGTTTTAAAATTGAATTATAACTACTTGCGGTTATAGCTACAAAGTAAGAGTTTTGACGGGGAAAGAAAAATGTATTAAACATAAAAATGTTAACCCTATGATGCTCATTCTTCTCATATCGATAAAATGTTTGACATTGCAAATCATTTTATATTTCAATTTAGGCCATATTAAAAGCTTTATAAAGATTGAGAACGAATTTATAAATCCAATATTCAACTAAGCTTGTTGATTTAAAGCAATACCTACTTTCAAGACACGATAAATTAAGATAGAAGAGGTCTTGACAAATTAAAAAATTAAAAATGTTAATAATAATGTTGTAGGGCTACCGTATAAAGTTTATAAAAAACCATTTTCAAAATATTTTGAAAAATTATTTAAATATATAAAGAAGACAGGTTTTATATTCAGCCGATGTGGGTGATATCAGTTGCATTTGGCAATTATTCACTTGTGTAATTTGTTCATATTAATAATCGTATCAGACCTACGCCCACATTAAATATTTCCTTGGAAAATTTTCTTTAATAACAGAGCTTCATTGCTCTGTTAAATTGATTTTAGAAAATACAGGCCTGTTAACTTTTTTTTTAAATTTTGAACTATTTTTCAAAAATTTAAAAATTTACATAATAGATCTGCTAGTGTGGTCACTTAATTTATTTACTAAAGTTTAAAGTAAAACTAAGTAAGCTTTAATGTGTCCAAATTTTAAAAATATTCCGAATGTTATAATGAAAATTAAAAAAAGACAATTTCGATATCCTTTTGAGGTCTTAGAAATGCCATTAAATGTTTTCCCGACAAGAATTGTCTTAGTTTAATTTAGAATGCAAATCCATAAAAAATAATGGATTTCCTTCATTTGCCTTCAAAGATATTTCATCCATAAATGTTGACTAATTCTCATTCTTTAATTCTACTTTAATAATATTCAATGGACGCTGGGATACTACCTTTTGTAATCAATATATTGTTTAATGAATAAAAGAATATTTTTTAAAAAACAGTTCAGAAATTCATAAAAATATTTGAATTGTAAATTTTTGGTCCAATTTGCTCAAAACAAATGCCAAAAAATTAAATTAAGATATCTGAGTTACATGATTTTATCGATCTTACATGATTCAATAAAGTTTTAAATTCCCTTGACCCCAAACTAAATCAATTAAAAATCTTAATAGTTTTTTCCAATCCCTTAAAAATACAAAAAATTATGAAAAAAAAATTAAAAACAAACAGTCAACAAACTAGTGTACATTATTTATTTTGTATAGTTTTACATTTTAACATTTGCCATGTTTTACCATTAAATGCATTTGTTTACATTTGTCTTTTATTTTTTAAATTGTTTTTTTGTTGGTTTGCATGTAAAAGTTCAGAAAAAAACAACGGCGCAAAAAAAGGCACAATATCGTGTTGCTGCCATAATCATGTTACTGGCCAAATTATCTAGTCTGTAATTGTATTATGCCATCAACAAATAAATAAATTGCAACAACTAAACTAACAACAATTGCATTTGTCAAAGTGTTTACAACTTAAGCGCCTTTGGTCTTTATTATTTTAACTACTATTAGTGGTTAAAGTCCAACCACGAAATAGTTTTAAGGGTATTGCTTTAGCACTAACAAAATGAATAATCCTAGACACAGAGCGGGGAAGGGCGCCATCTGAGGTTGTCAAAACTTGTAATGATTCGAAATTAAAAACACTAGTTTACAAAATAATTAAATTTTCTTGAGATTGCACTAAAAAATTTTCAGCGCGACCCCATAAGTTAAGTCAAATTAATTACGAAATAAAGGCCAATTTTGTAGAAAAATATGTGTGAAAATTTCACAAAAATTTTCACAATTACGAATACCGCACGGCGTATGAATAATATTTTAATTAATATTATAATACGCAGTGTGGTACTCTAAATTGCGAAAATTTCATTAAAATTTCACAAATGATTTTCTACAAAACTGGTCATAATTTACTTTGTATGCTTCGTGATTTCTTCACTGGAATAAATAAAAAGATCGCACTAAAATATTTTCAGAGTGACCCCATTACTTATTATTGGATTAATTACTCAATAAAGACCAATTTTGTAGAAAATTATGTGTGAAAGTTTCACAAAATTTTCACAATTAAGAATACCACACGGCGTATGAACAATATGTTAATTAATAGTATAAACTAATTACTAATACGCAGTGTGGTACTCGCAATTGCGAAAATTTTGTGAAAATTTCTACAAAATTGGTTATTATTTCGGAATTAACCCATAGATTTCCTTTTTATTCTTATGAATTTCTTCACTGGAATAAAAGTCTATAAATAAATAAAAATATTTTTGTACAGAGAAAAAATTACAAAATTCTGTTCTTACTATTTAACATCTTTCATACAATATTTTTGGAAATACAAATAAAAAATTGTTTACAAAAAACTTTTTATTTATTGTATTTTTTATTTTAAAAGGATTTTTATATAAAAAATAACAATTTACAATCATTTCATACAAAAAAAAATTGTTAGAAATCGAATTTGAATTTTAACAAATATTTTTAATTACTTAAAATTTTGTGATATTTTTTTTTTTTGTAAGTTAATAACTTTTTCTAAGTTTCTCTTTTAATTGATCCTATTTAAAACGTAAGCTCACTTATTGACTTTTGCTGCAAAAAGGTCGAAAAATCAATTTTAAAAATTTAACAAGATCGAAAGTCGGCTTTTTCTTGCAGCAAATGGGTTATTCATTTCCAAACTAACTAAAACTAACTAAAGCAATCTTTAACGGCGCCCAACAAGTGTAAAGCGATCAAATCCCTGCTCCAATGTGACTAATTGACATCGCTAATTGACACGATTACCGAACTTAGGGCACAAAAATCAATTATATGATGAGCTATGTGACATGGTAAGCCATTCTGCTGAAAATTATCCAATTTCATATCTTCCATTTTAGTCCATAAAAAGTCCGTAATCATGGCTCTGAAGCGCTCGCCGTTGAATGAAATAGAGTTTCCAGCAGCATTTTCGAAAAAATGTTCCAATAATGCTATCACTTCAAAATCCACACCAAACTGTCACTCTCTGGGTACACATTCGGTCCTCGACAATGACGCGGGGATTTTCCGATTCGCCAGATGTGTCAATTTTGTTTGCTGACATAGCTGCCGAGATGTAAATGCGCCTCGTCATAAAATACGATTTTTCGGCCAATTTCAATGTCCGATTGGAGCTTCTGTAAGACACAAACTGAGAAGCTGTAACGAAGTGGATACTCGATTGCCTTCAATTGCTGAGTCAATTGCAAAATCATCATGCTGGTGCGCGAAATGCCGAGTTGCCGAGTCGATAACCACCACGGACATTATCCCCATTTTTTAATAAATTATATTCAAAAATCGCTCAAATCAAAGAAAATACGATTTTTCGTCCAAATTTGATGTCCAATTAAAGCTTTTGTAACGCAAAGGATTCTCGTTTGCCTTGTAGGCGAATAATTCGAAATCCTTGCTTTCATTTGCTGGTGCATAAAATGACAAGTAGTTGAGATCGATGGCGAATCAATATTCTTGGGCTCTTGATTTGCACACTTGCAGTCAAAATTCCCAGTTAAAAAAGGACATACTCCACATGGGCATTAAGATGGTTTATCAAAATAAAAAAATTCCCCCTTTAAGGGTAGTTATAATCCAAGTAAACTTTTTCTGTGTAGACGACCTGGGTCCGACCTTAAGGGATTTATAATGTGTGCTATGTCGAAAGCAGGCTTTCCCAAGTATAGCTTTTCTGTGAAACTTTACTGCGGCCGGGCCTATATGTTTCTTAACTCACTGGTATCTTTACAGTGAGTGGCCTGCATCTTTAGGTTTAGCCGTTTGCTCTCTGTACTTCGGCTTACCTGAGGTAGGCATTTTTGGGTAGCGGTCTTCAGCTCGGTCATAATTTCCACAAGAAAACGGTTTTAAACCCCACAACAATTATAACCCCTGTTTCGGATTATGTCCGAAAAATATCAATTAAATCCCACTTTAGCAAGTTAATTTAACGTTCGGGTGTCTAGGATTTTCTAAAAAAAATCAGGAAAATAATCCTAATAATGGGGATGTTGACAGTGGAATTTATGACCTGTCTCCACAAAAAAAACAACTTACTCATGTACTCTCTTTAGCTGCTTAAAAATTGCTCACTACTAGAACAACAATTAGAAGGAGAAAGAGGTGGTTACAATAAACACGTTTGTAGGTTTTGATAATATTTATTGTCATTTTAATAATATTTAAACTACACTTAATTACTATTTTAATTTAACTAATTAAATGAACGTTTTTTGTTTTTTTTTTTTTTTGTTTTATAGTTTTGCTGATCATTTTGACGCGATATCAAAAACTTAAATGAAAATCTAAATGTTATATCAAAATCGTTGTTGTCGTTGGTTATGGACAATTTACATGCAATCGTTCGTTTTTGCATGTTTTTTTAAAAAATTATTCCCACATTACGCTGTAAGTTCGAAAAATGTATAAATGTACGGGGTTCTGTGTAGTGTACATTCTGAAGTTGCCACAACTGTCAAGTGTCCTTAAGGTATTCTTATATACTGTGTTCTTTTTGTTATTATTGTTTTATAGTACACAACTGCGGTTATTTTTTTTTTTTTTTTGTGTGCAATTGTTTTTCAAAAGTTTTGTACATTTTAACGAGCATGTTGTTAAAGTTAATCTTTCATTTTTCTTTTTTCAAGAACCTTAACAGTTCAGTGATTTTGCAAGCATTGCACTTAAGTATCACTTAAGAAATACTTAACAGTTATAAAAACGTTTACAATCACACGTTACATTCCATTTGGTGTAAGTTTAGGAAATTTATAACATTTGTATTAATATTAAGATTACGATGGGAATAATTAAATAAATTTTAAATCAACCCCCTGTAATAAATGTGAAAGTATAAAGTCATTATATGTACTATATGTGGTTAGTTGAAGTGCCTTCTGGAAAAGAAAACTGTAACTTACTTATTACTAATCACTTAAGAAGCAAAGCTTAATAAAATTTTTTATGAAATTAAAAATGGATTCAATCAAACTTGTTGTGAACCTATTGAACCTATTGAAAAATTATACAGAGAATAGAATTTTGCTTTTTATGTTTTAAAGTTTTCTCTTAACTTTGCTATTTTTTAATTTTTTTCTTGCGTCTTTGTAATATTCTATTGCAAGAACATCGATCTCAACAACTCAATATTTGACGCACCAGCATGATGAGAAATTTCGCACAAAAATCTCGGATTATTCGTTAACAAACATCACTCAGTTTAGGTCGTACAGAAGCCTAAATCGGACATCGAATCAGGCCGAAAAATCATCTTTTCTTATGAGGCGTATTCTCATCTCATTCTCAAGAAACAAAATTGCCACATCTAGAGATCGTGCGGGACCCAATGCATCCACAGAGAGTGACAGTTTGGTGTGGATTTGGGAGAGGTGCAATTGGCAATGGCCAATTTTTTTCGAAAATGCTGCTGGAAATGCCATTTCAGTCAACATTGAGTGCTACAGAGCCATGATTATGGACTTTAACGGGCTAAAATAAAAGATATTAACTTGGATAATTTTTGATTTGAGCTGGAGCTCATCAAACAATCGACTTTTTGCGCATTAAGTTCGGTCATCGTGTTATCAGCTGTGTTCCACTCATCTCTTCATCAGGTATATTGCTTGTCTCTCAGATATGCTGAGTAAAAAAAATTTAAAAAAAAATTCACTTGATATATCATCTGCGCCAGCCGACTTGCTGTTCTTTAATTGTTTAAATGTTGTTACGATAAATACAAAACATCTGGTTGGAGTCTCTCACTGTTGTGTGATTTAGCGAGGAACCAAAGAATTCCTGCCTTTTTCGAAGTAATTTTTCTAATGATGGGGTGGGGAGGAAGAGGTGGTTCTGTCTATGTGAGTTGGAGATTCGGGTTACACCACCGATAACATTCCAAAAGGAACTGATTCATCAGCATGTGATCGTACAGATCTTCCACTCTCCATGTAGATGATGAGGTTACTAAAGGCAGAATTTTGAGAGAACTTAAGATCTCTCCACTGCTTGTCACTCCATTTGGCACTTGATAAAACTTGCTGGTTCCGGAGATTAAGTTGCAGTTTTTCACATGATCCAACCATTTGAATCGATTAAATTAGTTAACCAATGTGCAGGAAGTATAAATTAATTTAGTCTTTCAATCGTAATGTTTAAACATCCACAAGTTGCGATCATTGTCAGTAACAGTGCAGAACGTGAAGTGCTCTGCCAAGACGAACATATGTTTATGGTATGAGGGTCATGGGAAACTCTGAAACCATCCATCATCTTGGGGCTATCACCTTCTTTCGTGGATATTTTAAATGAATGGACAAAAAGCAGGAATTTAAATGCTGTACAGCTTTTTCTTGGTGTTTCATCTAAAAAAAGAATTGACAATTTGGACTTGAAAATTCTAATCAAGCTCTAGGCTACTGCAGTTTCAAGACTGCGGATGACATTTTCGAACACGGTAAATAAATGTATTCTTATGTTTAATGGAAATTTAATACACCTGATTAAAAACGTAAGAATTAAAAATTGGCTTTCTACTCCTGTAAGAACATGTTCTGTTCCAAAGACGGATTAATTAAGAAAGTGGTTGTATTTATTAATGAACACGGCCATTATCCGCCCAATACTGACTTCTCACTTAACTAATAATACAGGTTAACCCTAAATGCTACACTTTACATCATTCCAATAAATTAATTAAATTAAATTAATTAAATAAATTAACGCGGTCTTAAGGAGCCTTTCTGGTATAGGGCCCTGATCAGAGGGACTTTTATAGCAAAAATAATATCTGTTTTTAATGCTTCCTTTGCGGTGTCAGATGAAACATCGATGGGAACCATTTATAGGTGAATTTCTTTAGACACTATCCTAATAGCGTACATGCATGTAAAGCAAGACTTAGGTGACCCGAGTACAATTCCAGGCGCACTAAATCCTTTATCATAAATTTGTAGTAAGAAGATTAAAAGCGATGACAATTTTTCGCTTTTTGCATTATATTTGCGATTAACGACTAAATACCATCAAAGCTTATAATGTGCAAACACTTCACTGAAAACAACCATTGCCCGCGGCAACGACATCTCTGACTTGCACTTGGTATTCAACTATTGAATGTGAATAGAGCGCATTAAAGTGATCATAACTTGTAAAAAATAGATATTAGGATAAAATAGACGAAACAGTGTAATTGAAAACTTAATTGTTCATGTATTAGTTAGTTCTAACTCTACTGATTACAAGACATTAATCTTGTAGTCTACGATTGACACAGTTCATTGCTGTGCCGATCGTGATGTATTTCCTTAAGAGATAATGCTGCCAATAAAAGCCCATTCATGTGCCGGTCATGGCGCACACTTTGTAGAAAAAGTTCATGTATTTACGGACATTTTTTTAACCAAAGAGAAGCAACACTGAAAAAATTCTTCCCAGCTATTAATGTGCTGATTTCATTGGAAAGGGTATAGAGAACAAATGCATGTCTTCTAATATACGAACACGGTAATTGCTCGAGAGAGTAAATCTTAGAGCAGTTATAGCGCTCCAGCTGATGGTGTGTTGGTAAACTTTTTAAAGCTTTCTAGTTCCATTGTGTCTGTAAATTTTTTCAATTAAAATTCAAAAGAGAACCTCTAAATATTTTCTACCGCATTTTCTTTCGATAAGTTTGGCATCACTGTACAACAAATTTCCCTTTTGCCTTAAAGTATTTATTATACCAACAGTATCAGTTTAATTTTCCGTAGTTTCATAAAGATACACTTAAAATTTAACTACAAAAAAAAGGATTTTAAATGAAAACAAACATAAACAGTGGCACTGCGTCTAGACCGGATGTTTATGAATTAAAAACATTTTTTGGCAAACAATTGTAAAGTTAAAATAAATGTTTATATATTTTTTTTTACCAACAACAAAAAAAAATTGAAACCAACATTAAAAACAGTTTAATATCAATTTAATTACAGTCTGTATTATGATGGTGATGATGATGAACAATATAAAACTTTAATTCCGAATGGAATGTTATTTTAAATGGTGGCATAATTTTTTTTACAATGCAATTTAATATTTGTATTAACATACTAAAGACTTGATATGTTCTCCCATGACTGGTTCTTTAATCAGTTTTGTTACTTTAACATTATTTCTATTTTGCATTTTCTCGTTACTTTAACAGGCATTTTTGTATTTTTCGCCTGTATTTATTTGTGCGATAAGATTTTAACATTGTGGTTTTCAAACATGCAAAATGAAACAACAACAAAACAAATAAACCTTGAATGAAATTTGTACGATATTTCTCTTCAATGAACTCAAGGGCATACAAACTGAGTACTTAACTTATGAATTTTAAGTACTTTATTATTTTTTTTTTTTTGTATTTTTCATAAACGTACTTTAAAGAACAGTACTTTGGTGTTTCCGTTTCTAACACACTTGAACACAATGTTGCAAATATTTGTTATAAACGAACACGTGCATGTGAGTTATGTTGTGCTTTTGCCTGGCGCTCCATGTGGTGGATGAGAGAGTTGGTGCTTTTTTATGACAAGTTTTAATTGTAGTAAAAAAGTTTTTTATTTTCTGTAAGTAGTTGGTATAAATGTTTTCTGGACAGGGAATGGTATATGTTGTAAAATTGAGCCTTAAGGGTGGCCATTTATATTTTGTTTTTTTTTTTAACTAATGGGGATGTGTGTAATGCTTTATAACTTCGAACCAAAGCCCTAATAACGCATTGCGTTGGCAAAAGGAAGTTCAGTGAAGGTTAAAGACTAGGAGAAAGAGGGAGTAATGCCTGTGAAGATTTGACTTAAATTTCAATAAGTTGTAAGTGACAATAAAGACCTCCACATACGAGTAGTACTACTAAAAAAGGAATTTTCCCTTTAATGTGCTATGTTATGTGGTCCACTGGCAAATCCACAACAATTCTTTAATGCAGGTCTTTTTTCACGAATTTTTTCATCCAGCTGATCCAAAAGGCTGCAATAATATTCAGAGTTGATTGTTTTACCTTTCTGAAGATAATCAATCAACAAAATTCCTTTTTCATCCCAAAAAACTGATGCCATAAGCTTCTTTGCTGATCGTTGTGACTTCACCTGCTTTGGAGCTGAACAACCAGCTTCAGTCCACTGCAAACGTTCTTGTTTCAATTTAGGATCATGGTGGCAGATCCAAGTTTCATCCATAGTTATAAATCGACGCAAGAAGTCGGTTTTATTCGGCTTAAAACGCTCCAAATTACGCTGAGAAATTTGTTTTCGATCCAGTTTTTGTTGAATTGTTAATGTGTGCGGCACTAACTTTCCAAACAGTTTTTTCATACGTGATTCTTCATGTAAAATATGGAGTACTCGTTCGTTTGAGATGCCTATGGCATTAGCAATTTCACGCTTAGGCAAACTTGGATCTTCACTAACCATATTATGTACCTGCTCAATGATTTCTGCTGTGGTTGCAGTTTTTGGTCGTCCTTCGCGTGGATCGTCTTTAAGGCTGGTACGACCACGTTTAAAATCACCAGCCCAAAATTCAACGGTGCGTTTTGAAGGTGAGGACTCCTTATATACCTCTAACAGTTGTTCATAAATTTCCTTTGCTTTTAAACCCTTCAAAACAAAGAATCTAATGACTGCACGATATTTAAATTTTTCCACTTTAAAAAAAATTAATGACACGTCAACTTCAAATGGCATGTAAACATAGAAAGAATTGACAGAATGACTTGCAACTTTGCATGTGTTCTTAGGACAGTTATACCAACTTGAGAAAAAAAAAGTTTGGAGCTAGCAGTGCCATCTCTTGGTGAGCGCAGGAACTTTTCAACCAACCTGTAGATAGGAAGATCAGACGAAGTGAAATAGTTATAGAACCGCTTGGGAAAACCCAAACATTTGAATGCTTCTTCTGATTGATGTGATTTTTCCAATGGATATCACATTGAAATCTCATGCCCATAACATCAAAAGCATCCGATTCCTCAATATCAATCCCCCCCCCCACATACCACGTGTACAGATGGCGCGGTCAGGCGGGTCAACAAACAACATTGAATTCTATTCACACGACCCCGCCCAGAGACTATCGTAAAGATCCTATTGAGTGTGTCATTCATATTTTGCTTTATGCCACCAACCTTCTAAGGGCTTGGCCTATAATATGATCGAAGGAATATGAATGGCATATGTTGCTGTCATCTGCCAAAGAATATATAGAATTTTAAGTTCAACCCAAATTCCAATTATAAAAATAAGGAATAGTTAGGGAGAAAGAACGGAACCTTGTGGTGTCGCCAAAATCCGTTGAAACTTGTCGGATGAGATCCCATGAGAAGTCATCACCGGCATCAAAATCATTAAGTTTTGACACAAGATCATATGCCTCGAAAATATCTACAAAAAAAAATATTCACCAAATCGATGACTGGACCAACTCCAACGCTCCAAAAGGAACGCCATCAGGCTCCTGTAGAACGATTTCTATTAAAGTCATACTGTTGATCGTTAAGAAGTGAGTTGGATTCCAGATTATTTACGTTAATTTATGTTAATAAGCCATGCTCTCCTGCATAACCTTTGTTTAAGTACCAGTGCTGATATGCCATCCAGGTCCGTAACTTGTTTATGTTACGTTGAGATTCGCTAAAACTCTCTTAACGGCACGAACTCGATGAAATATCATGGACATAGGTTTATTGCTAACGATTTTTTGGCGAATAATTCAGCAAAAAGGTTGCCTTTATCAACCGATTCAGTGAATTATTGATCATCCAAATTGAGTGTTTAGCTGGCTGCTGTAAACAATTCAGCTGTGAGCAATTCCGAGGGGATATTGTAAGATATTTTGCTTTATCCCTGAAAAGAAAATTACGCTAAAAAGTAGGTCTTGAACGGTCTTGGAACATATAGCCGAGCGTTGTCAGCTGCAAAATTAAGACACATGTGTTGAGTCCTCGTAATTGTTTCTTCAGTTTGAACAGCTCGTACATAGTAGATCACGCCCCTCTAGTCCCACCAAATAGTCCCACCGAGTAGAGCATAAGCTTCATATCATAAATATTTGGCTTTGCAAAGGATGTTGATGGCTGTGCGGACAAAACTTATGATTTTGTGGTTGTCGTAATGGATCCACTTTGCATCGCCAGACACAATGCGATGCAAGAAACCTTTCTTTATTGGCGTTCGAAGAGCTATTCACAGGCGAAAAATCGCTCTTCGACGTCGGGCGGACCCAATTTCCTTACTTTTGAATTAATCCTATTTAATTTGGTTGAGACTCTACTATACGTACTATATCTCCGTCATTTACAAGGTGCATTATACCTATGAAGGTCCTTCTACAAAGCAATGAAGGTCCTTCTACAAAGCAATTTTGAATTTTGGTTACGTCAATCAATAAATTTAGTTAGCGCAACCATATTTTAATGTGATTTTTAAAAATGTTGTATGTAGCAACTAATATTCAATTATCTTAAACGAATTTTATTGTGAAAACCAACATTCAGATGTACCAACCAACTTTAATCGTAGTAACCAAATTTTAGTTTAAAACTAACAAAATTTTTCTATATGTTCATTAGTTTTCCCTCCTCTATCACATATCCAAATTTCATAGAAATTTTTGGGTGACCCCAAAAAAAGCTGCATATCTAATACCGGTTAAAAAGTCTTATAAATACAAAAAAGAACCATATTAAAAATCAGTAATAACTCGTTGGTAACTCTAGAAATTTTCTTCAAAGGTGATTAAAATCATTTAAAGTTAAGTTATAAAAGAACTTTGTTCGAGAGCTTGTATGTTAAAATTAATTGCTAATTGCTGTTAGACGAACAGGATATGTAATGGTATGACTTTTATTGTAAATAAAATTATTCTAACAAAATTTTTTACAAGTTCTCTTTCTATACATTTCTTTTTACTATTATTTTCTAAACGCCACTTAATTGCGTGAAAATTAAGCAAAAAAAAAAAAAAAATGAAAATGTCAACAATTTTTAACGCTTTGAAAAAAAAATTATGTAAAATGTCAAAAAGATTTTTTTTTTTTTTTTTGTAACATGATAAATATTACAAATGGTTTGGTAGAGGGGGGATAAAAAAATAAACTTTTAAAAAGTACAGTAATTGGGAAAGTTTAAGTTTCACTTGAGCGATAAAAATAATACAGTTTGTTTTTACGCTCGCATGTTAAACAATAAATTAATTTTTTATTAACATTTTTTTTTTATTTCATAAATAAAAATATTAATTAACTATGAACTAAAAACCACCCTTTAAACATGAAATATTTTTATGTTTTAAAACTTTTTTGGTGACAAAATTTCCGGTCACTTGTCGCGCGTGATTGCGGTTTTGCATTCATTAATGTGACACAGTCGCAGATACAAAACTTTGGATACACTCAATCATCATACATTTTGTTATTTTGTTTGTACTTTGTTTGTATTGTTGCTGGAATTCTCTGTATAAAACACACATCATAAAACAAACTCTGACCCCAGTTGTATTTCTATATATAGTAGGTGGGTTAATTGATAAATACATCAATAGGTCCGTTTGAGTACCTTCCTCAATTAAGTCCAGTAAGAAAACTTTAGTTACAAATTTACAGAGTGTAAGACATATTTACCCTTAAAAAGAACATTTTCTTAAAAAAAAAGTACGCGAACGCAAAACTTGCAATTTTAAACAGCAAAAATATATGTTAACTGGTCAATATTAAAAAAGAGGATTCTTTATGTAAAATATTAAGCAAAAATGTTTTAGAATGGTTTTTGATCTTTTCCATAATTTACTTTATTTATTGCTTTGCAATTGCATACTATAGGGTTTTCTAATAAGGCACGTAGCGCCATCCTGTTTAACCACATGTCGTCTACGTCCATGACGTTCAATTTGGGCCAAAAGACATCGGTTAGCATCGTTCTATAGCGCTAGTTTGCGGTGATGGCCACCCTAACATCGTTTTCAAAAAAGTACGGACTTATGACGCCTCCGGCGCAAAATCCGCGCCAAACAGTAACTTCTTGTCGATGCATTGGCACCCGGTGTGGCGTCGTCCAATATACAGCAGTTTTACTATTTAACAGAACCATTCATCCAAAAATCCGCTTCGTCGTTAAAGGTGATTTTTCTTCTCATTTTGCTTTTTTTTGTTTGGATGTGCTGCTCAATCGTATAACTTGTTATGGTGCTTTGGCATCAGTAATTGAATAATAAACAACATATTAAACAAACGCCACCAAAACAACATAGCGGTCACAGGCCGCCAACATCTACCTGCGCCAACTGGAAAACCCTATATAGGAAATCTATATCAACATACACGGGTTATCTAAAGAAAAGCGTATGAGTTTTTGGGTATATTAATTTTTGACAAAACAGCGAAGTGTTAAAGTCAAAATATCTATTTTTTATACTCGTAAAGAAACAGCTCTAAGTCAAAAAGTATTTGACTTATCAATAACTCCTACGCGCATCCATAGATAATTTAGTTTTCCATATGCATTATAAATTTCAGAGAAATCCATCAAAAATTGATTAAGTAATGCTGCCTGCCGTGGACCTCTTTTGTAAATATACTATCATTTTGTAAAACTTTGTGTAAAACAAATATTTTTTTGTACTCCTTTATAAATCTTGTGAAAACCAATCTTTGTTAACACATCTCCGTAAATAAAGAAAATAAAAAAAGGAAGTTTTTATATATAGGCTTTTTACGTAGGTTTTACCCCTTAAGTAGTATAAAAGGGTGCTTGAGGTCAATGATTTTCGATGTAACAAATTGGTATCATTGCGACAAAAACATTGATATATAACCCTTTAAGATCCGACTGTAAATACAGAAGATATGACAAAAAAATTAAAAATGCCCTACATTCGGCAACAAAAAAAATTAAAAAAAAAAATAAAATAATAGTTCCGCTGGAATTATTGGAATACTTTCCTAGCAAAAGTTTATTGCTTTTTTGCGAGCTTTCATTTTAAAATATTAGGGTAGTTCATTAAGGTGGTAGCAACTGAGATCTGGTGGGTTAATACTAGAACGGGTTACTTGAGGTCAAAGGCTCCTTCGAGGAAAACATCGGTCTCCCCGAGACAAAAAACATTGATATACAACACTTTAAGATCCGACGGTAAATGGCGAAGATATAAAGAAAAATGTAAAATGGCGACCCCTACGTTCGGCCAAAAAAAAAACATTTTCGAAATTTTCTTGTTAAAATACTTTATATTTGAGGGTGTACGGTGAACTTTTTTTTTTTGCCTGTAAGGTGGTACGGTCTAGTGGTCATATAAGTTCATGCATGGTTTAATATATGAGCATACATAATCTCATATATGACAATATATTTTCGGATCCGAAATTTTAAGGTATATAGCCGTATATGTTCATATATTATTTTATATGAGCATACATAAAGAATATATGATCATATATAACCACACACGGCCATATACTCCTAAATTTCGGATCCAAAGATATATGGTCATATACTAAACTATGCATATACGTATATGATTATGTATGCTCATGTTCAAACATATATCGATTTTTAAATGGGTTTACAAAAATTTATCATATGTTCTTTAATGCCAGCAAAAAGAATGGTAGTTATTCTGTGACTATAACTTCTTTCATTGCTTCCTAAACTTCAGTTGATATTCTTTTATGATTTTTTGGTGTTATTCTTAGGCACTTCCAAAAGAATTCATGTGTTCATATTTCAAATGCAGTGATCTGGATATAAACCCGATGCATATCTTAAAAAATCACTCTTCATTACTTCTAAAGCATAAGTTATAGAAGGTATATGTATATTTTTTGAATCTAAAGCATTTATTCAAATTGAAAAAATAGTTCTGATGAATTTTTTAATTTTTTTATTTTTATTAAATCAATCATTTTTTATATATTAGTTTAAAATATCATGAGGGTTAGAATTTATGTAGTTTTGCAATTTTTATAAAAGTTTTGAAATATTAAGAACAACAGATTTTTTTTAACCTTTAATTGAAAACAGCTGGCTTGTCATTTGCATTTTTTCAGCCTTAAATATTTATGACGATGCAATCTGTGCATTTTTGCATTATGTTCATTATTTAACACTACACCATTTCCAGTTTTAATTCAGAATTTATCAAAATAATTTTAAAATTGTCTCAAAATTATTTCAAATTGCCCAAAAATGTTTTAAGATTGTGCAAACATTATTTAAAATTGTTCAAAAATATTTAAAATTGTCTAAAAATGTTTCCAAATTGTACAACCAGTTTTAAAATTATCCAAAAATATTTTAAAATTTTTCTAAAAATTCCTTAAAATTTTTGAAAAATGTTTCAAAAATGCTGTTTCACCAATGCAGAATTATTTATTTATTTTAATAAAGAGTATTTGTATATCAATGCATAATTTCGCTTCTTTAAACATATTTTTCTGGATTCTTATGAATTAAATTTTCATCAAAGCCTAAATATTACAAAGTGTATGGACATTTTCCATTCATGCATCAGAATATCTAATCATTGTATTATCATTGCTTCCTTAGAGTAAAGTATGAGTAATGCTAGTAGCTACATATGAATACTTTCATCCTATGACACGCTAATGTTAAATTCATCGATGAAACCATAAGAAAAGAAGTAGTGATGCTTTTATTGCTTCTTTGGCAGCTTCATTTTTGCGGGGATCATATGGTTTTTCTGCTCAAAATTGTTGCTGGTAAAAATTTGTTTAGTAAAAATTTGCAAGCTCTCAGCATCGAACTGTCTTTTTAATCTCTTTCTTTAGTGGCCGCATCAGTATTATAAAGAAGGTGCAATAAAATTTACTCCTTATAAAATTCACTGTCGCTACTTTACTACAATTTTAATAACGAAATCATTTTGTGGCCCAAAAATTTAGTTGACACAACGAATATGTTTTTTTTTTGTAATTCTCAATTAACCCACATATAAATCTGTTAGTTGGTTTGTGTCAGAGCTTAAAAGATTAAATTCTATTTTGTTTAAAACATCGAATTCAATTCCGTTCATATCGAATGAATTATTTTTTAAACAGTCGTAGGGAATTCATTAATTGGAATACATTCGCTCGAATTTACATACTTACCATTGAATCAAATTATTGCGATTCATTCGATTTTTTCTCTTCAATTTACAATTTGCAAATTTAATCAACCATTGGATTTTATTTCTTCCAATTGATCAGTTTGGGACTTCAATAGATATTTTTCATTCGATTTTAAAACATGGAAAATTACAAATTTTACTTAAGTACATAAGAACAACTCGAATAACCTAAAAATTTCTTTCATATATAGAAAGTTTTATTTAAAGATAAAAGAATGGCCGCCATAACACTAGAACTACTCATCCGATCGGGACAAAATGTGCATCATGGAAAAGATATCTGAAAAATCATTTCTTGATATGTATATTGTTTTTCGTAACTTCCCCTTTAAAAAAAAACCCAATTAATTCAAAACTTCACCCTTAAAGTAAAATGTATGTCCAGGTTTTAATCCATCATCTAATGAATTAATTTTAAGATTCATTACTTTGTGGACTTTTATAAAAAAGGATAATGTACGTGAAAAAAGTAATGAACGTGGGTTTCGACATCACGAACGAAAATACAAAGCGCGACAATTAATTTATGTTTAAGGCAATAAGGTATTACATGCGCCGACAGGTTAGTGGGAAGGGCTATCGGCTGGTAACTAGGGAGGTTCGAATCCCATTAACGCATTCAATTGGAGCATACGAACTTGGTTTTTAGGATTTTTAGCTTTCTAAATGGCATTTGATTTTTAGTTTATCCCTTTGTATAAACCTTCCTAAGGCTGTATATTTTGTCCAGAATGAATAAGTAGTTCTTGACATATTTGTAAATTTCTCAGTCAAATGAAACAAAATCAAATAATTAAGATACCAGTTAAATTAACAAATTTGTAAATCTAAGGTAAAGTTTATCGAAATATTGAATAAATTGTTTAAATAAATTAACTAATTGAAATATAAATCCAATGAGAATAATTAAAAATTCGTTAGATTTGCAAAACTGTCAGAATTTAAAAATCAAATCAGAGATTTTATTCCTTAGAAGCTCTGGTTGACGGTTTATTTTTTGTAAGAGTACAAATACGATTTAAAAAAAAATGCTATGTTAATTAGTAAAATTCACAAAGTAATTTAAATCCATTTGTTTGTTAAACAAGATCCCAACACTCTCATACACTTTACGCATCAAATACGTTTATTGCATGAATATTTTTGGTATCCGAGTGTGTATCTGCCTCTGTGTGCGTGTAAATATGTGTTTGTGGTGAATAGTAGTTTTTGGTTTTTAAATGACACTTGTCATTTAATACACATACACAGCCATCTTCTGGTTGTACTGTACAGATAAACCTCGATTAACGTCATTGCTTATTTACACGATTTTCATAAAACGAAAAAAACTTAAAAAACTACCAAAAATTGTAAAATTAAAGGAAAATTATCTTAACTTGCATTATTTCAATTTTCATTGTTTTCATTCCGGCGTAAATTTAGCGGTACCTGTATTTGTTGAAACGAATTAAATTTAAAATTGTTTGTTACTTTAACATTAATGTGTTTTATTTAGTTTTGTTTTTCATTTGTTAAATCGTTAACTTCAAATTATTTGTGTACTTTAAATGAATGAATGTGATATGATACTATTGTTATGATGATTTACTGTAAATTTGTGGTTATTTAATTAAAGGTTAGTTACTTCTTTCATAACGGTTTTAAAATGTAGTTAACATAGTTGTGTTGTTACATACAAATTATGTGTCGGTTTGAGATTTTTATAGTCAATTTAAAACATTTTTTTCTCATTTGTTTCTTTTAATAAAGTCATAAATTTAGTTAATTAAAATGTTACTGACATACCTAAACTAATGGTTACCCAAAATAAAAAATTGATTGCGTTCAAGGGTTAGTAAATTGGTATAACACAAGAAGGAGTGTTTTAATTTCTTCTGGTCTACTTGAGTTTATGAAATTTTAATTTTTAGGAAAGATACCCCCTTCATGGTATGTTAAATTTCTTACTACAGCAGCATTAGTACATTCCCGGTCAGTTATTACATATGTGACCACGCGGATTTCATGAATTTTTTTGTCGGCGCTTGCTATGAATACACCCGAACATGTTCACACCCGGTTGTAGGTATATATTGCGTAGACAAGGCAATATATATTTAGTTGCGTGGAACGGGTTATGAAACTAAATTCATTGCTGTCGAAATCACATATTTTATTCCGTTTTGAATTTCAGAGGGCATATAGTTTTTTTTCCTTTTGTACAATTTTCGATTTTAAAAATTTTTTCGCAAAGTCCTTTTTCTTAAACATGGGCATTATGTTGATATACATTGGAAAAATTTATTATTAAATTATTAATGCATTTTTGACATCCTACCAAACAAAAAAAGTACCCAAAAAAGTACGAATTTATTCCCCCTTTTTTAATTGTAAATATAATCAACTATTGAATTTCATATGTTTCAATTGATCAATTTGGGAATACAATTTATTATCTTAAAAATTTGGAAAATTACAAAGTTTACTGTATGCCCAAAATAACACAAATTTTTAAAAATGAAAAATAATGCCCGAAAAAGACTAGAACTACTACTCCGATCCTGACAAAATATCCATTATGGGAAAGGTATTTGAAATATAATTTCTTGAGTTGTATGACCCCATGCATTAACACATTATGGACCAATTTAAGATTTGTAGTTTTCCATCTAAAATCCTATTAATTCTAAATTTTACTTTTAATATAAAGACAATCTATGTTCTTGAACTTTTCCCCCTTTATTATATCCTAGACCCACCTTTCAGGATCATTTCCCGAGTCGACTTAGCTATGTCCGTGTGTCCGTCTGCCCGGCTGTCTGTTCATGTCTCAGGGACAAATTATTTTGCGGAAGAGGTCCATAATTAACCCTTGCGCCCATAAAATTGGATCTATGCCTATTCGCATGCCACAGTTCACAAATTTTAAGATATTTTAATGAAATTTGGTACACTTACTAATATTTGTTCAAAAACATAGCCAGTTGACTTAAATTATAATCGGTCCATGGTTGAACTTAATGCCCTTAAAAGTTAAAAATTTCAGTTAACCGGAATTTGACCGGATGGGTCAAACAAAAAAGTATCCAAAAATGTCCGAATTAATTCCTCCTATTTTACCCCTAGATTTAATTTTTTTTATCGAACTTTTATCAAGCAAAGCTAATTTTTAACTTCCTCTCATCCACACGAGAGAATTAGAGAATTATTTGCATTTTTGTGTTCAATTAATGAAGTTTCGCTGGAACTCGTGCATTGAAACTTTTCATTAAATTTATACAGTTTTTCATAAAATTTTATAAATAAAAAATTTGATTTTATTTATTAAGAACTTCATACACTTAATGAAAAAATTTCTTTTTCATAAAATTTAAAAAATTTAAAAATTTACTGAGTCATTTTATTAAAACTCGTCCCATAAAATCCTCAACTGTGAAGGAAATTTTTTATAATCTAACTGAGGGATAACCAATTCTACAACTACCTTGCAAGATTTTTTAGAACCGCTTACCTTTGAATATATTCTAGAACAGGTTACATGGAACAGGTTCATGAACTGATACCTGCGAATCACTGTCCCAGAACTAGTTATATAACTGGTTCTAGATTCAGTTTTAAAACAAGTAGTTCAAGTTTGCATGAAACGATGGAATTTTGATATTCCGATGTTAAGCATATTTATGGGAAAATCGGGAATATGTTTCTTATAGTTACTAGTTCCAAAATTCGACCAATGCTGTTTTTATGCTCGTATATATGCATTGGTCAGCTACAGTTGCAATAAATATATTATGGTTACCCTTTATTTTAAGAGAAGCCGATCAATATGACTCGTTTCTTAGTAGCATGTGCGCCAGTGTACCAAATTTTATAATAGCGACCAGTAACGTGCGAGCAAACATAAGGGGCAATCAAAATCAATAGGCTTTGTCCTTGGACCGAGTGAGTCGGTGTACCAAATCTGATCAAAATGTGTTAATACTTGCGGCCTCTACTGAGCAGAAAAGGATACGGACATCGCTAAATCGACTCAGAAGGTGTTTTTGAGTCGATCGAAATACCATAATAATGTGGGGGTTGGCCCAATATTTTTTGTCGTTACAAACAATAGTACTAACTCATTATACCCTGACCTACGTAGTGGTGTATTAGAACCAAGAGTAGAATACTTTGTTTTTTTTTATCAGAAAATTTTGCTATACAGTTAATATCCTTCAACAGGTACTCATATGATTTTACCCAAAAGAAAATCAAATTTATATAAATTTACTAGCAGGAAAATTAAAGCCGGGCATGCCGACTATACGATATGCTACAGCAAGCATAATTTGAATCAAATTTTGGGAAACATTTTAAATTCAGAAAAGGGTCCGGATCTATTTCTTATAAAGATTATTTAAGCGAAAGTGCAGTAATAATTATTTTAGCAAATTCCGGTGAAGTAGGTTTACATAGGGACTAAGTCAAAATACGGTTTGATTTTATTAAAAATTTGGAGACGCATTTTATTGTCCCATTCATTATAAAGTTCACTATAAAATTTTCCTACAACTGGACATCTACGGTTTTGTTTATCGAAATACTATTTACGCCCAACTCTCACAGAAAGGTCCCATTCTGTGGAAGATAGCTCTGAAGGTGGACTGATTCTAAGCATAGTCAGTTAGGGTTCGTCCAACAAATAGAAACTTTTTTACAAAATTTCATTCAAATATTTTAATATTAGCTACCAGTAGTTTGATTATAAGGTTTGCATGGATAGACGGATTAACATCGCTAAATCATCTTAGAAATTGATTCTGTGTCGATTATTCTGTCATATGTGGTATATACAGGTGGATCTAATTCATAAAGGGTGTCCCAAGAAGAACGCAATTTTTAAATCTGGCAACATTCGAAGTGTCATTGTTTGAGATTTGAACAATTGTTATTGTTTGCTAGTAGAAGGTACGAGGTTAGTAAAAATGTAGCGCTACACGAATGAACAACGCATTCTCATTGTGAAATTGTTTTACCAAAATGGTGAAAGTTTTGCGGCTACAGTTCGCAAATTGCGATCAATTTGGGGTCACAATAATGCTCCAAAAGAGTCAACTGTAAAAAGATTAATGGATAAATTTGCCGAAACTGGGTCTGTTAGTGATGTAAAGACAACAACGCGCCATCGACCAGGTCGATCGACCGAAAATGTCGCAGCTGTACGTGATGATGTCGCTCAAACTCCATCCACCTCAATTCGACACCGAGCTCAGCAAATTGGTGTCTCCAAATCCACTTTGCAGCGAATTTTGACGAAAGATTTGCATCTTCATGCATACAAAGTTCAATTGCCTCAGGAACTGAAGCCAGCTGACTATGGACAGCGAAGGGAGTTCGTTAATTGGGTATTGGAGAGACAACATCAAAATGCTGATTTTGCCGATAAAATCATCTTCAGTGACGAGGCCCATTTTCATCTTGATGGCTTCGTCAATAGGCAGAATTGTCGCATTTGGGGTGAGGAAAATCCTCGAGTGATTCACCACACGTGTCACTGTGTGGTGTGGTTTTTGGGCTGGAGGAATCATTGGACCTTTTTTTTATGAAAATGAGGCAGGTCAAGCGCAAACAGTCAATGGTGTTCGGTATCGTGAAATGATAACCAGTTTTTTCTTGCCTAGAATTGAAGAAATGAATGTGGAGGGCATGTGGTTCCAACAAGACGGCGCCACATGTCATACAGCCAGAGAAACAATTCAATTGCTGCATCAGTCATTTCCCGGTCGTGTTATTTCGCGTTTTGGAGATCAGAATTGGCCGCCTAGATCGTGCGATTTAACACAGATTTTTTTCTTTGGGGTTTTTTGAAGTCGATGGTTTACGCGAATAAGCCGACGACGACTCAAGCCTTAAAAGTGGAAATTGGACGCTGCATTAATGAAATACCGCAGCATTCATCTGCACGATATATTGTTCCATACATAACCTCATTCTGTCTACTTTACGATATAATAAAGTTTCACGATTTTTTTTAAAATAACTGTGTTTTATTTAAAATTTAAAAATTGCGTTCTTCTTGGGACACCCTTTAGTAGTCCAGTTTTGATAAATTTGTTAAAAAAGGCAAAAAAAAACACAAAATTACAAGACGAAATTCACCAAAAACTTAGAATTTGCTGAATGGTATTGTAAAGCAAAATATGAATTTCATTATAACAAATTTTATCATCTATTTAAAAAAAAAAAGTTTAATAAAATTTTCTTTATTATATGCGGAAGTAGATGAAGATTTTATCTAAGAATATGTTTATTAACATTTATATATAAATATTTTTTTATAAAAAATTGCCTATTTTATGTAATTTTTAAACAATGCTATGCCTATAAAATAACATAAATTAAAAAATTTTATTTCATCATTTACACCTTAAAATATAAAATATTTAGTAGGGTTTTGAGAATTTAATGATGATTACCAAAACTTTTGTTTACAGTTGTGCGAGTAATGATATTTTAAAACTTGTTGTAAAATATGATAATAAAATCTTCTATGTAAAATATAAACTATAATCAAAGATAAATAAATTATATAAAAAACAACGTTTATAGACTCTAAAAAAAATTAGGTACCATTTATTATACGATGATATAATTCTTCTTCAACACTCTTATGTTTCGGGTAAATAATATATTTAGAATAAATTATTTAGGGGGCTGTACTTGAGAAAACCACAAAGATATAAAAAGTAAAAAAGGTAACGATTAAATTTAACCACCAACTATACAAAATTTATTTATATGATTACGATGACTGATGAGGTGAGTAAATTTTGTTTCTTTTTTTTTTTTTTTGTTCTAAACAAAAACCAAAATTGTAAAAGTTAACGTTAGGAACATTGTACCTTTTTTTTAGAGAAGATCATTATTATGTGTTAAATAAGTTCTTTTATGTAAATTATAAAACGTTTAAAGCATCAAATACGCCCCTTTTATTAAATGTTGGTAATTGGTGCCGCCAAAGTGTTTATAAAAGTGTTTGAAAAAGAGGGAATACTTAAAATGAATGAGCGGATAATTAGTAAGGCGCCAATGATGAAATACAGTCAACAATTTAAAAACTCCTATAATCTTTATTCATAAAAGATGATGATGATGGATGAAACGATTTGCAAGTTTTAATAAACATTTTTTAATAAAAAATATTTTTATCTCTTTAGGGAGAAAAAACTTACAAAAAAAAACTTTCTAAAAAATATGGTGATGACCTAAATGTAATTTGATTCAACTAAAATTTAAAAAAATATTAAAACATTTTAGTTTTAAAATGCTTTATCAATTAATCCAAATCTTTATATAGAAATTATATATTTTCCGTTGATCGATCATATCTTTTCATATCCATATGTTTATATGTGTCATATTTATTTGTCTGATATAAATCAACAAACAATTAACAAATAACTAATATTTTTTATTCTGTATTTTTAAGTGCCAACCATTTGCCACCCCTTTTAATGTTCTTGAAGGTCCTATACTTTTATCATATGATAGATTTTCACTTAGGGTGTTTTTCGTTAAATTGTGTGGCATTTTACATTTAGTTCATATCAGATATTTACGATCTTTTAGAATTTGTTTAAAACTCAGATTTTTTAAGAGTTATTAAAAGTTTCAAATTTCTCATGCTTATAATATTTATGCATATTTGTCTGTTATTCTAAATTATTACAGATTTTAAATTAAGGTGCCTCAAGAAATCTATTTAACAAAAAGTTTAACCATTAAATTGATGAGGGTATATTGAGTATGTGCTAATTTTTGCAACTAATTAAAATACTAGGTGTAAGCCTACACTCTAAAAAATTTTTGTAAAATTACTACTATAAAACAGGTAAAGTTTTGTGTAATATTACGAAAATTCGGTAAATATAAACACCAAATTCGTAAAACAGTTCTGTACACACTTTCATATACAATAATACTAAAACAAAGTGTTTTTAAACATAATGTGCTTAAAATTAAATAAATTATGCCTAAAATTAGTAGTCTTCTGTTAAATTAAAATTTTACGCACAAAATTTGTAAATATACAAACCTAGTATGGTAATAATTATTTTGACATTTTGAAATCTAAAAACAAATAATTATTTTTGTATATTAAATTATGAATCAAAAACATCAAACATCCACCAAAAAATTTAAATACTGTATCAAATATTTATATTTATAAAGATGGCTCTTTTATAACTAAGAAGAGGACAAATCATATCGCACAATACAATATAGGGCATATTAGAAAGCTGCAATAACACACTGAAAAATTGCAAAATGTATTTTATGTGTTATAATAAAAATAAATTTATTGTTTTTATAAAAAAAAAAAATTTTTGTGCAGTTGAATTCAAAATATGGGTGTTGGTAAATATACGCATATTTTTGGAATTTTTAACCACTCAGAAATGCATTTTTAGTTCTTTTAGGGGTATATTTTTTAGTAAATTTAAAAATTAATTTTAAAATTTCCTTAAATTTTTTGCGCAACTTCAATGTAAATTTACACATTATGTGTGCAAATTATTACGCATAATGTGTGTATTTTTTCGTTTACGCACACAAAGTAAATTCACCGAATTAATAGTAGTTTCCTATTATGAGTTAGTTAAAATTCAACAGAAATTAATTAGAGTGTAGCTTATATCAATCAACTCAGAGGGAAGTCCAAATGTCTGTTTATGTAAAATGAAGGACCCTTGTAATCGAACTACTAATAAAAATTTTTTGCTGAATATTAATAGAATGAAAAAAACTCAACACATTTTATAGAAAAATTACATTTTAGTAAATTTATTTGCTAAAAACTTATAGCTAAACTCCAAAAAAAGTTTGCAAAAAATGTTGCTGAGTCAACAAAATTTTAGTCAGTAGGGTGCTTGCAGAAAAATAACAAAAATCAGCAAAATCTTTATGGTGAAAATGAGCTGATTTTTACCAAAAAAGTTGTGCTAATACTTAGTCGATTGTAAATAAAAAAAAAATCCTTAAATTAACTACACTCGGAACATTATGTAGGCTAAGGTTTAAAGTTTAATAAAAAAAGTTTTCAGTTCAGTTAAAAATAAAGGAACATACACTTTTTTCAAAGAAATATTTATTTGAACTTATTTATACATTTGTTCAAAATCACTTACTGTCCGATTTACTGATTTTTTTCAGTCTCATTTATTTATATATATTTTTTTTTTTCATTTATTTGTGGTTTATTATAAAATTTACATTTTGTTTGCTAAATTTTGAATTCCAATTATGATTTTTTTTATTTTATTTAAATCTGAGGGAATTGTTGTGTAATAGTTTGCATGTTGGACCGCTACACAGAACTTTGCTTGTTCGATACTCTGTAACGACAAGATCAATTTAGAAAAATAATGTGTATGATTTTTCTATACCTCCTAAATATCGCATTGTCCTCCTCCTTTGTGGTTCCCAAACACTTATCCCTACCAAAGTAAAATCACTATGAATAAAACAATTTTGCCAACTCCCTATCAGATGGCGGGTACCAACTGTTCTAAGGTTTTTTATCTCGCGCAATTACAGTTTTTGCCATCTCTTTTCTATCCCCTTTGCAAAGAATGCCACACATTAACTAATAGGAATAATTTCCTGAGTGTTGCTTCCCTTAAAAAAATATTATTTTTAAAAGTTTACTACACTGAAAATAGTTTGTAAGTTAAAATTTAAGAAAATAGCACATAAAAGAAATGACATTTCATTTAAAAACCGGTCTACTTACTTTCCATTTAAATCAAATAACTTTTGTTATGTATTTTTAAATGTTGTTTAAACAACTAACACATTAGTAAAAAAAAAACAAATGATTAATCACTTAAAAACAAATGTTCAAAAGTTACCTACTAATTCCGTAAAAAAAATATCTGATTATTCATTTATTTAAAATTGTTTCCCTTTTGTTTGTATTTTTATTATGCTTTTTAATCTACAATATTTCTACAGTCTATTGTGCGAATTCTTATAACGAACAATTTAAATAACCTGATATTATCATACGTGGCCTCATCTAATAATACATTATCATATATATTTACATATGTCAGTATGCATTACCATATATAATTATATATTAAATTATTTTCTTAAAAATTACCTTAAATTGTGCCATATATAACTACATCTAGTTATATATTGATGTTTAAAAAATTGTATATGAATTATATGATAAGATATGATATACATTCTATCATATAAAATTATATATAACTCTATATATAATTATATATGGCTTACACGGGGCCATATTTACTTATATATGACTAATAAAGAACCATATATACTTATGTAAGGCTTATACGGAACCATATATAATTATAAATGTTATCTAATATTTGAGATATAATAATATATGGTTCATTATCAAAAATATTTTGCAATATGGTGTGAGATATAATTGTATATGATTCCATATATAATATAAGAAAAAATTTTGATTGTCCATTAGATATAATTATATATGGTACAATATTTGCAAATAAATTTGATATAATGTTATAGAGCAATTCCATATGAAAACGATAAAAATTGGCAAATTTTTGGACGACCCCTCTCCGATTTTAAAATAAATAGTCTCAATCGATTGCCCAGCAAAAAATAATGTACCTACATATTTTTTTTTTTTTATAGTGACTGGTTTAGTGGTGGTGTACACCACTGTCATGTGACAAAATTGAAGAATTCTTCATAAGGGACCTCATTGAAAGTTGTTTTAAAAAAAACTACTAAAGCGATCGCAACGAGTGATAGCTCGTTGGAAAGGTATTAAACCAGGCTTTAATTGAAAAATAATATTTTCCTAATTTTTCTCAGAAATTTACCTTTTTCCCATGAAAATTAAATTTTCCCATGAAAATTAAATTTTCCGATTTTCCACAGAAGCTCCTAAATTTTCCGGCTAATTTTATTTTTTTTTTTGGGTTCCTCATAATTTTTGCTTTAAGAATCAGTAATAAAAAAATGGGCCCCGACTCCTTGTTTGGACAGGAGAAGAGCATTTAAGAGACCACCTTGTTCTCATTGTTTTTATATTTTTTATAATTGAATTATTTTTAATTATTTAACATTATTTTATTTTATTATTAAAAATACATTTTAAAAATTATTTTACAGTTAAAAATACATTTATGAAGAAAAAATCTTTCTTATTTTGCTGCTTATACTTAATTACAATATTTATTAAAAATTTCAATTGTCTTGGCATCATTATAAAATTAAAGTAACGTTAAATTTAGCACGTCGGCAGACGAAGAGTACCGCTTTACATTAATTGACATATCAGAAATATTTGGTATGAAGCAATGAAACTTTTGCGTTCCGAATTCCTTGATGAATCCGAATTCCTTGATGAATTCCGGAATCTGCTTTACCACGGTCTCAAGGGAACATCTGCCGCTGCTAATTATTCACTGTTTGAAATGCACCTCCTGAATTAACAGCTGTTCAAACTTTTCCGCCAAATATTGCTCTAGCTCGTCAATCTTCGGACAATTCTCAGATTTGGACAGATGACAATTTTCCGTGGGGTATGCGCACAACGACTTCGACAGGAGGTCCCTATATGTTTCAATTTCACCGTGAAATACTTTCAATTTCTTGCATGGAAAGAACATTAATTTGATGTTTTGATGAAACATGCAAACGCAGACTGAATGCGTTCCGTGCCTGTCTAATGCCAGCACGCATTCTTTTGGTCGTAGGATGGCAAACTTAGAAAATCCCACTTTTTCTGCTGGGTATTTCTCTTTGAACTGATGGTATGCTTCGGATAGATTACATAATAATAATCTGCGCTGCTTGTGTACTTTTTCTCCATCTTCACGTGTGATAACATAGTCACGTGTACCTGGGCAAGCGTGGCTGTTGTCATCATTGCAGTAAAAATCTTGAATCAATTTCACCGTTGCTTCGCTGAGGGTCCTTGAGCCAAATTTCTTGGTGGGAGTCGCCAATATGCCCTTCTGTCGAACTAATTCTTTGCTTCTTCTCGCGATGTAAAAAGATGTTTGAAACTGTTCAGAAATCTTGCGTATAGACCATGATTGAGGCAGCCCAGATAAAATGAGATATTTCTCCGGAAAAGTGGTCGCTAAATTGAATTTTCTTTTCAACTGCTCAATCATTTGTTTGCCGTCATTAGCGTCATCTGCTTGACTGCATTCGTTATCAAAGCCTTCATCAAATATTGTCGCGATTGCACTCATAACCTTGCCTTTTTATCTTTCTTGTATTTTTCACTTCGCAACTTTCTTTTTCTAATAGGCGTTTCACCTAAAGTGGTAATAGCCTCATTCAAAGGTCTCAAAGACATATTGACCATCGGAATGTCTGCCTCACTATCAGATGAAACATTTTGTTCAATTGTCATTTCTCTCTCGGATTGTGGTTGCATTTGTTTCAATGCATTTGCTTGTTGAGACAAATCGATTTTACACTTGGGGCAAATGAATTGTGCTTCTTCACCGTATTGTATATTTAATTCATTCATGTATCGCTTCGAAACACCAGTTAATTTTAATCCTTTTATCTTTTTCGAACGATATCCACTCTTGTTAAACGGATTGCAGCAAAATTTATTCATTTTACTTTAAATTGTCTTTACAGCTTCACTCTTTACTTTACAAAAAAAAAACACTTTAACACTTTCACGTTTAGTATTCAACTGAAATTTGACTCAGAGTGTGTGAAGTATTTATATTTATTTTTTGTTAAAAAATAGGTAAAAAAAATAAGCGATATTTGCTTTTCTTTAATAGGAAAATTTGCGTGAACTACTGGTCATAAAATGTTTTTTAAAGAGGGACTTAATTGGTTACTGCCAATAAGCCGACCACAGGTCATAAAATGTTTTGTAAATTTTTTAAATTACCAGGTAATAAATATTTCGCCATATTTATGGAAAATCCGTGTTTTATGACTTGTTTCTGCACGTGTCATTTTAGGCGAAATATTTATTACCTGGTAATTTAAAATATTTACAAAACATTTTATGACCTGTAGCCTCAGTCGGGTTTGGTGTGCCATTACATGCCACTGCTGCTTTTATCCATGGATTTATGGCCGATCTTGTGAAGGCAGGCATACCATATTCACTACACACTCAACTTGGGGCTCTTAAAAAAAATAGATTTTTTCTTCATAAATGTATTTTTAACTGTAAAATAATTTTTAAAATGTATTTTTAATAAAAAAATAAAATAATGTTAAATAATTAAAAATAATTCAATTATAAAAAATATAAAAACAATGAGAACAAGGTGGTCTCTTAAATGCTCTTCTCCTGTCCAAACAAGGAGTCGGGGCCCATTTTTTTATTGCTGATTCTTAAAGCAAAAATTATGAGGAATCAAAAAAAAATAAAATTAGCCGGAAAATTTAGGAGCTTCTGTGGAAAATCGGAAAATTTAATTTTCATGGGAAAAAAGGTAAATTTCTGAGAAAAATTAGGAACATTTTATTTTTCAATTAAAGCCTGATTCAATACCTTTAACAACTTTCAATAAGGTCCCTTATGAAGAATTCTTCAATTTTGTCACATGACAGTGGTGTACACCACCACTAAACCAGTCACTATAAAAAAAAAATATGTAGGTACATTATTTTTTGCTGGGCAATCGATTGAGACTATTTATTTTAAAATCGGAGAGGGGTCGTCCAAAAGGTGATCGCTTTCATATGGAATTGCTCTATATATAGTTGCATATCTAGAGTATTTTTGATATGATATCTTATATCATTATTATATGTGATTCCATGTCAATAATTTCGAATCCAAGCCATGGAGATCATTTTTTTTTTTTTATTAATATTTTTTTTTTTTTTAAAAAACTTTCAAATTTTAACTCATTTTCGGAAAACCCCTAGAAATTTTTGATATAAGATATAATTAGTTTAAAACAATGTGGGTACAATTATATATGATTTTTGTTTCTTAAACTTCTAAAAGTGGTGAAAACTCACTATAACTCTGGCAGACCAAGTTAAAATCCTGGTTGTTTGTTAGAATTTTGAAAATATTTTTATTTGTAACGTTTTTTAATAATCTATATTCGGAATATATATTAGATAATCGCTAAATATATTGCTGGATCAAATTTTATCTGCCATTTTCCAGATCAATTTAGATTAGCTACACTCTAATTAATTTCTTTTGAAATTTACCCAACTTATAGTAGGAAACTGTACTCTTACTATAAGTTGGGTAAATTTACTCTGTGTTATTAATTCACAATAGAAACCATAATTTTATTGTTTGTTAACTCACAGCAAGAATAAAAACATTAAATTTATTGTTTAGAAATTCCAAATAATTGATAAATTTAAAAAAATAATGAATCTATTTATTAGGTTTGAAAATTTTATCGATTTTTTTTTTTCAATTTCAAAATGTCATATTTTTTTACTATTATAAGTTAGTATATTTACAATCCTTGTGCGTAAAATTGGTATTTAACAAAACAATATTAATTTTAGGCATAATGTGTTTAATTGTAAACAAATAGTGTCTAAAAATGCTGCGTGTGTGTATTATTGTATATGAAAGTGTGCACAAAAAAGTTTTACGCATTTGGTGTTTATATTTACCGAATTTTTATAATATTACATAAAACTTTGCGTATTTAATAGTAGTAATTTTACAAGCATTTTTTAGAGTGTAGATATTAAAAATATCAAATTGCATAAGATTAAATATTGCGCCAGATAATTTTTTTACTCGGGAAAACCGAATCGGAGTTTTTTAATATATATTTTTTTAACAATCAAGTTATATTTGTAAGAACGTTATAACTTTGATTTTTTTGTTTTCTTAAATGATAAATTTAATTTTGCTTCAATTTGAAATTTTTATTGTAAATGGTGTAAATTCTTTTAACTTTTAACGCATACTTAATTATCAAATTGTATTTCATTGTAACAAATCTTTTTGCACCTTTTACCATTTATGTCTTAATCATCCGTTCACTAAATATATGATTTTTTTTTTTTGCAACAAAAACGGCTGTAATATAAACGAAACGAAATTGTTATTGAATTTTAATCCAAAAAGCTTTTAGGTCGTAACTTTTATAGCTTCGTTAAATGTTTTATCTTTTTTAAATTTTATTTATGCAACGGCTGCTGCTGCAGATGCTGCCACATTGTAAAGTGAACCAAAATCCAATTCCATATCAACAACATCATAAACAGAATCATCAAATTCTCGACTTAATTGAGTTGCTTGTTTCATTAACTATTAACACTTTCAGCTTTTTTGCAAAGTCTATCAATAGTTAAAGTGATTACGGCAACATTATATTGGTTGCTATAAAAAAAATTTAAAAGTTAAAATCATTAAAAAGGATTTTGTAGAACTATTTACAATATTGTGCAGTTTTTTCATTGTTGCAGTTGTGCTAAAAGTTGCAATTTTTATGCATTTTACAGTATTTTCTTTATTGTGGATTATCAACAATTTTAGCAATAAAGGTGCTAAAGTCTTCTAAAGTCTTTAGTAGATTTTTTATGATGATGGACTTTTAATTTTATCAATTTAATTTGAGTGTATAAAATTGCTATGTGTGTATAATTTGATCATGATTTATTTTAAAATCTTAGTTTAATTTGTATTAATTTTTTTTTTCATATCCGTTTAAAATTAAGCATTTTTAAATAATTGTCTAAAGAAGATTTTTAATTTTATAACATCCATTTTTATTTGATTTTTATTAATTAACCGGATACTATTTCATAACCAGTTACTTTTTTTTTGTAATTTTTATTTTAATCATTAAATATCAATAATAAAATATTAACCCTCCTTAAACACATTTATAAAACATAAAATAAAAAAAAAACCCAAAACCCTTTATGCCACATCCGGTCTATTCATATTTATAAATATTAAAAATTTTACAGCAATTTTTAATACTTAGACCATGTTTATTAAAACATAAAATTCAACTTGACCAATTTCGTAGAAAACAAAAAAATATAAAAAACAAAATTTGTAGTTGACACGCAACTTGGGGAAAAAAATTATACGCCTGCACACTGATTTTTAGTTTTGGTTGAAATTAGAGAGCATAAAACAAATCCAACTTTAAGTGGATAAACAAAAACATTAACTGGAGCACAGGTATATTCCTCACAATAAGGTGTCCCTTAAAATATAAATGGTCGAATTTTAATATTAACACCCTCAAATTTGTTTTATTTGATCTCAAATGAACGAATTTGAAAAAAATATAAATTGGAAAAAATTAAGAAAAATTCAGTCAGCATAGTTCTACAGCAGTCGCCTTTCACCATATAAGCGTTACCGTCGGCTCCTTCGAAAAAATTAAGTCCAATCACCTTTTACGACATACCTGCACACCACACGTCGACTTTGAGAGGGTGTTATGCTGATTTATAAATCATGCTTAGATTTTCCGTCCCCCAAAACCGAGAATTTTTCTTATTGACGTGGCCTCGTGCTCATGACCCATTTTGATGGAAAATCAGCCACTTGATTTCCAAAATCTTACGCATTAAACGTATATTAATATTTACTATAAATAACGCAAGTGTCAACTACAGGAATTTTATAAGCAAACTCATATGCGATGCCTCTTGCAAAATTTGCAAAACTTTCAAAGGCTGTGATACCACAAAAAAATGTATTAGAAGTTTTCGAGTTCAAAACCGGTTTATTTTTTTTTTCGAATAGCCGACCTCTTTGTCTAATGATGCTATCTTTTTTGAATTAGGAAAGCGCTTGTACCTGCTGTTAAAGTGCCTTGCCAGCGCTTTTACGTTTGAATTTTTTTCTGACTGGGTTATTTACAATTTTGTAAATTAAAGAATTTTATGTATTGTTGATCTGTTATTTTAGTAAATGAATGGTATTAATAGGATTTTAGATCATATAATCATATCCTTTTTATAATTTTTTATTTATATCGAGAATAAAAAGTTAAAAAATATACAGAACTAGCAGTTTAGATAGTATTTTCGCTTGCAGCAGCACAACCGTCTTCAGTATCCACGCCCTTGTTGGCAAATTGCGTTGATGATTCTCTATTTTATATTGAGTGTTTTAAAACAAATTAACAAACCTGAAAACAACACACAATTAGACAAACATCAACGATTTTTTTTTAAATTTATAAAAAATAAACTTAGGACACAATTTAGGACCGAATAACATTTTCCGAAATGTTATATTTTTTTTTATTTGTACATTTAAGCGCAAATTAAATGAAACTGGGGTAGTGTGAGCATGTAAATATGATAATTCGTAATTTAGGGGTCACCCTAAATACTTACACAAAAATATATAATTATGATAAAAAAGCCCTAATGATACTTTAATGAATTAAATTATAAAATATTTATATTTGATGAACCAACATATTGTATTATAAAGGGCGATTTTTTTGCTATTCGGTTTTTCAGTGTAAAAAAAAGATTGAATTTTATTATTAAAAATTGTGCTGTGTGAAAAATGGGTTTCTATCGAAAAATTGTCTTTAGCGACGAAGCTAATTTTTGGCGTACCCATTCAACAAACAGAATTACCGAATGTGGTTTGCACCCTGAAAAAAAAATTTTTGGTGCGGTTTGTGGGCCGACTGCATTTTTGGAACTTACTTCTGCAAAAACAATGAAAATCGCAAGGTTTCAATCAATGGAGCGTTGATTGCGATAATTACTGACTTTTTTTGCCCAACATTTACATGAAATAACTTTTGAAAAGTAAATGGCAGGCATTCATTTATCGCCCCAAATAAATATTTCATTCACTTTTACAAATTTTTTGTTTTTTTTTAATTTTCAATACCCAAAAAGATAAAAAATCACCCTTTAAAATATTATAATTTAAAACCTCAAAGAAACAGTAATTTGCCCATAGAAATATCACTGGTGTTGTCTAATAGCCATCCTTTAGAGGAAAAGAAAACAACCTAATTAAGCACTTCTATTCTATTTCAAAAACGGTTAACTGAAAACACGGTTTCTTTCTTATAACCACCCGAGCAGAAATATGCAACCATTCAAAAAAAATAGTATGTACTAGGACACAACTCTTTTCTTGTAAAACCCATCCTGTACACTCAGAAAAAAAAGTTAGTAGAAAAATTTGTAAACGGTTTTCAATTCCACTCTACTATTTTTGTACTGATTTTTAGTAAAAAATTATTATTTAGCAAATCTTTTTGCTATTTACATTTTATAAGTAACAGAATTTTTACAGAATATTTACAAATTTTTGTTGCTAATTTCAGAAATCATTTTACAAATTTTTGAAAACCGATTTGCTAAAATTAGCAAAAAAAATTACTAATTTTAAAAAAGTGGATATTGAAGGAAATGTTATTTCTAATTAAAACTTACACTTTCAAACTTAAATTGCCTTAAAATGCTACATAGATTAAAAAAGGGATCGGAAGTGAATATACCGACTCATGTCTGAAATAAGATCAAAGCTTTTTACTAATATTAATAAAATTTAGTAATGTTTTTTGCTGATTTTAGCAAACAGATTTTAAATTCCACTTTACAAAAAGTCTACTAAGATTTAGTAGCGGCTACTAATTTTTCTACTAATTTCATTGTACTACACGTCAGCAGACATGTGTTGCTAAGATTAGCAAAAAATACCGCTGGGCTCAAATTAGCAGAATTTCCCGTAATAACAGCAAAATTTTCAGTTGCCATTACAGACTTTTTTTGGTGAGTGTAGGAAATAACCAAAGGTACAGATAATATTATACTAGCAAAACACTGGTTTGTTTGTAAAATTAGTATTTTACCAGTACAGTCACCAAATAAAGTCTGTAATGGCAACTGAAAATTTTGCTGTTATTACGGGAAATTTTGCTCATTTGAGCCAAGCGGCATTTTTTTACTAACGCTTATTTGAGCCAAGTGGCATTTTTTTACTGACGCATAGTACAACGAAATTAGTAGAAAAAATTAGTAGCCGCAACTAAATTTTAGTAAACTTTTTGTAAAGTAGAATTTCAAATCGGTTTGCTAAAATCAGCAAAAAAAATACTAAATATTATTAATATTAGTACAATCAAATTAATATAAAAAATTAGTAATTTAAAATAGATCTGCTAAAATCAGCAACAAATTTGAAATAGAAATAGCCGGAAAGTAAATAACCGCTACTAATGATTGGTAAAATTATGTACAGTTTATTTAAATAAATTATCTCGAATTAAGAAAAATTTTTGATAAATATTAGTGAACTAAACTCAATAAATTGTAGATTATAGTAAAATTATAATTTATAAAAAAAAATTAAAATGCACAAATTAACTCAAATATATCAGTTTGTCATTCCGTTTGTAACATGTCAAAATATAGTTCTAACACCCCCTAAAGTATATATATTCCTGATCCTTATGCAATTTTAAGTTTATTTAGCGATGTCCGTCTGTCTGTCTGTTGAAATGGAGATCACGACGCGAAGACACAAGCAGGGTGCCTATTTTTACTCAGTTTATTGGACATCCTCCCAAGCAGTTTGGATTTGAAAATAAGCAAAATCGGTCCAGCGGTTAAAAAGTTATGAGTGAAAATGTGAAGGAACCTTTAAATTTTCCATACAAATTGGTGTATTTTAGTACAATTTCATAGTAGCGACTGGTCAAAAAGTATATAATTTTCTATAGAGTATATTTCCTGCTCTACCAGAAATTCAACATGGTACAGAGTTCAGCGGCAACATTTTTAAATGAGAGGGCAACATTTTCAAAGTTGAAAAACAATAAATTTGGTGTATACAGTGCTGCCACATAAACCGTGTAATTTTTTATCCCAGTTTTTTCTTTTTTCATGAAAACAATTTTTTTCAAATTATTGCATTTTTTATAGGTTTTTAGTTATATGTTGCAACAATTAGTAGCATATTTCTTCTCTTTATTATATATTTTTACCATAGAAATGGGAAAGGGGGAATATGAATAGACATAGTTGGTCAATGTGTGTACATACTTTAATACTTTTCATGTCATAATGTTATGTTTGAATTCGTAACTATTTTTTAACACAATTGCAAATTTTTGCTGTATTTTTTTACTTTATTAGACACTACTAAAAGTTGCCGACCAAAACTCACCTTTGTTGCCGCCAAACTATGTTCGTGTTCTAAGAGAGTACTAAAAAGTTCGTGAGAGATAAACATACTCTTGAGATTATATACTTTTTGGACTGGTACATAATATATTTTCTCATATTTTTTCATCAGTCGCTTATAAATTAATAATATTTTGTATTCACCTCAAATATTTTTCACCTCAAAAAATTTTTTTTCACAAAATTTTTTTTCACCACAAAAAATTTTTTTCACCTCAAAAAAATTTTTTTTCACCAAAAGATTTGTTTTTGCGTCCAAAAAAGTTTTTCACCTTAAAAAATTTTTTTCACCTCCATAATTTTATTTCAAAAACATTTTTTTGGCATATTGGTGGAGGGTATTCAAAGATTCGACACAGCCGAATTTAAGCCTTTTTTTACTTGTTTTTAATACATTTGTTACATTAAAATCTGTTCAAAATCATGGAAAATTGTTTCATGTGACAGCTTTGTATTTTCACCATCAGAACTAAAAAGTTTCACAAAGTAGGCTCCAGAGATCGCTGGTAACGAACTTGTATTGAAAAATATAAAAACTCAAATAGTGGTATTATTGAAAAATTTGCTGCTTCGATTTGAAATTATCAGTGAGGGAACTAATGCAGAAGTTAGAAAATTAAAAATGATGGATCAAATATGGCGGGCGTAATTTTTTCATAATTATTTTGATGTTCTCTTATTTGCATTATAAATGACTTTACACAGCGGATTCAATATGGCGCACATAATTCTTTTAAATTTTGCTAGTTTAATTTTTAATTATCAGTGAAGAAGGACAATTTTGAATTTAGAATTATAAAATTAAAATTTAGGAACCCAAAATGGCGGACATAATTTTTCAAAACTACACTGAGAGATTTGTCTTCATGATATTAATAAATTTTGGCATACAATTTTTTAAACTTAACTGCAACTTGTTCACTGAAACTTTTCATTAAATTGAATTATTGAATTGAATATTCATTAAATTTCATCGCTAAATATTAAATCACCCCTAAAAATGTTTAGACCTTGTCCAAAATTATTGTTAATAAAATAAAATGATTTTAAAAGAAAACTAATCAAATTTTTTTTAAAATGTTTGCATGTTTAAATAAAATAAATTTTCTTTTAAAAAACGTTTAATTTCCTTACCAAATTGCAAACGCAAAAAAAAACGGAAAATAAATACCACGCTTTTCTTTTGAGTTGCAGTTGAAAATATTGAAAATTTATGTCAATTTTTTTTAAAACTAATCACACCTGAATTTGAACACGTAATGTGGGTTTTTTATTAATTGCCATTATATGTGTGTTTTACAAAAAATGTTAGCATTTATGCCATCAAAGGCACGACAACATTTTTAAAACAAATTAAAATTAAACACATACACATTCACAAAAACTAGAAACACACATGTTACACAACAAGGACATACAGGGATAAACATAAAACAACAATTACTTTAATTACAAAAAATACATACATGTATTCACATATAAAAAAATGCTCCTGCAAATCGTTGTGCGAAACGGCAAAAAGGTTGGCACATAAATGTGTTAATAATGACGGTAAAGTACCAAAGCAAAAATAAAAACTATCAGTCAATATCCTTGACCACCACCCCACCACCCACTCAATCAACCTATTAATTTGTTGGTGCTCACACATTCAGATTCCCCAAAAGGTTTACCGCTCATATACACATTTTTATATTTTGTCAAATTTTCACCCTCTCATAGACATCGTCAACTTTAAAAAATTATTATTAACTGTTATTAAAATGCAATGACCGCCCCTTTAATAGTTTGCGTGTTCCCAACAGATTGTTTCTATTTACTCATGCCACTTGGTACAAAATTCTCGGCAGTTTTTTTCCATTTAACGTTATAATAATTGATTGCTTTTTGTTATTCTATTGGCGGTGCCTGCCACACACTGTGTGTGAATAAGTGTTTCATTCACATTTCTTTAGAACAGTTTGTAGTTAGTCGTAGTTTAATTTTGCATAATTTAAAATTGTGTTACACAAGTAATTGTTGTTTCGTATGATTTACAACATTTAGTTGCATGCCACATTGCTAAAACTTTAACGAACACTTACACTTCTTTTTCAAAGCTCAAAACATACGAGAACATTTTATTTATGCAATGGTATTATTTATATAACTACACTAACACCATTTCACTTTGTACATTTGTGTGTGTGTATGTGTAGAATTATCATAACCGCTATAATAACAAATATGAATGCATGTGACATGCATTTATGTCACGCAGCTATTTTAATTGACGACATTTCATTTTATGTCCTTAAATTGTAGAGTCCGGCCAATTTTCCTTTAAAAGTGGAAAGTTGTTTGTACTTTTGACATGTAAAATAAACGAAAAGCTTTTTATTTAAAAAAAAAAAATGGAATGATGAAAAACTTGTTTTCTACTTAAGAAGAACATAAACAAGATTTCTAGATACTACACCAGTTTACATTAACATTTTTTACACTGAAACTGAAATCAGGGAAACTGTGAAATGATGGGAAAAATATTTTTTAATTTAAGGTACAAATATATTCGAACTTTGAATAAATTTGCAATCAAATGCATGAAAGTGAGCCAAATATCACAATTAAGTTTTGCAACATAAAATTCTACAATGTATACACTTGAAATACTAGAAAATTCTTCCCACTAAATTATGTGTTGCGTTGTTTGGAAAGGGAATATATGAGAGTTGAAATTTAAAGATGAAAGGCTTCAAGTAACACTGCAACTTTTCCCGAGGAAGAAAAATTAATGTGGCGCAATATTTAATCTTATCTAATTTAGATATCAATTGATCGAATCTAAATTGATCCGAAAAATTGCAGATCAAATTAGATCCGGCAATATATTTAGGGATTTAGTAAGATCGAAATTTATCAAAAAATGTCAGATCGAATTGTATCAGATTAGATCCGACAATATTATATACACGGATTCTAGTTTATTTAAAAATGTATAAAAAGTTTTTAAATTAAAAATATATATGTATATACACTCAGAATATTATGTAGTTAACTGTTTATAGTTTAATAAAAAAGTTTTCCGTTCCATTTAAAAATAAAGGAAGATACATTTATTTTTCAAAGAAATGTCTATATTAACTTTTTTATACATTTATTCGAAATAATGTACTATCATTTACCGATTTTTATCAGTTTCATTTATTTTTTTCATTTGTTTGAAATTTAATAAAAATTTACCCACAAAACGGAAACTTGTGCTTTATTTGTGTCCGCAACAGTTACTACAAATTTAAATTTTGTTTGCTGTCTGATTCAAAAAAAAATATTTAAAAATTTCAATTTGTTTTTTTATTTAAATTGGTTGTATATATACAAAATTTTTCAATACAAATTACAAGAACTTCATAAACACACAAACATATACAAATACATTCACACAAAAATTGTTTATAGCTTCATATGCATACATACATTTCGTATTGTACGAGTATATTTAAAAAAAAAAATACAAAAACGGATATAATTTCAAATAAATGAAAAAAACATTTATTTTTTAAGGATCGGTGGGTAAAATTTTGACATTTAGTTTAACTGATTATTTCATTTGTTTCTTACGGATGTGTCAGTTGATTAATCAACATTTAAAAATAAATAACAAATGGCATTTAATTTAAATGAAAATTAAGTAGACCGGTTTTTAAATGAAATATCATTTCTTTTAAATAATATTTTCAGTTATTTTAACTTAAAAACTTTTTTAAGTGTATATATATACATATATATATTAAAGTTCTAAAAAACAATGCCTTTGCCAGGATTTCAACTGGGCCTGCCAGAGTTGTAGTGAGTTTAGCATTGAAAATCGAGTGGCTGACTTAAGTAGACTACATTTTTCGTATAATTGTGTTCTTTATTCGGAAATTTGGGGAAAATGGGAAAAATTTCTTCATACTTTGGCTGAATTATTAAGAATTATTTGGTTCTGTAATTATCTTATTTTTATATAATAATTAATATAATTATATATAATCATATCTAATGGAATAAGGAAAAATGTGCATAAATAATTTATAACATTTAAAACAAACAAAAATATATAAATTTTCACCACTTATGCACTCAGAAAAAAAAGTAGGTAGACAAATTTGTAAACGGGTTTCAAACCCACTTTACTATTTTTGTACTGATTTTTAGTAAAAAAAATTATTATTTAGCAAATTTTTTTGCTATTTACATTTTACAAATTACAGAGTTTTACAAAATATTTACAAATTATTGTTGCTAGTTTTAGAAATCATTTTACAAATTTTTGACACCCAATTTGCTAAAATTAGCAGAGAAATTTACTAGTTTTAAAAAATTGGATATTGAAGGAAATGTTATTTCTAATTAAAACTAACACCTACAAACATAAATTGCCTTAAAATTTTACATAGATTAAAGAAAGGGATCGGAAGTAAATATACCAACTCATGTCTGAAAATGACAAGTGGAAATAGCACTAACAAATTTTTTTAGCCCTAAAAACAATTAAAATTTGACTTTAAAAGTAAAAAAAAATGACTAAAATATTTTTCAAAACAAATATTAACAAATTAAAACAAAGTGATTAATTTGTATGTTTTAAAAATTTTGAAGGTTTTGATTTTTTTTTAATTTTTTATAAAATATTTTTTGAAAAAAACAAATAAAATAAAAAAATTTTGATGCTCAATAAAAAAAAATAAATTTAAAATTTTGTACTAAATATTAGTATTTTTTTTTCTGAATTTAGCAAACAGCTTTTTAATTCCACTTTACAAAAAGTATACTAAAATTTAGCAGCGGCTACTAATTTTTCTACAAATTTCATTGCACTACACTTCAGCAGACATGTGTTGCTAAAATACTGCTGGGCTCAAATTAGCAAAATTTCACGTAATAAAAGCAAAATTTTCAGTTGCCAGTGCAGACTTTTTTGGTGATTGTAGGACTTTTATAAACAGAGATAATATATAATTTTATATGTACCCAGGAAAAAATTACACATTCCAAAAAGAAGGTGAGGCCCATACTCGCTTACATATTTCATTGCCAAATTTCGTAACTGCAATACCAAACCCATTCCAACGATACAGTAAAAAAACTTTTTGTACCCAAGAAGAAATCATATACTTTTTCGAAATTATAGGACATAATTGGAAGTAGTTCCTCATTTTAAAAGAGAAGTTATACAATATTATTCAATTTATCTTATATATTTTCAAAAAAAAAAAAATATTATTTTCAAGAAATTAATACTTAAACCAGAGTTTGCATGTTGCTAAAATTTTGTTAAACTGGGGTTAGGTATTTTTTTTCCATATTTCATATTATTTATTGTATCTTCACTTTTAAGAACTGTGAACTAACAATAATTATTCAAATCTTAAATCTAAATATTAATTATTAAGTCCAGCCAGTGACAGACCGATGTTATGTGGTTTAATAAAGATGATTATTTCTCCTTATTATTAGCGGGCCAGATCCGCAGTGTCCCTCCTTCTAAAATGCTGGTGACTGTGATTATGAGTTAAGTTACGGGCTAGTATGTTAGGATGTGTTTCCAGTTTTGTTAAATAGCGTTGACAGTGTCTAATAATTTTATCTTTGACCAGGGGTACATTCAGATCTTTATGTATGTTGTAATTCCTAACATACCAGGGTGCGTTTGTGATCGTCTTCAAAAATTTATTTTGCATTCTCTGAATTTTTTCTATATTGGACGCAGAGGCAGTACCCCAGAGCTGAATTCCGTAACACCATATGGGTTTCATGATCGAATTGTAAATGAGTAATTTGCAGTCCAGGCCTAGTTTAGAGTTTCTGCCAGTTAGCCAAGCGAGTTAAGCAGTTTTTAGCTTCATCTGAGTTATTTTCGCATCTTTATGATTTTTCCACGTGAGTCGACGGTCAAGGTGAATACCGAGATATTTCACACATGTGTGTTGAGGTATATTCAGACTATTAATTTTAATGGGTGGGCACGTCTCTTTTCTCAGTGTGAAAGTAATGTGGATACATTTCTGTTCATTCACCTTAATTTTCCACTTATCCAACCAAGCTTCCAATTATTAAATGTGATTCTGCAACATTCTAGATGCTATTTTGAGTCATAAAATTGCAGTACCGTCAGCGAAAGTCGATGTGTGGGTGTTAATATCTAATGGCATGTCTGAAGTATAAAGTATATATAATAGAGGACCCAAAATGCTACCTTGTGGAACTCCGGCTTGTATATCTTGATGAGAGCTGTCAAAACTTTTTTCAGCAAGAGTAAATTTCTATAGCTTAAAATAATTGACAATAGCGTGAGTGTAGTATGCGTGAGTCATATTTTGGGTTTTAAATTTCAATTTTGAATTGTTCTTTTTGGGAAAAATTTATATTTCCGTGGTTTATAACCCCAAAATTATGATAAACCTATGTTATCATAGCAATTCGATGTTTTACTTTTACTATTTATCTTTCTTTTTTAAGTTTATTTTATTTTTTTGAATAAGTTTTGTTCGTTTTTTTTGCTTGATTTAGGGAAATTACGCGTGAGTAAAAGTTGAATTTACTCACGTCAGTTTGTGAAAAATCGTCCAAAGTGGGTGTGATTACGATTATTCCCTCGTGAGCGTGCGTTAGTGTGAGTAATTCCTAAAAATATTAAATAAAAAGTTCTTCGGTTAAAAAAATAATCAATTATGAAGAATCAATGATTTTAGTCTCACGACTTGTTAAAAGAATCGAGAAGGGTAGGCGTTCTGCATAAAATGCTTGATTACAAACCCCATTACCTTTTCAGAAATTTTTTGCTGGGTACCTACCTACTAATTATATCTTATATCCTATTAAATTTGAAGTTATGTAAAAAAAAACATTAATATAAAAAAGATATAAAACACTAAATAAATTGTATCTCTAAATCAATTGTATCTCCCTGGAATTAAAACAAAAACAATAAAATATGAATTTCTTATTTGCAAACATAAGCTAATTTCATAATTGTAGGCATAAGCTTATTTTACAATTGCAAGCATAAGCTAATTTAACAATAAAAGGTATATGCTTATTAAACTATTATTTCAGTAATATTTTCACGAGGGTTCCTTTTTTTATTTTTCAACAATTATTTTAAAGCGTTTTTCAATAGTTTCTCAAGTCTCGCAAGCTTATTATAAATTATTTCTAAAGCTGTTTTGGTATATTGGATGTTTTGCTTCCAATAAATAGAAACGGTTCTGTTTCTGGTAGCAGAGTGCTCGTCATATAAAATATATTGATTAACGGGGTTTGCTGCTTTTAGCAACTTATTTGAATGTGTTCAAACAATATAAGCTTTTCATTAGTGTATAAAAGTTAGTAATGTGTTTATCGCGATTATTATGTTATCATTATTATCGATAATATTGAAAAAGCGATTTAGTTGAAAATTTATAATATATTAAAGAAAGAGTAAAAATCAATACTGTAATTTTAAGGAAAGTTTTGTCAAATATTAAAAAAAAAATTAAATTATACGTTTCTTGTTTATAAAAGTAAAATAAACATTTTATAGTTGCATTGTTTTAAAATTCCACAATAAAACACTTATTACAAAACATCTTGTGATCTTCTTTAATAATTCAACAGTCATTTTGAGAACTTTTGATCGAATAGTACAAAGTTCTGTTACAACATTTTTTAATATGACTTTTGTAGAACTCAGAAAAATAACAATTTTCTTGGTATCGCCTTTAATTTTCGACATAAATTTTGTCAATGTTAGTTATACCAAAACCAGTAAAATGACTGGTATTTTTTTAAAAATTCGCCACAGTCAGATTTTAATGATTTGAGCGTCAGTACAATCTTTTTTTGCTAAATTATTATAAGTTTTTGTTAAATTTTGCATTTTTGCTAAATTATTATAAGTTTCTTAAAAGTTACTACATAAATTTTCTATATAAATTTTAAATATAAATATAAGAGCTAAAATCTGATACAAATATTATTTGACTATCTCTCAATTTAATAAAATAAATTCTATATTAACGATGCCGTTCCAGTAATTTTGACTGATTTTACTAAAGTGTATGGCATTCAACCATTCAACTTTGCTGACATGAAAAAGTCCAATAGATTTGAAAATCGATCAAAAATAAAAAACTTGTCTTTTTTTTAAGATAACACAATTTTATTTATTTTTAAATTGACAACCAAAATTTCTTGTTCGTTTTTTTTTTTTCATTTTTGACTTGAAGAAATCACAAATACGGTCACAATAGATGCGTGAGATTGCTCATTTTTGACAGAAATCATTATAATTGTTGTCTCAATTCCAAAATCAAAAGTTAGCAAAAAAGGCTCAAGTCTTTCATAGTTTTGAGTAATAATTATACACTCTAATTAATTTCTGTTAAAGTGTACTCCTACTATAAGTTGAGTAAATTTACTCTGTGAGCATAAATGAAAAAAATTCACACATTATGCGTAGTTAATGAACACAAAATAGGTAAAATTACATTAAAATTGCGTAAAAATTTAATGAAATTTTAAAATTAAAGAGTAAATTCACCAAATTTGTGCGTAAAGAAACACGCTTTTCCTGTAAGTGTACATAAAAATGCGTAGAAAATCCTACTAAAATGCGCACATTTTCTACAATGATTTTAAAAATTATAAAGCAAAAAAATTTTTGTTTTGTAATAAAAAACAATAAATTTATAATTAAGTTATACACAATAAAAACCATAATTTTATTGTTTGTTAGCTTGTTAACAGCAAGAATAAAAACAATAAATTTATTGTTTAGAAATTCCAAATAATTGATAAATTTAAAAAACTAATGAATCTATTTTTTAGGTTTGAAAATTATATCGATTTTTTTTTCAATTTCAAAATGTCGTATTTTTTTTACTACTATAAGTTAGTATATTTACAATCTTTGTGAGTAAAATTTTTATTTAACAAAACAATACTAATTTTAGGCATAATGTGTTTAATTGTAAACACATAGTGTCTAAAAATACTGCGTGTGTCTATTATTGTATATGGAAGTGTGCGCAAACAAGTTTTACGCATTTGGTGTTTATATTTACCTAATTTTCGTAATATTACACAAAACTTTACCCATTTTATAGTAGTAATTTTACAAGCATTTTTTAGAGTGTATATGTTGATACTACTTTTTTAATTTCCGATATATTGTGCAAATCTAGTTTTTCCTATATCAGTGGTATTACTTGCCGATGTAAGAATCATGAACTGTGTTCGAAAATGTGCAAAATCTGTCCAGCGGTTATGAGAGAAATTGTGAAGGTACCTCTAAATTTTAAATACAAACTAGATTATTTTAATTAAGATAGTGGCGTCTGGTGAATAAAATATTTGATCATATTTTTTACCAGACGCTAAGATATAACATTTTTTTTCACCTCAAAAATTCTTTCCCACAAAAATTATTTTTCATCTCCAAAAAATTTTACAACACAAAATTATTTTTACACCCACAAAAAATTTTTCATCTCAAAATGATTTTTATTAAATTTCTTATAACTAAGTGGAAATTTATATTTTCTATCTTAATTCAAGGGCTAAATTTTGAATTGCTTGCACGGTATGTAATATGTGTGCAGACACATGTAATGCATTACCAGTGATTTCATAAAAATTTAAATTTCGTTTAGTTCTTCCTACTAAAATGAAATAAATTTTGAATTATTTTAATTTATTTTATGGAAAAATTCATAGATTTTAGTTTAGTATGGTGTTAACCTTATTTTAGTTCAAATATTGTTGGCCAAAATTACCAAACGTAATATTTAGAAAATTTTTATTGTAACGGCCTTATTTAACAAAAGTTTTTATACCAATTATGTGTAATTTTTTTTTTAATTTCTTTCGTCAATACTGCCGCCTTTAAACGCTGGTAAGGAACTGAAGATAACTTCCAAAATATTTTTAATCATGTGAATGGTGTTACATATTTTTTTTTATCGGGACACCTTAACATACATTCATTTTCACACACAAATTTTAAATAAATCTTGGAATTTAACATAATTCTTATTTTTTGGAGGTGTTTTTATCGGTTCATTCATATAAAAATCACTCAACCTAAAACTTGACTCTACTTATTTTATGTAAAATAAAACAGCTTTTAATTTCTTAATGAATTCTCACCATCACAGACTTACTAGCCAAAAGATACAATTTACAAAAAGCAAAACTAACCAAAAATGATAATTTATGTTTTAGTGGTCATTTAACTTAAGTACCTTTAATTAATGATTCGTATTTACTTTTACATTAATTTTCTCATTGTTTTGAGAACTTCCTCCTCTTTCTTTGTTTTTTTGCTGCTTCTTAAAATCAGCCCAATATTTGGTTGATTAACATTTAAATGTGGCATGTTGTATGAATATTGTTCATAAGGGTAGCTCTTAAGCTTAAATAAAATTTTTCTTGATAAATCGAAATAAATTCAATTAACGTTTAAAGGGATTTTAATTTTAAAACGAAGTTTTTATAATAATTTATTAATTAAATGTATTTGGGATAGAAGATTCGAAGAATTTCTGATTTATTTTAACCGTTTGGGTTTTGAAAATTGAAAAAAAGTACAGACAATTTTTTAAAAGTTAATGAAATATTTATTAGGGGTGATAATGAATGCGTGCCATTTACTTTTTAAAGATTATTTCAGGTAAATGTTGCCCGCAGCTACGCCGTAGGTTGTCCATCCGTGAGCTCCAATTTTGGCCACAAAGACATGGTCTGGTGGGGTCAAATCACATGATCGTATGAAGATGTTCACCAAACTCTCCTCTCAATTGCGCGTGCCGTGTGGCATGTAGCAACCACATGTTAACCAAGTCCAAGTCTCACACTTTTGGGCAAAAAAAAGTCGGTAATTATCGCACAGTATATTGCTCCATTGGCTGTAACGTTTGGGGGCCGCCAGCCCCCAAACCGCAGCAAATAGTGCATTTTTTAGGGTGCATTGGCTACTCTTAAACTTCCTCTGCCTGTTCTTTACACCTAATTCGGCAATTCTGTTTATTGACGTACCTATTGAGCCAAAAATTAGCTTCCTCGCTGAAGACAAATTTTTCGACAGAAACACATTTCTTACACAGCACGAATTTTCAAAATAAAATTCAATGATTTGCAAGGGTTGTTCGTTTGTTAGTCTAGTCATGGTGAAATGGCAAACCTTATTGAGCATTTATGGCATCGCCACATGTCAGGAATCTTTTTTAGTGAAAAAATTAAGACTGAAAAACTTTGTTATTAGACACTTAAAATTATTAAATAAGTGTTGTCCTAATAAGTATAAGTTTTAAAATTATGATGAAAATTAGTTAAAAATTTAAATCAAAAAAAACTCTATAATTTGTTTGGTACTTAATTAGTTTTTTTTTAATTTTTTTATTATTAATATTATTTTCGGTTGTTGTTAAATTTACATAATTTAAATAATGAAGTATTAATAGCTAAGCTTAGTTATGATAATTATAACTTAAGCTGAAATATCATATATTTTTTTTTTTTTGGCTTATCATCATAACAAATTTGATCACATTAGTTGTATTTCTCCTGTTTTTTGTTTTATGTTATTGTGGTATTTAAAAACTTAGAATGTATTTAACATTTATTTTTAACTATGGTGGCGTATATAGAAAATTATAAAAGCAGGTGTCGGTTTTAAATGGATGTAGTTATACCTTAGATTTGTATATACAGTGCGTAATATAACTTAAAATCATATGCTTCGGTGACTTTTTTACATGAAAACTATTTTTTACAAACGATTTGTGATTACTATTTTTTAAATATATAACAACTAAAATGTTTTTTTTTTTTTAGGAGTACTCAAAATAAGTTTATCATAATTGACCTGCTTTGGTTTTATTCGACTTGAGATTATATTTTCATATCATATCCAAAACTATTTTCAAAATTAGAGTTTCATAGTAAAGTTTTTTGTTTATCTGTATAAATATAAAATGAGATTTTCTTCTAAGATCAAGATCATGAAAATTTTCCTTTCTAAATGAATAGAAAAATCTTAATTTTCGTACGTATTATTTCGATCGCTAAGCTTTAATTTTAGAATTAACTTCGCGGGTCAAGACCATAATTAGGACAAGAAAAAAAGTTTTAGCAAGCGACCAGGTCATCGTCAGCCTATTTTTGAACCACCACCCTTAACAACTAATGGTCGGTCAGATCGAAAGTGTGGCACTCTCTCTGACTCTCATCGTAAATGTTTCCATATTTAGAAACATCTTTTAATATTTACCACTTATTTTGTTTACAACGAAAAACGCATGCCTTAGAAAAGTTATTTATTACTTTCCTCTATGTAATACACTCAAAATATTATGTAGTTTACTGTTTGTAGTTTAATAAAAAAAAAAGTTTTCAGTTCAGTTTAATATAAAGGAACACACATTTATTGTTCAAAGAAATATTTATTTTAACTTTTTATACATTTGTTCAAAATGATTTACGGTCATTTACAGATTTTTTCAGTTTAATTTTTTTTTAAATTAATAAAAATTTACCCACAAAACGGAAATTTGTGATTTATTTGTTTCCGTTATAAATTTAAATTATCAAAAATAAAAATAATATCCAAAACTTCCAGTTTGGTTTTTATTTAAGCTGTTTGGGTTTATATTCCAAATTATTTCAATTCGAATTATAAAAACTTCATAAACACACACACACACAAGTCCACTTACACAAAATCTGTTTATAGACTGTGTGAGTATACATTTGATTTAAATGGAAAGTAAGTAGAAATATCATATCTTTCAAATTAATGAAATATCATTTCTTTCAAATGGTATTTTCTGTTGTTTTAACTTGCAAACTATTAAGTGTATTTATTAAAGTGTATTTATTAATGAGAGAATAAAGATGGCAACACTGTAATTGCTCGAGATGATAAATTTTAGAAGAGTTGTTGCCATCTGATGGAGTTTTGGCGAACTTGTTAAAGCTTTTTAGTTCATAACCCTATTATGTGATTTTCCTTCCCTTCAGCTATCCAGTTCTAGAGAAAGGTGTGCTGTAATTGACAAATTGTTCTGTCGTGATCCATTCTTCAGACATGACGATCACATTGGGCCAGAAACATGTCCATCCTCGCCAAATCGATAAAAGTTAACTCTTCTCAAAACAATTCGTAACCCTGCAGGCCACTCTAAATAAGTCCACCTGTCAATGAAAATAGTTTTCGTATATGATATCCAGCTGCGGTTCCAGATTCGTGGAAGGTAAAATCGAGCCAATGTATGCTAATGATATGCAAATTGCATTGCCCGGGATGCCCCCATGCACTAAAATTATTAGAAAACAGACACAGTGCGGCATGTGACCTCTTTAAGTCTGGGCCCACACTCCTCAACAATACTGTGCCTTAGGCGGAGCCTTACACTTCTGTCCTTTCATCTTTTATAGATTATCGAATTTGCCAAAATCAAAGTAGGAAATATCGCAGTCTAAAAGACGCAGACTGACTGTAAATTCAGATGCCGATACTTTTCTCCTTCCATCCTTTATACATTATGGAATTGCGACAAATGAGCTTAAGATTTTTAAAAAAAATCTTAGGTTCATTTTAAACGGAAATATTATTCCTTTCTCTGACTCAACTTTCCAGACCTAACCATAATTGAGAGTGTGTCCTACTGAGGATACATCTGTCATTTAGGATGATGCGTTATTATTTCTGGTCTAAAAACTACATATTTATAGTTATAACTTCAATTTGTGATAGTGTCTCATCAATCCTGGCAATATTCTCCTTTTCAGACAGAAAGAGTGTCAGCCAGTTGAATATAGTTTCCCAGAAAAATAAAAGAAGCAAAAGAAAAAAAGAAGCAGTGATTTTGATACCGCTATTGTGAAACTTTGGATCGGAAACAATGGTTTTGACATAGGGGTGTCATAAGCTGAAAGTTTCATTTTTTGATCCTTTTTCATTGAATCTAAAGATTTAGTAAAAAAATGAGATCTTTGATGGTCCCAAAAATCAGAACTAAATGATACTTTGGAATTAATGAAAAATTGATTCCTTAAGAATCACTACCATTTTTTTGCTGGATTATGAACTTCTCTCTTCTTCTTTTGCTTTTTATGGACAGAGTGAGAAAACTTTATTACAATTAGCAATAATTAAAATTTTTATTGTTTCACTTTTTTGACAAAATGTATGAGAGGTTAAATGTTATGACACGTGGCGTTGTATAAAAGTCACTAATGATAAAATATCATTATAATACAATCCCAATAATTTCAACACACATCTCAATAGTTTTTAACAATGTAGTTTTATTTGTTAAAATAGTAACTCTTTCAATTCATAATACATTAAGACACGTGTTCAAAACACATATGTTCTGAAACTGCATTTTCTTTGATTAAACGTGAATAATCAATAAGTGAAATATGGTGAACAGTAGGAATCCTGATGAAATTTGTGAAGGGCCAAACTGTAAAATTATAAAATTATTTCAAGTGTAAAATATAAATTACGCTTGTGGCTATAAAATTAAACAAAACTCTTAATAATAACGATAGTTTTACATATTTTTTGAAATATCCTATTTTTTTTTTGATAACATGCTGGGACTAAACAATTGTTTATAAAAATAATACAATTTTTTAATATGATGGATTTTAATGAATACTGTATTAAATTTGTAAGGTAACTGAAATATTCCCAGTAAAGTATGCTAGAAGATATTTCTAACTTTTCAAATGGCCACAGCTGACAGTAAGCCAATTTAATATCATTAATATTTTTAGAAGTTATATGTATTTGTTATAAATTGTTTTGTTATAAACTCAATTTTCAACCGCAGTTCCCTACAACCAAGTTATTTACATAATAGGGAGTATAATTTATCTTTAACAGGGCTGCCAACTTAATACTTCAAGGGTTATATCTGATTATAATCAGAATTGTTTGAAATCTGCAATTAATAGCTGTGTTTATGTCGGCTTGTGTCATTGCCATACAAATTTTACATAAGCCAACTTTGATAGCTTGCCTCACAGCTAATATGAAAATTTTCGATTTTAATCTATACTATACATCAATTGTTGCCTGTCGCGTCAATTGTAACCTACAACTTGTTGCTAATTTCAATTTTCACTCAAATGATTCACAGTTGCATGATGCTAACGATAAGTCATAAAACATTATGAATTAAATTCACTCAAAATATTGAATAAAATGAAAACAATAAAAACTTTTTCAATTGCACAAAAGAACGGAAAAATTTTATGGTCATTTAATTTTTCAATGAAAAAAAAGGTGCATTTAGTTCTTGTTCAAGTTTCGTTTAGTTTTTTTAACCATTTCTAGTTAAGACTAATTAAAACACAAGCGTGTTATTACCAAAGTCTTACAATGTTGTAGTTTAGAATGAATAAATTTCAGCTGCTTGCTTTTGCGGAATTTTGCTGTGTTAAATGCGATTAATTGCAAAATTATATTGTAAGAGTGAGTACTCGTGTAACAAAAAAAAAACTCCATACAAAGTTTTTTCTTGTTCTTTAGGAAAAAATAACTAATAATCACATAATGTAATCATAATCGTAAAAACGTTCTTTATCGTTTAAAACCATTTTCATTTGATTGTTCATTTTTCTATTTTTCTGTTTTTGCGCCATATTTTAGTAAAAAAAAGGTTTTAAAATATTACAAAGTTTTTGTTTCATAATTGCATGATACATGAGGTCGAATTGTAACGATTTATGACTCGTGACAACATGCAACGAAATAGTAATAAATTCTTGTATGAAAGCTACCAGAACCAGAAAAAAACACAACATTTTCTAAGAGCATTTATGTCTTTTGTTTTTTAGCAAACGCTATTTAACTAACAAAACAGATAGATTTTTTCAAGTTTTGATTAAAAAAATTATATCTTAATGATATAGTATTCAAAAAAACAAATCAAACGAAAATATATTTACTTTACATATTTTATTCTGTCTGTTGTTTTGACTATTAGTTTCAGCAAACATATTTTTTTTTTGATTTTTTCTTCATTGATAGTAGTTCTGATTTTGTCGAAACACACCTTGTTAAAGCTTGCTCACGATTTTTTAATATTCAGTTTTTTCTTAGAGTACGTTATGACCTCAAGTTTACAAAATAATTTTCTCGGAAAAATTCTTCAAATATAATATTGTTATGATTTTACCCTATATTGCAAATAATAAACACTGTTTGAAATTATTTATAGCACTATTTATTTATAGCAGGCACTAAAATCATAGAAATTACTTAAATTATATATTAACTTTAATATCACACTTTTTTACACGATGTAAATAGACTAAACGTTAGCCACACTTTAGTTCTTAACTACTGCATCACCAAGTACCCGTATTTATATGAGTAGTCAGGTATTCTAGTTATTTCCAGTTACAGAAATTTCTTGTAACAATATAATAGTTTTAGAATAAAAAATAAGACAATCAAGAAAATTACAGTCCTTTAAGGGCGGCTATGAGATGCTCTAAACCATAATAAACTTAGGTCGTATATTGTTACGAAAATTCGTTTCATAATATTCATTTACCCGCGGAAATATAAATCGCCATATGCACGCAGAAAAAAATGGTTGCAACATAATCACTGCTACTATATTCGGTTATGGTTGTCACAATCAAGTTATTGGTTTAAAAATAGGTTCTAACCATCTATATGATCGTTATCATCATTATTATAGTAAATATTTTATTATTTCATGATTGCCACTTCCTATTTTATAACATGATTGGCTATAACCATACTGTGGTAACAAAAATTCTGACTATGAACAAAAATATGATTATTATGGAACTATAAAATGCTGACAACAATCAGTGAATAATTTTAAATCAAATAAAACCTGACTTTCGAAAAAATTGTATGATTAGGGTTTCAGTAGAAGCAACCGAATTGTGGATCGTATTGATAATAGACGTCACTAATGATTGTTATTGATAAACAAATTTAATACTAATATTTGTTTTCCTTACAAACTGTTTAAATTTAAAATTAGCAATCAAAATTTGTGTTTGTGGTTTGGTGGGTAGAGAGGCAGCTCAGTACTCCGAATTTCCGAGTTCAAATCCCGGAAAAGGCAAACATTTAGAAAATTATTTTTTAATTAAAATAAAATATTCAAAAGTTGAGGTGAAAAATAATCTAAGAAAATTAAAATTAGTTGTGGTGCAGTAGCAAGAGTGTGAACTATGAATCTGATTGCCCAGGTTCGATACCGAAAAAAATCGAAATATAAAATTTTTTTAAAATAAAGTTTTGTGGAACGTAATAATATTTCTGTGGAATATAAACTGAACATTGGCTTTCACAACTAACAATATTATTTAATATGAAATCAGTTGTCGTAACCGCCAGAATTCGATTGGCAACAAATTCGTGGTGTAGAACCCAAGAGTTGTTTTTAAGAAAACGTTTCTTATACAAAACACTAGATTTTTAGAATTTTTCTCATAGAAAAATATTTAGATTCTCAGATCTTAAACTTACACCCAGAAAACAGTATCAGTGGCCACCGAATTTGTTGCCAACCGAATTTTAAGAAAAATTTTATTTTTAGATTTTTCCGGTATCGAACCTAGACATCCAGATTCATAATTCATACTCTTACTTACTGCACCACAATTTAATTTAATTTTCTTTGATATATTTCTTATTTCAAAATTTGAATTTGAATATTTTATTTTAGTTAAATAAATATATTTTTCTTAAATGTTTGCCTTTACTGGGATTTGAACTCGGAAATTAGGAGTACTAGGCCAGCTCTCTACTCACTAGCTTACAAACACTTATAAATTTTAATTTCTAATTTTGAATTTAAATAATTTTTTAGGAAAATAAATTTAGCAGAAAATTACGTTTACAAATACCAATAGTTAGCGGCTTCTATAATCAATACAATCCACAATTCGATTGGTTCAACTGAAACCCTACTTTAATGACATATTTGTTTAGGATAGCCATATTTGTAGTTACCAATTTCGAATATCGAACATTTTTTAATAAATTTGATAGATTGTACTAATTTTCTAGTACATTAACTATATAAATGGTTTCATCTACTGTACAAAATTTCTAAACGAATTTTATTCGTAAAGTTGATTGGAAATACCAATTTTTGGTTCGATTTCCCTCTTTTTAATTTGCAATGCCATTTTTTTTGTATAATAATGGATTGTATGTGAACTTTTTGCAATATAGCAATATAGCGACTCCGCAAGCAAATCTAAGCTTATCGTGGTGTATAATAGCATTGTTCGTTATGTTTTTGGATTAAGACGACGTGATGGAACTTCGGCTTTATCAAAGAAAATTTTTGATGTTTCATTTATAAATCTTATGAAGATAAGAGTACTTCTCTTTTTACATAAAAGAGTCTAATAGGGGCAAAAAGATTATTTTACCAAGACATCATTGAGTGGCAATTCTATATAAATGCAATTTGTCTCTGGAATATGCTTCCCCAAAACCAGCAACTTAACAGCAACGTTACTCATTTAAAAAAAATTGTTTTTCTAAATTATTCTTGATATTTTCTTACTTTTTCTGTTTTTATTTTAACTTTAATTTGTGTTTTAATATTGTGTAATTTCAATTTTAGCTTTTAAAATATTGTACCTATTTCTAAATATGTTTCAACATTTGTCATTTTTATTATTTTTGTTTGGTAATTCCTGTACTGTAATTTTAAGATTAAATCTTGTTGTGCAGGATGTGACATTTATAAATAAATAAATAATTAGGTTATTCCAAATAAAATAAAATCCTTACAAATAAACGTTAATTGTTTTGATCGAATTGCAACCAATCTCTTCTCTAGATGTAGATTTTGTGAACTTTTCATCCTGAAAAATACTTACATATATTCTAAAAACTTTTTCTAGTAGAAATTTTCTTTTTCTTAAAGCAAAATTCTAGAACAGGATTATCTATAAAAATTTTTAAAAATGTTCTTAGAATCTAAGATTTTTTCTATTGGAAAAAGAATCTATGTTTTTTTTATTTCAAAAGTCCTTAGAATTTCCAATTTTTTAAAATAATTTTTCTTTAAAAAATTCTATAGTGTCAAAGAAGTTTTCTTGACTAAGTCCTAATATTAATTTTTTTTTTCTTTGGCAAAAACATTTCGTAAAGAAATATTCTTAAATTTAAAGAACATTTTCACAGTTTCGAATCATAATATAACTGTAGAGACCATATTATGGTTAAATTATGGTTATTTTATTATTATAAAATAATAACCATAATTCCAAAAATATAAGATGCCCCAACTATGTTTTTTCTCTGGATGTGGCAGGCCTCTAAAAAGGTTGGTGCATAAACATCCTGTTCTGGACATTTCTAGTAGACATGAGACAACGCTAGCAATAGCAAAAACCAGAACCTGCTGGATATTTCTACTACTTTCCGCAAGTGGTCGCTATCACGTATATAATGAAGCGCCTAAAGATATGTCCTCAGTTTTAGTTCAATCGTTGATACGGCAACAACTGGGCAAAATAAAATTTTCAATTAATTTAATTAATTGTGTAAATAAAGTATGTTTATAAAGAGTTGCTATAAAAATTTCAACTATTGTTTATTATTTGCAATGTAAAAAGAACTCAATTTATTTAACAAGGAACGATTTTAAAAGGTAAAATCGTAACAATATATCTGTTTAGGTGGCGAAAAACAATGATTGCCTAGAAACATATTTATAATAACGATAAAAATAATTATTCGCAAATTATTTTTGTATGCACTTTTTCTCAATACATTAAAGATTTAAAATTTTCTTTAAGTTTTGGCCTACTCTATGGTATATAAAAAAGATTTATAGTTATTTTAAGACAATTTAGATAAAAAATACATTAAATATTTATATAGCCATTAAAACATAAGTACACAGTAATACTGAACAAAAAGAAGCACTACTAGTAAATGAATCCAATCTGTATATGAAGAAAAAAACAGAAAGAAGTTGTCAAGAAGATTTCGTTATCATAAATCCACTTCCTTTTTTCCGCATAAAAAAAGTGAGATATTGCGAAATTTGCAGTAGACAATTCAATATGAAGGACAAATGTATAAAATTCAAAGTTTTTTTTTAACAAAAAATCTTGAAAAATGCATTAAATGTAAGAGAAAATGCCATTAGAATGTAAATTAAAAAAAAAACTTTTTAAAAGTTAAATGTGTTTGAAGTGTTAAAATAAAATTGAATAAAATTTGAAAATGCATTTTCAATCAATTGAATAATGATGATAATGTACTTTAAAATTACACAACAGTTGGTTTTAATTTTGTCAATAGATTCTAAAAAATTCGTTAACAAAAAACAAAAACGACATATGCCATTAAAAAAATAGCGACAATAGGATAAAAAAAACCATCATGTAATTGTTTTACAATTAATCATTTTGTTCAAGCTTCTTCATATATATGTATATATGTGTGCCTATTTATTGCTTTAATAGTTTCAAAATATTTTAAAGGTAATATCACTACTGAAAAATCATTAAGAAATGTTTTTAAAGAAACTAACCAAAAATTTGCCAAGTCATTATAAACCTATTTTTTTAAGGATATGATCTTTTAGTCTTTATATTTTATCCAACTGTCATTTGAAAACCTATTAAATTTTCGCACCTAATTGTTTTTCTTTCCAGAGATCATGTTCACTCCTTTTTTTCAATATTTTTATAAGATACTGTTGCAATGATGAGGACATATTGTATAGAAAGGCTGATCCTGCTGTTGTTTTCATTTAACAGTTTTTATGGTTTGTGTGTTTTTTTTGTTTGTCTAAAACTTTAAATAATTAGTTTTGGGCGTATAATCTTGTTAGTTTGTATTATTTTTACAAGTGTTAGAATTCAATTTGACTACCTGTAGTGTTGTAGTCTAAAAAAAAACGTCTAACAGATTTTTTGTTGGAAATAAATGGTTGCAAATTTTGTTCAAAACCAAGATTTCAGATAAACTCTAGTTTAAGCCCTGGCGCCATCATTAATAACAGATAGTTTTTAAAGCAAATACCAGATTCAATGATTAATATTAGGAAGTTATGTATTGCAAAGAGTTAAATATTATATACATATATATATTCGTATACACTAAGAAGGAGAGTATTTAAACTGATTCACTCCGATTTGTACAAGGTGACCCAAAATGTATCACCCTTTTGGCAGAAGCTATAACTTTTGCAAATGACGGCAACTGTCAGTTTTGTTTTTATGTTTCTGCACACGCCTCAAGAACTATTTTTCAGTGGACGATTTTCTGTCCAAATTTTTCATGAGCGGCGAGGCTCATTTTTATCTGAACAGATACATAGGCAAAGAAAATTTGCCCATCTGGTACACTGAGAACTCACGAATCATTTACGAAGATCCATTATATTCCCTTATTTACGCGGCAGATGTCATCGGGCCTTTCCTTTCGAGGATGTCTGGTAATACGTTAACTAGTTTTAATTGTCGCAAATTGATAAATTGGGACTGAAGGACATGTGGTTTTAACTGGTCGGCGCAACTTTACAAACACCTATCGCGTTTCTGGGTCGCCAAATGTCCCGTGTTGGCTATTTGCCAATACATTTTATAACAAATAAAATATGAAACCTTAGAGGCTTAAACAAAAAACTATTATCTTAAAACAGTTTTTCTTTCAAATCATCTTACAAAACTCTACAAAAATGACACGTACAAATACTAAATTATACTTGATTACTTTAAGAATAAAAAAAAATTTTTAAAATAAAATACAAATTGGCAACATTTAATTTTCAAATATTCATGCCACAATCTATAATCAGTAATTTACGATTTATCAATGGTTTCAACAAAATGAAAAAAAAATAATAAAAATATTAAAAACTTCAACCAATAAACAATAAGCTTTCCAATAAATGATCTTCAGTGATCTTTTAAATTGTGGGGTTTTTCGTCGATGATTGTTAAAACGTGATGATGAAAATCAAAAAAATATCTGGCTATTTTTTTTATCATATTATTTTTTTTTTATATTTATTTTAAAATACAGTTTGTCGAATGTATTTATTAGTTAGATTTGTTATTTCCTTTAAAAAAAAATACAACAAATTATAGGTTTAAATGAAATGCATTTTATTTAGTAGACAATCAATTTTATTTTCAAATAAAATATGGCTGGGAAAGAAGTAACCGTTAATATTTTATTGTATTTTGGTTATGTGGATCAGACATTTTTTTGATTTAAAAATCGTTGCTAAAAATATATACCAGGATTTCATTTTCTATGAACATATAAAAAATTACATACCCATAATAGTTTATTAAATACAACAATTTGAATTACTAACAAGGAAGGTATCCCCGGTGTCATCCACCGATTTCACAGAAATTTATTTATGTGTTAGAAAACACTAATGAACATGTATTTTTGCCCAATCTTATGTCTAGGCGATAGAAAGGAGGAGTAAAAAGGCAGATATGTATGGAAACAGACCGTGTTGTATATAATATCATATATAATTATTTACGAAATTTGAGTCTATCCAATTATATCAGCACCCATATATTCATATATAAACATACACCAAATTATATATAAGTTATATGTGAACATATCTAAAATCTGATATAATTGGATATAATTATAAATTATCATATGCTGTCATATATATTATACACGGTTTTCCAAGGGATGTCTGAAATTTAAATTTATTTGTACATTAAGATAACAGCGGTCACCCAATTATATTGTATATTTCAAACTAAAATGTACACCCAGAGAACAAATTGGTTGGAATTCGATCAAAACCATTAACATTCATTTGTTAGAATTTTATTTTATTTGGAACAACATATAATCCATTAATATAGCAAAAATATGGTATTGGGAATTAAAAAAAAGGAAACAAAAACTAAAAAAGAATACTATTATCCAATTATTAGTATTTCCAATCAACTTTACGAATAAAATTCATTTAGAAATTGTGTACAGTACAAGCAACCATTTATTTAGTGAATGTACTGGAAAATTAGTACAATCTATCAAATTTATTAATAAATTGTCGACATTTGAAAGTGGTACTTACAAATACGGTTATCCTGATCTAATATATCATTAAATTAGGATTTCAGTTGAACCAACCAAATTGTCGATTCTATTGATTATAAACCACTAAAGATTGGTATTTGTAAACGAATTCTCTGCTATATTTATTTTCCCAAAAAATTATTTAAATTCAAAATTAGTCATTAAAATGTAGTACTTTTAATTTCCGAGTTCAAATCCCGGTAAAGGCAAACATTTTAAAAAATATATATTTTTAAAATTAAATTTTGGTGCAGTAAGCAAGGGTGTGAATTATGAATCTGAATGCTCAGGTTCGATACCGGAAAAATCTAAAAATAAACGTTTTTTTTTAAATAAAATTTTGTGTAACGTAATAATATTTATGTGGAATATAAATATTGAATCAGACAACTAAATATTGGCTTTCACAACTAAAAATATGATGTAATATAGAGATAGTTGTCGTAACCGCCATAATTCGATTTGCAACAAATTCGGTAGCCACAACTGATATTTTTTTCTGTCGATATACACGACGATATACACGACTAAATCCGAAACACTCTCCCGCTTACATTTGATGGCGTGCAACAAATCGTCAACCATAAACAAGGCTTACATTTTCTAATTTTTATATGCAAATCGGGTTTTCAGAATCAGGAAAGGGATATTTGCATTATATATAATGGTGAGAAGGTCAAACCAATAATAAGCAGACAATATACGTGTATGCATTTGGTGGAAACACTCATATCATCCCCTATAAATAACATAAACAATTGGGTATAATTTTCCATGTCTGGTTACCTAGTAGATAGGATAGGTATTTGAACCTTTTATTTGATACACAATTTCCTTAATTTCTTTAAAAATCCAAAACAACATCATTAATTTTCTCTCTATCACACATACGATTTTCAGGAAAATTAGTGAGTGACACTGCTGATATCTTCCTTGTAAGGGAATTATAATCAGGGTTGCCATTTTTTGAGTTTTTTTACCATAATATAACTTGTTTTTTATCATTAATAGAATGAAGTAGGGACTAAAACCAAACACGAACCCAAACTGATTTCGCTGTTTATAAAAACTTTGAATCCGAAACCGCTGAACCCGCAAATTTAAGCAGATACGGGTTCAAATATATATAAAATATCCCTGTTTTCATGACGTGAGAAATGTTTGATAGAAATATCATTGCATTTCAGTTTGCAATGCTCGACCAATAACTTTTTCTTTAGCTAGAAAAGATAAACTTGAAAAAAAGCCGTACTATACTGTCAAACTAGATGGAATTCCAGTTATGGCATGGTTCAAGCCTTATTGGAATACAGAAGTTTTTATTCGATGTTACTGGATGCTGTATTAAATATTTGTGAAGAATTCGTAGAAGTTTTTGCACCTGTTAAAAAATTAACGCTGTTAAAAAATTAACTACAAGAAGAACAGAGGACTTTAGGAGATTTTTTTAAAATGTGGCTTTGTTTAAAATTAGAGCTAAAAAAAGATGACAAAACAAAATGTTTTCACAAGAATTATATTTAAATATTAAAAAAGAGAAAACTACTTTATTAATAATCCACTTTTGATTGCAGCATTATATCTAGATAGCAGATTTCATTTAATGATAAGTCCCGAAGATGTTGAAAATGCTAAAAAAAATAAATTCCTAAAAAAGGAGGAATGATTTTCTAAATCAAATTCTTCAAATTAGAGCGTCTTTTCAGCCTTGAATTTCATTTTGTCGGCACAAAGAACAAATTTAAAAGAAGAAAACTTAAAAAATATAATAATTATAAATTTAAACCAAAATTTCTTTGAAAAATAAATAAGTTTCCTATTAATAAAACATTTGTACTTTTTTAATGTTAAACCAGAACCCTGAACCCGATTCGAAACTTTTTATTTCGATTGACCCGAACCTAAACCCATTTTTTTCAGGGTTTCAGTCCCTGTCTGTTAAAATTTTAGTTAAATTTACTAAAACTAGTTTGGTAATTTGCAGAATTTTTTTGAACTAAATGTAAGTAAGATAAAAATGGCAAAAACAAAACTTTTAAATAGTTTTAATTTTTGTTATATTATACCTACACAATTTCCTGAATAAAGATGTCCTGTCATATCTTTTATACTACTGGTAACACTGGAACCGATTTAATGGAACTAGTTCTGGGTTGATTTTAGGACAATTTCAATATTATGGATTGTGAGGGAAAATAAGTTGTTCTTTGGAACACCAATTTTAGCTGAGTGTGATATAGTAGAATTAGCAATTCCCCATATTTTCAAATCTTTGCAAAACCAATACACATTTGTCAACACTATAACAAAAAGAAATTGCCCTCACCATTCATCGATTGTAATTGACTACAAAATGATGCCAGTGGCTAGTCTCCATTTGCAGTTGTATACCTAGAGCGAAGTAATTGTTGGTACCACAACTGAAATGGCTCAAGACAATTGTACATTGAAATATGTAGTATAAGCCAACATGTATACTCAAAAGTTTGCCCGACTCCACCCCGCCTTTTATGCATTGGTAAATTTAATTGTTTTTCATTGTAGACCCCACAATTGTCGATGAATTGATAGTTTAGTACATACATATGTCTCATTGTAATCATTGTCGTCTTTTGTCTTTATACCCCCTTTCCGTTTCACCGTTGCCCCAGGAGTTTGATGAAGCATAACATTTGCCTCATTTTTATTGGTTGCATTTAATATTGTATTGATTTCTTGTGTATGTAACTACAGCATAAAGTGTTCGTTAGTTTGATTGCAAATTGCTGCAAAGTTTTATTTCTGTTCAAATAAAAAGAGACCAATAATTCAAGACAAATGGCCAAAATGCTTTATGTGGTTGTAGACACTCGGTACTTGTATTTATTACTGCATTTGAGTCTTTGGAATCTTTTCCACTGCTGCACTAATGTATATAGTACTAAGATATATATGTATATATATATTTCTTTAGTATGTCCATATTTTTTGTTTTATTTATTTTTTTAGTTATGGCGTTTATGCTGTTTATGTCCATTATGGCTGCCTTGGAGTTATATTTTTGCAGCAATTTTTATTTTAATATTTCTGGCCTATAAAGAGTGGGTATTAAAACGCGTTCATTGTCTCGTTTGTAGTAAATAACAGCGGTCAGGCATATTTCTGTCATTCATATCGGTGGCAATTTATCTGCTGTTATTATTGCTGCTGCCTTTTAACTTAAGAATTTCAATATTTTTCATTATTTTCAATTGCATTGAACTGTTCAATTTGTTATGAAAAAAGACAACTAAAATTAAGAATAATTGCTGCAATTTAATTTTACCTTAAAGGGTACTCTATATAATGAAGGATAACTTTAAAACTAATTGATATAAATATTTTATAAGTAATTGTATTATTCCATAAAAAAAGTAAATATATATTTTTATTAAACATATTAAACAGCTGAAGAAGATGTATGCAGACTACAGTGTTCTTTAAATTACTAATCAATAGTAACAGGATAGTGTTCTGCTGTTAACTTAACCTGTGTCCAATCGAGCAAATATTTTCCGAATTTTTCTTTATTTTGGTATGCTGGAAAATGGAAAAATCCCTACATAACCTTATATACCCTTCACATTAGAGGCTACGGTCAAAACCGGTTAAATCGTTCTAACCACACTTTCTGGTCTTTAAAACCGTTCGATCGGTTTTCACGGTCTAAACCGGAGGACCGGGTAGACCGTTCTACCAAGTTTACCGATCTATAGAACTTAATATTTAAAATATCGATAGCTTTATTTTCAAAATGGATAATAACGTATCTTCATTTTATACACATTTATGTATTGTATATGAAAGAGCAACGGTATTTTTCGGTCCCATATACGTTTGCTGGCAATGGGGTAAAGTTTTGTAGAAAAAATATAGACATAATTTGGACTTAAGATTGAACAAATTTATTTAAGTTGTGGAGCAAAAACGTTCCGAAACTGGCTATTAAATTTAGAAAGTTCTGCACTTTTCATACATTTATATGAAAATTTTACGATCTTTTTCGATCCTATGTACGTCTTTTTTATTACTTGGCTAAAATTTTGCATATATATTCTAAACATGAAAGTCAGAATGAAAAAGTAAACTTTTTTTAACTTGTGGAACGAAAATTTTCCGATACTGGCTCTTTAATTCAGAAAGTCAAATATCACGATCTTTTTCAGTCCCATATCCGCCGTGTTTATGACTTGGTTCACAATGGACTAAAACTTAACAAAAATAATCTAGCTGAGTTGTGGAACATAAAATATTCCCATACTGTCTCTTAAATATATACTGTATATAAATACTGAAAATACTGTACCTGTCATACATTAATATTTTTGCAAAATGATCTGCATAATTTTTACATCAAATTTATATAAAAGTTATATAAATTGTCGTAATTTTTCTATTATATAATTAAAAAGTCTTAAAAACGTACATTTGGAAAAGGTACTACAACCCTGTTAACCGGGTAGATCGGTCTACCCGGTCGACCATAAAGACCTGCTATACCGTAAAGACCGGTCGACCGTAAAACCGGGTAATGGGGCTCTACTTCATATATATGCAAGGGATATATTGTTGATCATTCCGTTTGTAACATATATATTGAAATACTGATCAACACTCTATACAGCATATATATTCATAATCTGTAGGTAATTTAAGCCGAGAATTTTAATATTGCAACTTAGCAAAATCGGTCAAGCGGTAAAAATGTTATGAATACAAATGTGTAAGTACCCGCAATATTTTTTGAATGGCTTACCTTTAATCTATTTTATAACATGTTATTTTACCACCGGTTCTATGGAACAGGTTCTGGAAATGATTCCCTGGACTCAAAGTGCAAGTCTACCCTGTCTAAAAACCAGTTTTACAACTTTTTGTAAAACCAGTCTTAAATCAACTTCTTCTACAAGAGCGGAGATAAACTATTTGTTGTTTCCATACCTTAAGAAATCGCTCGGCGGAAAGAGATTTGACTCCAACGATGAAACCATCTTACAAACAAACGTATTTTGACGACCTTGACAAATTTTATTTTTTGGAAGGAATATCAAAATTGGGGAAACTTTGGGCAAAGTGCATAGACATCAAAGAAATAGGAATGAAAAATAAAATGATTTTATATCCAAAAACCTGTGTTTCATTCAAAAAGTCACGTTGGCTGAGACGAATCTAAGATCATATATACTCATATATTATTCATGTAAGTTCATATAAGATCATATATGATCATATACCCTAAAATTTTGATCACGAAGATATATTGTTATATATGAGGTCATTAAATCATGCATGCATAATATATGACCATGTATGATCATATACAAAACCATGTATGATCATGTGTGTTCATATATATTTCGATTTCTACATGGGCAATGTAAAATTTAAAATATAACGTATATTTCTGTATAACAACTGGGCTTGATAACATAATATTCGTTATACCGGCCTTTGACTGTATCTAAAAAAAAATTTTCAAAAATGTTGAAATTGGTATTTTACGTTAATAAATCATGTAAAAAATATGTATTCAATGATTGGCAAGTCCTTATTTTATGTATTAAAAATAATACAGAGTTAGGAATAAATTTATCGCATACATTATCAAACCTTTGCTGCGTAGGTACTTCAGTATCAATAATTCCAATTAAAATATCTTTATATGAATGTATGTCAAATTCTTAAATTTTTCAATTCAAGTTCATATTTAAGTTTATTGAGATGTAGGCTACCATAAAATCACATGACTAAATTTCCTTTAGATGATGCTTGATAGCTTATTCCACAAAAATTCCTTTCTAAATTACCAACTGAAACATTCTTTGCCAATAAATACAGTATCACCGCAATGGAAGTAGCAACAATAACTGAAAATAACAATAAAGCAAGTGTCAGTAGCCACAAAACAATCAGCAACTTAATGCCTTTACAAAGTTTATCTCGGTAAATTGTGTAAAAAAATGATAAATGAAGGCATAACTTCAACAAAAAATTATTTTAGTTAAAGCGGTATAATATGCAACAAACAATCCAACAGAACAGAACATCAGAGCATTTCAAACACACTTTTTTTAAACAAATGATTATAATGTAACAAAATTCTACTTTAATACTGTGTTTAGATTGCCTCCAAGTGTATTAATATATTAACTTATGAAATAGCAATTTTTAAACTTCAATGAGGTTTGCAACTCATTCCAATCAAAAGTTAAACACTCTGAAAAAATAATGAAATTGAACTAAACTGTAGTTCAAAATGATTTTCAACCTTAAGTCTTCTGCTTTGTTCTGCTTACTTAAAGCACTCAGAGTTGTATTTTATACATTCCTAATCTTCTAGATTTAAATTTAAAATTTAGGTTAATTAAGATTTTAGGTCTCCCATAAACATGTTATAAATGTATGTTAACTACAAGTACCATCTGATGATGATCAACTCATATGAAATACTAGGTGAGCGAAAAAAACATAAATATAAATGATAGTATTACATTACGATGCAAAAATAACTACAAAAAAAACAAAACCAATAAAAGGAGAGACTTTAGCAGTAGCTTAAGCTGAAAATATGTTTGAACAAACCGCTTTGTATACAAAACAACTAAAGAACAGCAATCTGATTACTCCGGTTGAATGTAGCTAATGTTCGATGATCTCTGGCATAAGCCAAGCTGTCTGTCATAAATACATTGGGTGCGACAACTCTTATAGGCTCATCAGTGGGTACATAGTTCTTGTTTGTTGCATCTTTTTGCAAAAAAAAAAAATAAATAAATAAATAATAATGCTTTTTAGTAGTATAATGTCGGATCTTAGGAATTTACTTTTCAATCATTCATTTTAGAAGACAAAAATAAAAAAAAACTCCAACAGCAATAAAAGATTAACATTCTTAAAAGAGATTAGAAAGAGGATATTTTCAAAATAACAAAAGCATAAGATAGTTTTATTATTCTAAATGTGTTAATATCAATCACAAAATGATTGATTAGATTCAAGATATGTACACTCACAATATTATTTCGTTAAAAACAACTTAAAATACATATTAAATTAATCAAAAATTCAATCAAAAAGAGGACTACTGATTTTCCAATATATTCAACCCATTTTGTTGTTTATTTCCAATGATTGTTTAATAATCGTCAAAAGTAAAAACAATAGAAAGTCGTTTAAAATAACCATCAAATTTTTACTGACAAAAAGTTAGAAAAAACTACTTTTGTGGTTTGTTTTTCAAATTGAAAGTTTTTTTCATTTGTATGTAATTACAAAACAGAACACAACACATGCAGATGTATATATTTTTATTGGCTTTGTGTGTATGTATATTTGAATAATTTCTTGTAATTTTAATTTAAATAATTTTGTATATATACAAACTATTTTGGTAAAAAAACAAAAAGGAATTATATGAATTTCTATTTTTTGAAGCAGAAAAACATAAAATTTTACATTTAACTGAAAACATCAACTGCTACTGAATGTCTGTAAATTTTAATAGTTTGTTTTTTAAATGACTGATTCAAATAGTTAAAAAATATATTTCTATGAATTTCAATTGATTCTTCATTTAAAAACAAACTTTACGTATTACTTTTTAAATAAACTACAGTCGGTAACGGAAAATATATTGTGAGTGTACTTGGGCGAGCATAAGTACTTATATAAAATTTATTTAAATTTTAGGGCTGCAACTTTCATTTACCAAAACGAAAATAAAAATGTGCATTAAAAAAATATGGAATTTGTGCTAAATTATTTATTAAAAATTAAATATGCACATAAAATAAAAAATATACACAAAAAGTCAAAAGATATGCACTTAAAAATATATGCATTTAAAATCAAAATATCCATAATTTTCAGGGTAGTGCTTTCGTGCAAGTACACGATTGTAGTCAGTGGCCCAAAAAGGATTTTGACCAAATACTTTTCTGCATCAAAGAATTTGCATTTTGTCGCCATCAATGTGTTGTTGTATATTTCATAATAAATGCATATTTTTGAATATTTTACTTTAAAGCGTATATCTTTGTTGAATATTTTATAATCTTTATTGCACATATTTTCATATTTAAAAATTTTAAATACAGAATTATTAAAACACTAGTATTCAGATTAAAGTGTGGCATGCCGCCTATATGATACCCTACACCCAGTTTGGGTCAAATTTCGGAAGCGTTCCAAATACCGGAAAGGGACGTGATCCTTTTTTTAATGAACAGAGCGGAAAATATTGAGAAAAAAACATTCAAGCAAATACCAGGATAGTGGGATTATATGGATACTAGATCGAAGAAGGGTCCGGTTTTCTTAAAATTTGCAAGCATGATTTATGATACTATTGTATATACCATTTACAACCCAAATTTCAATTACTATTTCAACCTACGGTTTTGCCAATACCATTTAAGTCCAATTAAGAAATGACCTTTTTAAGGGAGGTATGTATGTCTGACAATCGACCGATTCTAATTGGATTCAATAGGACTTGTCCTCAAATATAAGCGTATGTACGTATAAAATTTCAGAAAAATATTTTTATGTATCCCACCAGGAGTTTGATTGAAGTTAAGCAAATATCGAGAAGACCGGCTTATATAGGGACTAGATCCATATATGGTCCGATTTTCTGCAAATTTGGAGAATTTATGTTCAAGCAGATACCTACGGCTTTGTGTGTTTAAATACCATTTAAGACCAATTCAGAAGTAAAGGTTTGAAAATGGGTTCTAACCGAATTCAATAGGGTTTATGCTTTGGCAAATAGAAACTTATTGTACCATAAGTCATCCAAATATATTTATATTTGAAACATGTAGTTTGATTTCAAGGCTAACATGGAAATTCGGGCGGACGGACTGTCATAGTTAAATACCTCTGGGGTATGCCCAACTCCGGCTTTGCTACATACAGCTTTTCTATATACAAAAAAATATAATAAATAATATTTGGGGCATAATTCCTATAATATCGGTCATAACCCCAATTTCCATTGTAGGGATTATGGCTGAAAATTTTTGGACATAATCTCAAACCAAATTGTATTTTGTATGTTGTATTGAAATACAATATACAAATACTTTGTTGTGAACAGTCAGTTGTGTTTTCATGTTGTAAACTGGCAAATAGTAAAGAAGAAGAATAAAAATATTTATAAATTTATGGAAACAAGAAGAAACAAATAAAAATAAAACGAACAATAAAGGTAAAAGTGAAAAAGACAAACTAATAATTGCTTTATGTGAAAAACATAACATCGCTTCCAGATTCCAAGCTGTCTTCAATTATAGCGCACTCTATAATTCGGCTTCCAAACACATCGTCAAGCTCATCGAAGTAGTTGCACATTTTAAATAAAGAATGATAAAACTACGAGTATATATGTAAAAAAAACTTACTTTTAACAGTTCTGCCATCCATACTGCCGGTTCCTGTTGACCTCTCCTATGCTTTAGCTTTGTTGTAGCTTACTCGCATATTTCTGGTTTTTCCTCTAACCCGCGTTAGAGGAAACTTTTCTTCTGCCACTGATCACTTTCTTGTTGGGTTTAGGCGAATGCGTTTTGGTTGAGACTAAAAAGATAAAATACATATGAGATATATATAAACGTATATTTTTTAAGAAATGAACTTACCGATGTAATTGTATTATTTGCCATTTTCTAATTTTTATTTTTTATCAACAAATGAATTTTCTGTTTTTTTTTTTTGTTCTTTTTATTACAAACTAGCATTCACTTGAGACTGATATGTTATGATACACAATACAACACTTAATAAACACAGCAAATGAAATTGTAAAGTTGTATCAGATTTTTAAGTGTAAATTACCAACAACAATTTTACACTATTGTAAAGTAATACACGATACAACAAATACAACGATACAATACCCGTTGTGAATTGCCCAATTGTTTATTTAACTAAACGATATTGATAAGAAGTTCAGACATTCATTCTGAATTTCATTTTTAAACCAACGCTCTTGAGTTATAAGTATGATTTTAAATATCGACAAATTTTAAGTGAATATTTTTAAGTATTTTGGTGTGTATTTTTAGACTTTAAATTAATTTTTAGTTTTGCAAATTCATGAGTATTTTAAATTTTTTACTGCATATTTTTTTATTTTGTTAGTGTATGAAAGTTGCTGCCCTTATAAATATGACTCAATACATAAAAATACATATGGAAATCGTGTAAATTTGTTTGAAAAATTGTGATTCCTAAATTTATTCGGAAAATTTAAACTTTTAATAATAACAGCAATTATTTAGAATTTTTATACATTATTTCCTAACTTTTATTCTTTGTATCTTTATACGTACATTGAATAAAAATGCATAAAATTGTATATTATCCAATAATTTTAAAAAATTATTTCTGATCATCCATTACCAGCATCTCTTTGCTGTTTTCTAAAAATTAGTTTGTTTTATTTAAAGATTCATTAATAATTTTCACAGTAAACATTAATTTTTCATTACGATAACATTTTGTGGCGGCTGTTGCAGCTTCTGCTGCTGCTGCCAAAGTTGTTTGGAAGATATTCCAAAACGAGTATCATCTGTGGATTCCTTGAACAGCGGTGTGCCAGAATTTATATATAAAAAAAATTAATGATGAATATATTACAACAGATTGTCATTCTCCTGGTTGGAGATAACACTATGAATGTTTTTTTTTTTGTATTATTTGTATGTTTGAGACTTCTGCAGAAGAAAACAAAAGCCAGTAGCAATTGATGTTCATGTATCGAACATGAAGTGTGCGGTCTGTTTATCGATAGTATACCGTGAAAAATCGTTTTAGCCTTACAAAATGAAATTGTAATTTTAAAAGTAAATGTTAAAAATGAAAATGATATTAAGAAAAAAAGCTAATTGAATAATATTTGTTCAAGGTTCTACATTGGGAAGGAATTTATGATTTCCAAGAAATACAATTTTAAGAATTTTTTTTTTTTAATTTCTATAATTTAGAATGTTTGTTTTGACATATTGAACTTTCCAAATTAATTTTTTTTAATTTATTGGTATTTTTCAAACAATTATCAATGCAAATAGTTAGATAGTCTTAACTTACAATTACTAAGTCGGTAAGGAGACCCACGATGATGCTTTGCACACAATGCAAAAATCCACACTATGCATCGTCATTACTACTCTGAGAAAATGAAAATTGCGGTCTTAATAAATGTTTGTTTCTACTACACACAATTTTTAAACGAATTTTATTTTTAAAGTTGATTTGAAATACAAATATGTAATTGGATAATAGGATTACTTTTGTTTTGATCGAATTGCATTAAATTTTTTTCTCTGGGTTTGGTACACCACTTTCCTCTATGTTAATCATGTCATTTATATTCATTTAGCATTAAAATACTAAATTTCATAACAAGTGCACTTTGATAGTTTTTGCTATTAAAACTCACTCACGCATAAAGTTCTTCAAGTCCCAGCTTTTGTGTGCTCCTAATGCATGTAATTTGTTTTTTTTTTAAATGCGTACATTTAGACAATTGAGGGAAAATGCATTTATTATGGAAATTATTAAACCTCAAAAAAAGGCACTTAACTTGATAAAATTAATAAAGGTAAAAAACGATCAAAAATATCGCTACATCTATAAAGGTAGAAAATGTTCATGTTTGCCTAATAACTTTACAGAAAATCATTGTTAAATGAGGAGATTTTTCTCTTAATTTAAGGAATTTATGTCGTTTAGAAGGAATTTATAGGAGGTAATTTCTTTGAGGGTAATGTTGGGAAGTAAAAATATAATTTTTGAAGGGCAATTTCCCTAAAATTGTTAAAGAGCTTTTCAAAAACAAAAAATACTGTTTTTATTTTTTTTGTGTAACTTTGTATGGAATTTAATTGTGTACTAAATTTCCTTAACTGACATTTCTATGTACGAATAATTCCTTAGTTTTTAACAGGGTTATTGATTCGAAACCCTTTCAACTGACTATCTTTACCCCTATAATACCGTAACCGAAATAACTGGGAAATCGTTACCCCAAAATACCGTTACCAAAATAACTAAAATGCTCTTATCGCTAAACTATCATTACCGAAATAATTAAAAGACCTTTACCCTTAAAATACCATACCGAAATTACTCAAATATTGTTTCCTTTAAAATACCGTTACCGAAATATGGACGTTTTGATGGGTGGTTTATTAACTAATGCAGAGTAGAAGTTTTTAATTTTATTTGGGTTTCTTATATTCAGTTGTTTGCGCCATGTAATTACAATGGATTGTTCAGAGAAACTTAAGAACAGGTTTTGGGACGTAAGTTACACATTTGCACTTTAAGATCACTGAGGTGTTCATTAAGGAAGATTGATGCTAAAAATGGATGTTTCATTGACGTAGCTAATCGTTGGTATATCAGATTTAAAAACTACTGGGCTATCTATTTTCGGTTTCAAAAGTAAGGTTAAATAAAACACACATAAAGCTCTGATTTCGATGAAAAGAATAAAATTTGCTTTTAAAAATTAAAATAATTAAGAATTTACACAAATACGGTTTTGTTAAAAAAAAAAAAATTACGGTTCAGATACGGATCTTCAGAACGGAGTAAAATCCATATTTTTCACGACTTAACGGTTCGTCATTGACGGACTTTTAACAGACACAACCCTGTTTTTCACACGGCATACCAGTCCGTCATTCACGGTATTTCAATGCATTCCAATCAATTTCGATGTTCCTTAAAATCCGTTTTCTAGTCCGTATACGGATTCAAAAACGCAGTTGGAATCTGTTTATGACGAACCGAAAACGGTACGAAAATAGAACGTTGGATTTCTTTTATAGTAGCTCTTTAATATATTTTCCTTTCCGATACTTTAAATAAAAACATCTATTACACTTTGAGAAAAAAAATCTTTTGTTAAAAAAAATTATTTTTTCTAAAAATATTCCCATATTCAAAACAATTGGCAACGAAGTATCTGGTCTTAAACCCTTGAAAACACAAGTATCAACGGGATATTGCAATTAAACTTGCATGGTATAGGGAGCAAAAATTAACCCATCCATATAACTTATAGTCATCATAACAACACTTAAAGAAATCGAAATAGTTTTTAGGAAACAAATGTGTACGTACTAGCAACTAATAGTACTTTTAGTTAGTAACCAACTTTTAATATGATTAGGGTGTATAGTTATGACATGAACTTACATATTAAAACAAAAATATTACTAAAGAACTATTGCGTGTTTTAAATGATATTAAAATAAAATTATGCGTAAATGCATAATTATATTTGTCGACTTTAAAAAATTGTTATAGTCATTTGTTATAGTATATAAAAGATTGCCGATAAATTAAGTATAGGGTAAGGTAGAAATCATCTTTGCATTAACATAGACCTATCCTACATATAATTTATTAGAACTGCTATCATAGCATTTTTCTTTTAAGGACATATCACTGCACTCTCCTAATAAACAGTTTGGTGACAAGTCTTAGTCCAACAGAGCCAACCTTACACTAGTCAATGAAACATATTTAGGTTAGTTTTGTTACATGCCACGCATGTTAAAAGTAATAAGTGCCCTTTTATATATAGGGACCGGTATTGCGGTATTTCTTATAATCGTTTCTCGCAAAATTAATCTTCACAACAGAAACTTTTTCTTAACCCTAGAGTACTTATTTTCGTCGATTCGCACAGCTCTTTTTTTTTTTGCTATGGATGTAATATATGATTAGTACTCTAGGGTTAAATTTACAAAGTTGTTGACGTAGTTAAGCGACTGCTTACTTTTGCGTCACCCTGTATATATGATTATTATTTATATCATTATTTTGTTGGCTAAACTAACAAACTAAATATTGGGTTTAATGTGAGGAATAGAAATTACTTTTATATGACATATCATAATGCATATTTTGATTGTTATATATTATAACATATTACCGGCTTCCGTTTTGTAAAAAAAAACTTAAATATTATAAGCATTTTGTAATATTAACATTTTGTAAAAATATTTCATATATAGACTGTGAAACAAACGTAAAACAAAACTGATAATTTCTTTAAATATTCAACCATTAAATTGTTAAGGATGTACTATGAGAACCAAACATGAGCTCCAAACAGAGGTTAGATGTTTATGTTTTGAGGACTATTGAGATTAATTTCAAAATCTTGTTTCTTTACTAATCTTTCACTTTTACGCCCTAAATATTTGGTTTAATTTTTTTACACCCAAAAATAAATCTTTCCTGCTCTGCTTCGTGTTACTCAAATATGGCGCCATGCTGATGTTTATTTGAAAACTACCGGAAATCTTTGTGTGTCTTACACATTCCGTTTTCGGCTTGTAAGATCTTTTTAAGATTTCTTTTTAAACGTTTTTTATTTTTTTTTTTTTTTTGTTTCTCCACATTTCTTTACCAAATCCATATTTAAAACATATTATTAACATTGTTTTTAAATAATTGCTAGTCATTTATTTAATCTTAAATTTTGTGGTTGTAAAGATTTTAATAATCCACCAATTAAATATTTCTGTGTCTGTTAGATCAATTTTTTTTTAAATTGGGTCATTTCATATACTTTTTCCATTCTATTTCTTGTTTTATAAGTCTTCTAGCACTTCATTAAAATATTTTTCAATATTTGGTTTATTATTATTTCTTTCTTTTTTTTTGTAAATCAGGCTCCATTTCATTTCTAAAGGCGTGAGTACATACATCATTATAACCAGAAAAAATTGCCTTAAATAGCTTGAAAACGTTTTCGTTTATGTTGGGAGTTGTTTTCTTAACCAATAACAGTAGCTCGTTTTCTTTGTTTCAAGAACACAATACAAATTATCTTCCAAATATATGCAAAATTTTAAAATAAGCAGGGTGGCCATATAAGTTTTTGAACAATCATTCAGCAATAGACATTGAGGTTTAAGATTGAACCTCAAAAGTGGTGGAATTTATTCCCTTTAATAGTTCATAGACCTAATATAGGACGAGTCACTGAACTTTTCTCAATACCACAGTTCAGTGACATGTCTTGCATAACAAATCTAACAAAAAATCTGATTAACTGTGCAATGTGTTAAGTAAATGGCAAAGGATGTTACCGAACGTCCTGCAGGTGGATGCGCTTTAATGTAAGTGTGAACTTATTTCATATAATAAATAAATATTTTCTTAAATTTGATGAAAAGCTATACAATCCAGAAAAAAAATTTTAGAACAGGTTACCTTTGCATCTATTCTAGAAAAGGTTCCTTTAACAACCGATTCCATTTAACAGGTTATAGATTTGATCTCCGGCAGTTAAACCTAATACAAACCGGTTGTGCAATATAAATTATCACTCTTGCTAATGCAGTAAAAACGATTTAGCAACCTGAGGGTATTGACATATTGTGGTTTTATATTAACTAGAATTTAACTCAATTATATGTTAAAATGAATAGTATTTAACAGTTTAATTTTTCTGTTCGTATCTTTTTTTTAAGAGAATCAGCGCTCAAGAAATTTTTTCTACTAATAAGTGTGTTTTGCGCTCTATGGAAAGGAGGGTTGCAAGGTGGTAAAATATAAAGGGCTTCAAATATGGCAACGTTGTAATTGCGCAAGATGATAAATTTTAGAATAGTTGTTGCTCGCCATCTGATGGAGAGTTTTTAAAGCTTTTTAGTTCATTGCCCTGTTATATTTTTTTACTTCGGGGGGTTAAGTGCTATGGAAACACCGGAGAAGGACGCACCGATACGTATGAGGGATAGAAAACTCATACATATTATATTTTTCTAAAACGATGTTATCGCCGGGGATCGAACCCGCAACCTTCTTTTGTAATTTTTCAATTATTGTTAAAAAAAACTGGTAATTTTAGCCGGTTATCTGAAGGGCCATTTTAAACTATTTTTTATTAACTTTTTCTGCTATTTGTGCAGATTTCTTTCTATGATTGGAAATACAAATGAATTTTTTCTAAAATTTTATGAAAAATTTTATAAATGTAAATGTCAATAGCCTGTATTGATTTAATGCAAAAATTCTCTCAGTGTAGCATTGAGGGTAATTACAGTAGTTACAGATACATCGATTTGAAACGTCTTTTAATTTTTTTTAGTATCATTAAATCCTCAGGCGCTTATGGTATATATAACTTTAAAGAGTGGAGGAGGTAACCTGAGAAAGACTCTAAAACCTGTATTTTTAGCCAGCTTGGTGATTTGGCAAAGAGTTTTACACCGATTCGTTCATCATTCTTTTTACTGAAAAGTCAGAAGATTTCACCAAAGCCATAGATTCTGTGTGTCGGCTCTTCATGATGTTGTTTTTAAAATCAATATAGGTCTGGTTCCTAACGCCTAGAAATTTTAAATTAATTGTAATTACCAGAGCCGTCGTTTTAAAAAAACTTGCGACTATAGTGGCGCCGTAAAATTTTGGATCGGCTTACGTCTCTCATCGCGATATAATAGTGCTACTTTAGACTCTATCAAATTCGTATTTGACCGAAGCGCATGAAGTGTAAATAGTTTTTGTTAAGTCGAGTATGGAGACTTGGGGAAAGCCATCAGAGTTGCTTGTGAAATATAAGGATAGTTATAAATCTAGTATCTCTATTTGGCTGGTATATGTGTGATGGGCACTGTTGTTTTGATGCCATATGAAAAATTGCGACATTTTTTTAGACTGAGATTTTTACTCTTTCGTATGTGACAAATTTGATAATCGTTAACGGCAGAGTGACAGTAAGGCTGCTCTTAAGTCCTAGATTGTTTAAGAATGTAGAAGAAGACATAATATGGTCAGCTCACGTGAGACCTGCATATACATGTTCCCCCAGCGATATCCTCGGAAGATATCTCTAGACACCCATCGAAGATATAGCATATTCTATGGCCAGCCTGAAGGACAGTGGATTATTATAAGGACCTTTATATACGCCACCTTCTCCCACCCATATTATTCCTTCCCCTTTTTACAACCAATCTGTTTTATACGATATCCAAGTCTTAACCTCAAAATCAGACGAGGGTTGCGAAGTGCGATTATCAAAATGTACCCAGGTAGCCTGCTGGAGCCCCAGTATCCTGGCATTTCCAAACGATCTGTAAATCCATGCCCTGATGGCCGTACTGCCGTGTTCGCAACCGTTTGCCTCTTGAGAAGCTCTATTGGAAATCAATGCAGAATGATCAATAGAGCTTTCGTTGAGGTGATACGAAAAGCGCCTTTAAACAGTAACGCTATTGGCCGCAAAATCCTATCGAATATCATGCGATTAGTGCTCTTATCCAGCCCAGGCTGGATATTCATGTATTTACAAAACCTATCGTGATGATAAATTTGAGATTGAAAAACAAATCCATGTGTCTATCATTACGTTTACGAATTTAATCGGAAATAACTAAAAACAAAAGTTGACTAGCGAAATCGGCCAGTTTTACTTTTAGAACCTCGAATACGTTAATTGCAAAAAAAAAGAGGGAACGGTAAAAGTTAGAAAACCACCAGGAGCAGTGATTTACCCAGTTTGATAATAGCTTATATTGCACTAGCATAGGTTCTATTTATATTCTTTAACCGATTCTCTGTTGTATCAAATTTGGCATTGGAATGTTGCAATCGGTATACTTCTTGTGTTCCCGGATTGCGATTGGAAAATTGCAAAGTGCCCCAGACCTACCGCGTGTAATAATCCCTTCAAATAAACGTCAGTTATTCAGAGATATGTAAATAAAAAATAAATCTCTAGAAGGGTCTCCGAAATTATGCAGATCTGTAAAGAATTTTGCACGATATTATCCTCGATACGGCAACAGTGAGTTATTTAAATTTATTGAAAATTGTTAATGCTTACAGCAGCATATATTTGTGGACGTATTAAATATCGAATTGCTCTACATTTGGCCACCCTAAATCTCTTTTAACGATAATTTGCCAATTAGTAAAAAACAGAACAGTAACAGCCTTAAGTTTAAATCGTGATTGGATTAAAAGATGCCGTTTTAAAATTAAACAGTAGCAATTTTGTTTTGGATTTCAACACAACCAACAATCTTTACCAACAATGGAAGAAAAAAAATTGTTGCAGCATGCAAATTGACTAAAATACGCTAATTTTTCCCGTTTATCTCATTATACCACAAACGTATCTTGGTTAGATCCAAACAGCCACTACAACAACAACAAAAGAGAATAGTAATTTTTGAAATGGAGGCTGAACTTTAAATTGCATTCTTACATGGTGGATGTTTTTTAAGGTAATCGTGCTAAGCATCATTAAAAATCGGTTTGTCTTGAAATTGCTGTTCTTTCATTTTGTTAGCAAATATTTAAATGAAGGTTGTAAGCGATAAAAGAGAGGATAAAAAAAATTATTATTGGTTTATTTATGAAATGTTGTTCGCAATTACCATTAAAACGCCCTTCAAAATAATTATTGTGGAATACGAGAGTTTCTTTAGAGAAAAGGATAACATTTCACCCACATTTAGTGCAAAGATTTTGAAAAGAAGTAAATTTGATGATCATTATATGAAAGTTTAAATATTTTACATCCTTCATAAATTCATTAACATTAACTATTTTTAAGCATTTTGCTGTGTAATCACAGGTAAGTGTTTTTGTGACTCCTACTGCTTCTGTTGGTAAGCACGGCCAAAATAACGCGTATATTTAGTAGATTCCTCTGTTTTTCGTTGTTGTTTATTTCTTTAAAAGATCGTTTTGAGTAACTAATATTGAAAATCATTAGGGCATCTGTTGTAAAGCTTTATTTCTTCTTCATCTTTCACATCTTTTAGTCTCTTATTGTATGGCCAAACAAAACAACAAACATTAAAAGAGTAGCTTTACTTTGATCCATACCGTCCGAGGGAGTTAGCGTTAAATAATCTTTTAGAGCTACTGCTTAAATGGCAGACAGTCACTCATTCATTCAATCCATCTTAATGTTACCTAAGCCATACAGCAGCCAACAGTTTGTTAGTGGCAGCATCGGCATTATCATCATCATATGGTCAATGATTCAGTTAGTTATTCTTTCCATATTCGACAGCCGCGCTTGATGATGAATGAACATTTTGCTCCACTACAACAATGAAAAAAAAAACGCAAAAGAATACCGAGTATTGTTACAAAATTGAGAAGAGCTAAAGTCATAGATCGTTTATAAAATATTAATATTTGATGAATGTTAAAGTATCTTAAGAGGAAAACGCTATAGAATGTTAAAATAAAATGACTTGCAATTGTTTGCAAAAGAATTAAAGTTAAAAAGAAATAAACAGCTATTTATATGAATTTTTGGCTTATTGTTTAACCTTTTGGGTTCTTTTATAAATTCCTTAATTAACATGTGACAGTAGGGTATAATGATGTTTGTAAATAGCAAAAATATTATACTTCGACCAACCTTATAGTATACCAATCGACTCAAAATCACTTCCCGATTCGTCCATGTAAACCTTTTTATTCACATACAAGGTGGCGCAAAAGTAATCCTCCTATCAGAAAATGCTATAAATTTTGCGATTGGCCCCTAATGTCAGTTCTGTTTTGACATGTGTGTAGTAAACACATGCGAAATACACGTTAATAAACATGAGTGATGAGGCCCATTTCCATCTTAGCGGGTACGTAAATAAGCAAAATTTACGCTTATGGGGCACTGAAAATCCGCGTGTAACCCACGAAGAGCCATTACACCCGCTCAAAGTCACTGTATGGTGTGCTGTTTTCGCTGGAGGAGTCATCGGACCTTTTTTCTTCGAAGACGTCGCGGGCCAAACGGTTACTGTGAATGGTGAGCGCTACAGAGCAATGATCAACGAGTTCTTTTTGCAGCAACTTGATAAATTGGGATTGGAAAACATGTGGTTCCAACAGGATGGTGCAATGCCACACACTGCACGTGCCACAACCGATATGCTGAAGGATGCATTTCCTGGGCGCCTAATCTCCCGTTTTGGCGATTTGCACTGGCCAGCAAGATCGCCTGATTTAACCACTCCAGACATCTTTTTGTGGGGCTTTTTGAAGTCGCGGGTTTATGTCAACAAGCCTCAGACTCTTGCAGCTCTTAAAGACAATATCCGTCAAGAATGTGAGGACCTATCACCGGAAGTTTTGGCCATTGTGATGGAAAATGCCATAAAAAGGGCTCAAATGACAATCAACTGTGGCGGCGGCCATTTACATGACATCATATTCTCGACTTGATGAAAAAAAAATTAAAAGACCAAATAAAAATAATCCACAAGAAGAATCAAAGTTTTTCATTTTTTTTTTAAATTACAGCCAAAAAATATCGGAGGGTTATTTTTGCGCCACCCTGTATGTATATAAAGATATTTAAATGAAATTTGGTAGGCTTATTGGCCCAAGGATGAACCCTATTGAAATTGGTTACAAACGGTCCATATGCCTTAGAAAGGATCCTTAGAAAGGTTCTATCTGATTTTCTTTTACTACTAATAATAACTAGGCGAAGAAAATAAGGTTAAAGCCTGAGTAAAGAGTGAGTAGTGTCAGTAGACATTTGACTTAAATTTCACTAAATTGTATGTGGCAGGAAAGCCTTCTGCGGGTAGTTTATTCCAAATACTAAAGAACGTATTTTCCATGTAATGCGTTATTAGTTAAGCGAGTATTTCGAACAAAACCCGGGCCCAGGTATAAGTCCACATATCTTGGCAGAACACCTCCGATCGTAATATCGGCAAAACAGTGTAATACAACCCACGTACCGACAATGCTTCAAAAAGTGAATTTAACACGATCCAGAAGCTGCAAAAATGTGGAAGTTATATTCCATTTTCGGACGAATATGGGTGGTATAGATAGTGGGAAGTTCAAATGAAGAAAAAAGTTCTTGCACCGAGTAAAAACCTACACTTAATTGCTGGCTTCGACAATTTAATAATGTGATTTTTTCCATCGCATATCACATTGAATTCTCATGCCTAGAACATCAAGAGCATCCCATGGCTCATATATGGGTCAACAAACAACATTGGGTCTGGCGTACATTAAAATCGATCCTAGTGGATTGTCGAAAGGTCCATATTGAGTATATCATTCCTATTTTGACACATGCTCCCAACCTCTGAAGGGTTGGCCATCAGTGAAAGGATATATAGAATTTGAAGTTTTATCCAAAAAGTCATTTATAAAGATATGAAAAAGTAAGGGAGAAAGAGCGGATCCTTGCAATATTCTTGAATTCCGCTAAAACTCGTCGTATTAGACGCCATCTATAATAACTATTATAGTGCGATCGCTGAGAAAACTTAACATAAATCGAAAGAAGTCATCAACGATACCAAGAGTATTAAACTTTGACACGAGTTTCTTATACCACATATGATCAAATCACTTGGGAAGATATAAAAATTTGCAAAAACGATGGACTAAATGTATCGAGCTATATTGAGAAATAAAATGCTTTTTACCAAAAAAAAATATATTTGATTCAAAAAGTCACTTGACTTATCAAACCCCACTCATAGATGTTTTTGTTTTAATTAAATATTAAAGTTTAATCAAAATATTTTATTTTGATTTAGTGGAGCTCTATTAAAATAAAAAAAAAAATATTTTTATAATCTACTGGACTTACATGAGTCCGAGTAAAACATTTTTAATTTCAAAATGTTTAAATAATTCTATAAAAGCTTCCCTATCATTTATTTTTAATTATTTAATGTTAATTAACATAATCAGTGCAGAATTCATTAAATACTTGTCACTCATTTCATGCTTCTTACAATTTAACAAAGAAGATCACCAGACATGATCATATAATAATAATAAAATTTAAATAATTCCTACATCTACTTTAAACGGAACTCAAAATAAATGTTTTTTTTTCAGTCTACTACATACAATTACTTCCGCGTACAAACTCATTTACAACTTTCTGTAGAGCTCTCCATATTTTTTACACCTGCAGTGAAAATAACAAGTCCAAAAACACTACAACTACTAGTTCGTTTATTTCTAAAGGAACAAACAATTATAAAAGATCTCAAGCGTGACAACGTTTTTAAGTAGATTTTATTTTGTGTAAACCATTTCGTGGATTCAAAAACTAAATTATTATTAAAATGTTTTCGTTTTGACCACTTTTTAGTCAGTTGGAAAAAAGCCAGCTTATAACCCTGCAGGGACAGTTCGAAAGATAAAAAAGTAGTTTATATGTAAATTTTTTGTTTTATAAATGTGTGTTAAACAAAGAACAAAAAATGTAATTGTCATTCATCAACTGTGCAAACGTTGTGACGTATTGTTTTGGAAAATGTTAAAAAAAAATCGTTAAGTTTCACTAAATATCCAAAATGTGATAGACAAATAAAAAAAAAATTAGCGACTACTAATTATTAGTGGTGGTTGATATTTTAATATGAACCAAATGGAATTTTTATGATCAATTGTTATTATGTATTTAGTATGCTGAAGATATGAATGTATATCAAACTCTAAAACTTTGTAGTAAATTATTAAATAACACTAGATTACAAACTAATTAAATGTTTTTGGGGATTAAAAGTAAAGTATTCGCTTATCCAAATTTCATCAAAATCAGAGTGTTCAGGATGGGGTACTTCCTTATTAGTTTTTACCGAAATTCTCTTAATTTCAAAACAAAAAGTGGCTTCCAAATCTATTTTCAATAATCGCTAAATTATTATCAAAATTAAAATAATACGAAAAAAATGTTTTTGTCAAAATCAAATTTTTTTGTAATAGGAAATTAAAAAAAAAATAGTATATTATTTTAAAAAATTAAAAAAACACTCCTTTGTAATTTTTAGATCAAATGTTATTTTCACTTTGAAATATTCCAGCTGTAGTAAAATAGTAAATTGTAGTAAGTAAACGAACAAGCCTATTAAGTCAAGAAACATTATTTTATTTTAATCCTTAATGATCTTCATAGGAAAAACTATATATGAGAACTAACACACTTTGATTTATTAAGTGAATATAAAATTTATTACGATCTCTAGAAGTGCGTAATAATTACATTTATGTCAAATCAGCTGATTATAAATGTTAACATGTGTTTCCTTTTTAACTATTTTCAACCCACTCGCAACTCTTCTTTGTAAGTAATGTTTATGCTTCTAAATTAGAATATATCAAACGATTCCTATGTTTAATCTGTTTAGTTTAAAATCATGATCATGAAATTTTTTTAATATTAAAAATTAAAATTTGTGTAATCATAGAGAATCTGTGTTTTTCCGGTCAGCTACGACCATCGTCAATATTCTTTGTGCATTATAGGGCTAATTATAAATATCTCTCTATCTCTAATCTCCATTAATTATACACATATATATAGTTTTTGCGCAAAATCGTTGTAAACTAGTGTAAATATCTAGAAAAAAAATATTTTATTTATTTCCGGCCAGTACACTCACCAAAAAAAGTCTGTAATGGCAACTAAAAAATTTTGCTGTTATTACGGGAAATTTTGCTAATTTGAGCCCAGCGGTTTTTTTTGCTAATCTTAGCAACACATGTCTGCTGACGTGTAGTACAATTAAATTAGTAGCCGCTACTAAATTTTAGTATACTTTTTGTAAAGTGTAATTTAAAATCTGTTTGCTAAAATCAGCAAAAAAAAAATACTAAATATTAGTACAAAATTTTAAATTAATTTTTTTTATCGAGCATCAAATTTTTTTATTTTATTTATTTTTTTCAAAAAATATTTTATACAAAATTAAAAACAAAATCAAAGGCTTAAAAATTGATAAAACACAAACGAATTAATCATTTTATGTTTATATGGTAATTTCTGTTTTGAAAAATATTTTAGTAATTTTTTTTTACTTTTAAAGTCAAATTTTAATTGTTTTTAGGGCTGATTTTAGAACTAAAAAAACTTTTTAGTGCTATTTAAAGTGGATGTCCTATTTTCAGACATGAGTCGGTATATTCACTTCCGATCCCTTTTTTAATCTTTTTAATTAGTAAATTTTATTGCTAATTTAAGCAAATCGGTTTTAAAAAATTTGTAAAATGATTTCTGAAATTAGCAACAAAAATTTGTAAATATTCTGTAAAAACTCTGTAATTTGTAAAATGTAAATAGCAAAAAGATTTGTTAAATAATAATATTTTTACTAAAAATCAGTACAAAAATAGTAAAGTGGGATTGAAAACCGTTTACAAATTTTTCTACTAACTTTTTTTTCTGAGTGTAGTGGATAATTTAAATATCCACGAAGTTATAAACTAAAGATTATTTTTAAATGATGATGAAATTTAATTTAATATTTCAAGTAAAATCTGCTTGAGAACTAACTAAAATCAGCTTTTCAGAAATAGTATATTCCAAAGAATAAAAAAATCATTTATCACCGAATTTAATAACAATTTCTCCTAATTGTCGGTTTATCATTTAATACCAAAAACGAAATTATTTAACAATTAGTAGGTATACTAAAATTAAACTGAAAATAAGTAAAACTTTGTTAAAATAGAAATAATTTTTACTAAAGAGCTTATTTACAGAAGAAGAAAACATTTATATTGAAAAATTTATTTTTTTGATATTGTTTTTTTTATTTTTTTTTTCGATTTTTTACATGTACTGTAGCAAGACCGTTTTTTTTTCTCTTTATGTTTTAAGTATGGTAACACTTCATTCATTTATTTATTTCGTAAGCGTGTGGAAAACTTTAAATTACTCACGTGACCGTGCGTGAGCGTAAGTAGAAAAACAATCATCGTGCGTGATTGTAATTTTTAGTTCGGGAGCGTGAGTCGAAAACTGCTTACTTTACTATCTCCAGTTTACGTGTTTATTGACCAAAGGTATTTTATAGTTCAATTTTTTAAATCAAACCGGCAACCCTCTACGGACTTTCGCTCGTAGCATTCCGTATAAAAAAGTTGAGATATAATCATATGTTGCCTCACCTAGTAATATATTAATCTTTATAAAATTGGATGTGATTTATATGATAAGATATGGTATATATTATATCACATAAAATTATATATAACACTATATATTACTATATATATGTATATGACTTATACGGGACCATATTAATTTATATATGACTTATACAGAACCATATATACACTCTAATTAATTTCTGTTGAAAATTACCCAACTTATAGTAGGAAACTGTACTCCTACTATAAGTTGGGTAAATTTACTCTATGTACGTAAATGAAAAAAAAATACACACATTATGCGTAAGTTGAAGAACACAAAATAGGTAAAATTACATTAAAAGTGCCCAAAATTTAAATCAAATTTTAAAATTGAAGAGTAAATTTACCAAATTTGTGCGTAAAGAAACACGATTTTCCTGTAAATGTATATAAAATGCCGAAAAATCCTACAAAAATGCGCACATTTTCTACCATGATATTTAAAATTATAAAGCAAAAAAAATTTTGTTTTGTAATAAAAACAATAAATTTAATATTTAGTAATTCACAATAAAAACTATAATTTTATTGCTTGTTAACTCACAGCAAGAATAAAAACAATAAATTTATTGTTTAGAAATTCCAAATAATTGATAAATTTAAAAACTAATGAATTTATTTTTTAGTTTTGAAAATTTTATCGATTTTTTTTTTCAATTTCAAAATGTCATATTTTTTTTTACTACTATAAGTTAGTATATTTACAATCTTTGTGAGTAAAATTTTTATTTAACAAAACAATACTAATTTTAGGCATAATGTGTTTAATTGTAAACAAATACTGCTGTATTCATAACCAATATTTAGCAGCTGCATATACATCACACTTAACGAGCTGCTTACTAGAATACCGATTAGGCCAAGCAGCAATTTAGCATAGAGTTTATTCATAACCAATTTTATTCTGTCAACTAAAAGTTAAAATATCAACTCTGAATTTTGTGATGCCATCTATTTTTATGCCAATAGGTTGGCATTTCATTTTATGTTGACATATTATTTTGTGTTATTTCCCTCAATTTGAAAGCGATTAGTGAAGAAGAAAAAATGATGGAGCAAGAAAAAAAAATTGTTAAAAGATCCGCAAATTGGGAACAGGCTGAAAAGGTAAAGTATAATTTATTTTTAAATGTACTTTTGTTATTAATAAATGTGTTTACAGGATTTACTTTCAAATCTCGTGCTCGATAAAATCGACATTATAGAAAATGCAAAAATTGACACGAATTCAAATAGAAAGAAAAAGGAGGCTTGGAACACCGTGGTTGATCTTTTTAATAAAGTGGCAAAAACGAATGCCCTGGATACATTTTGACAGATTCGGTGCATTGTTGATTGACTAAAACCATGAAACTCTTCACAATCTTCTTGTACATTGTTACGGCCCCAACAACTTAGTGCTGCTAAAACTTGTAAAAACGCTGGAATTTTTCCTCCATTCTTTTTTCCTTTAACTTTTTCGCGTTTTTCTTCGAAAATCTGTATTTTTTTACGAAATTGAATGTCGGTATATATCAAAAAAGGGTTTTTTCTTTTTTGATAAGTTTTAGTCGCTCTAAAACGGGCTCCTCCTCTTAAAAACTCTAATGAGTCTAAATTGTCAAGAGTTTCAATAATATGTAAATAAAAATTATTTTTTCGCATAAAAAATGTTAATGTTATATTTTTGCATTTGTTTACAAGACCACTTTGACACAAAACAGCTGTTTAGCAAGTGTTTGAAAGTTCCTTAGAATGAATTTAACAAGTGCATTAGCAAGTGCATTATAAATAACACACATGTTAAGAACATGCTAAATATTGGTTATGAATTCAACTGATAGTGTCTAAAAATACTGCGTCTGTGTATTATTGTATATGAAAGTGTGCACAAAAAAGTTTTACGCGTTTGGTGTTTATATTTACCGAATTTTCGTAATATTACATAAAACTTTGCCCATTTTATAGTAGTAATTTTACAAGCATTTTTTAAAGTGTAATAAAAAATATGCTATGTGATATTTGATATAATATTTTTCAATATGGTATAAGATACAATTATATACGGTACAATAGGCATTGTTTTTTAGAATTTTATACTATAGTTTAACAATTTTTATACATTTTTTAATACATAAACTAGATTCCGTAAATATTGTACTATTGGATCTAATCTGATACAATTCGATCTGACATTTTACGGATAAATTTGGTTCTTTCTTAATCCCAATATATATTGTGGGATCTAATTTCATCTGCCATTTTTCGGATCAAATGAGATCAGCTAATCTTAAGAGCCCGAATTAACTAATACATGAACAATTAAGTTTTCAATTATAAAGCTGCATACTTTTTACAAGTAATTATGATGTGCTTTCAATTGTTCGATATCAAGTTTAGGTCAGGGCAAATTGTTAAATTCAAAAAATCTTTATATTGCGGTTACAAACACTTAAAAACAATTTTTGTTATAATACAGACATATTAACAGGTCAATTGAAAAGTCTCCGGCCTACCATACTAAAACACTTTATTTTTGCGAAATTCGTTTTTTATTTTTTCATTCAACATAGTTCCCTTCAAGGGTGATACACTGATTATAGCGAACCTCCAACTTTTCTATACCATTTTTGTAGTACGATTTGTTAGGCCTCAGTTTCGGCGATCACCACTTTATTCGACAAAAATTTCTTCCCAGCGAGCATTTTTTTGAGATCTGAGAACAGAAAATAGTAGCTGGGGGCCAGATCTGGAGAATACGGTGGATGCGGAAGCAATTCGAAGCCCAATTCATGGATTCTCGCCTTCGTTTTCACTGACTTGTTTTTGGACAAAAGTGAGCTCGCGCGGCACCCACTTCGCACAGAGCTTTCTCATACCCAAATATTCGTGAATGATATGATGTACACGTTCAGTTGATATCTTTAGAGTACCTGCTATTTCATTCAATTTAAATTTACGGTCATTCGAAATCATTTTGTGGATTATTTTAATGTTTTCGTCCTTAACAACCTCTTTTGGGCGTCCACTGCGTTCACCGTCTTCGGTGCTCATTTCACCACGTCTATACTTAGCATACCAATCCTTGATGGTTCACTTTCCTGGGGCAGTATCCGGAAACTCGTCATCAAGCCAAGTTTTTGCTTTAACTGTATTTTCTCCCTTCAAAAAGTATTTTCTCCTATCAACACGCGAAATTCCTTTTTATCCATTTTTTTCACAATAACAAAAGTTGCTTCACTCAAAATGCTATAATTCACAAACTAATTATCCGACAGCTGTCTTTTGAAGGTTAGGGCTAACTAAAAATCATATCGATTTAAGTCTAGTGGCGCCATCTATGTATCAGGCCTGGGACTTCTCAATTGAATGAAGGATTTAAAAAATGTTGAGATTACCTGGTGTTAATTCCTTACATGGTATAGTTAATTACGTTTACGTTTACTAAATATTGTCCATCAAAAAAAAATATATAATAATTTTTATCAGGTGTTGTTAAAATAATATTTTTCAAAAATGATTCAAATTATATACACATTATTTATCAAATTATGCATTTCCTGTTGATGATTTTACGACACATGTAAAAAATTTAAATCAGATATGAGATACAAGTTTAAAATGGTTTACGACAGCAGACATAATACATAGCGTCAGGCAAAATGTAAAACCATGTAACTGACAAAATTTTCAAAAATAAATGACAATGCATTGGACTAAAGTACACAGCCTATATAAAATAGTGGACTTCTATGATATCGTAAAAAATTGCGGTTATATGAGAAAATATAAAATATATTAAATTTTTTTATTTTTCTGATAATTTAGTTGTTTTTTTTTAAATTTATTGTACAATGGAATTAAATGACTATAAAACACTGCATTAAATTACATTTATTGATAAAACTGACAGTTTTGCTTCTTATGAAAAAAATATATTTATATATAAAAATTTTATTTACTTTATTTTGCATTTCACCTCACGATATTTGTTAATACCGGGAGACAACAAACATTTAACTATCATTATTGTGTCAGTTAATAGTTGGAAATTGTTGAAAGTTAAATATTTAACTGAATAAACGAAGTGTTAAAATACAAACTAAAATGCATTTAACTTTTTAGAAAATTATTGTTGAAATTTTTAAACTGAAATGAATTGAAGTGAAATAGTAGAACTAACAACAACAAAATATATAAACTGTCAACACTTTTCACGCAACACATCACCAACAAATAGACATTACAACAACAGAAAAATAATAATAATTGTCAGCATAATTGTTGTTCGTTGTCGTAATGATGTTACACAAAAATATAAAAATTAGTGATAATTTTTTAAAGTTAACTCGTATTTTAACAAAAAAAAAACAATTAAAAAGAAAATTTTGTTAAAAATATAGAATAAAACTATTAAATGCAAATTCTGCTAACAAAAAAAAAATCTTTTAGTAACGTTCATCTATTTGTAAACATAGTTTTAAGTTAATGCGGCATTTATTTATTTTGGAAATCTGCTTATAACTTTTTTAAATTTGAGGTACAATTTCTAATAATTTGATACATACATATTTTTAAAAGATACAAGCTTTGAAAGCTTTTTCGCCCCCCGAGTTTTAACATGTATACTCAAAACAGAAAATTTTTGATTTAATTGAATCAAATCTGATTAGAGGTCAAAATTGGGGACAAATATGAGATCAAATTAGATCTGAAATGAATATAACATAGGCAGATCTGCTGTAACACATAAAATCAGATATAATTTTATTTGGACATGTAATACACTCAAAAAAAGTTAATAAAATCAGCAAAATTTTTAACAGGAAGATGCTTGCAGTAAAATCTCTAATAGCAGCAAAGTCGTGTTGGTAATCAGTAAATTAATAAAAAAAAATCCTTGCTTAAACCAATAAAAGTTTTTTTGTGAATATCAGTAGACTGGCGAAACCTCCTCTTTCTACTCTACTCACATTTACTGGTCTCTTCTTTCACGTCTATATCGGTTGTTCAATGGGTGAACACATTTTTAATTTGAAAAAGTTATTGATTTCGTAACTTCAGCTTGTCGTAATTTTTAATTTGAATTTATATTAATTTCTATTTCTATTTTTGGATTTACTTGCGTAACTACAAATTCGGTTAGCACCCAAAAATTTGGCCGCAATTTCATACCCAGCAAAATAAAAGGGATGTTATTCTTTTCGAATCTCTTTTTCAGAACATCCAAAGAAGTTAATAGTGCAAATTTTTCGATTTGTAAGAAGTCATTTAAACATCTTCCAAAATGTTGATATTGACCCCTACTTATGAAGTCATAAGAATACATTTTTTTCTAACAATTCCATTGTAAAGCATATAAATTTTTTAATTTTAATATTTATTTATAACAATTTATAATGATAGTACAAAAAAACAATTATTTAGTTGGTCCATAAATGGTTAATTCCTGCAGTCATTTAATGCCTTATTGAAAACATATTTTGCATACTTGTCCTGGTGGGAATAATTAAAATCACATTTTAACTTTAAAACAAAGCCTCTCCCTATATTTATTTTGAAGTCCCTATATTTAACAAGTTGCGTAAACCAATAAAAAAGTACATCTGAACATCGATTTTTCATAGCACCGAAACAAACTACTCCCTCCCAATGACATGTCAATGTTAAAATCATTAATGATTCACCGAAATTTTCACAACCTCGTGTTCAGTAGATGTAGTGTTTAACTACTTCTTCCTCAGCTCTTAATTTGCTGGGTATGAAAAATTACTCAGTTTTTTAAGGCAATAATTCCCACACATTACCGAATAATGTGTAAAGTAATGTGTAGCCATAGGGGATAATGGATTACTGTTCTCCTTACTTCACTGATAAAGTAATGTATATACCCATTACTTTAGAGGTGATAATATAAGCGGTTACTTATATGGTTACGAGAATGGAAAAAGTAATGTGTCTAAAAATAGATTTTTAAAAAAGAGCAATTTTTATTTAAAAAATATTATTACAAATATTTTAAAGGTTATTAAAAATAATGTGGTCATGATGGGAATCGAACCAGGGAACTCTGGTTGCCAGCCAAGAACTCTACCCACTGAGCTATCGACGCATATAGTATTTGCTTGCTTTAAACTTAAATGAATTGTTGCGCTTCGTTTTTCGCTAGTGTTGTCAAAACAAACATACATTACCCTATTGCTTACAAAAAAAAACACAAAGTAATATATCTAAAAATAGATTTTCACAAATATTTCAATTATTACTTTACATATTTCAATTATTACTTTACATATAAATCATATATTACGTAATCAATAATTAGTAACTTATTACTTTATGCTTGCAAATAATGAAAAAGGTAACGAGCTATTATTACAAGGTAACACATGAGAATATCGCACCCATTACCAAAGTTTTGCTGGGTTACTTGCCTAAGTACAAATTGGAAAATTACCCATAAAGTTAATACGAAAACTGCCTAATTTTCCAAAGTTTTTTTTTTTTTTAAATAACAGTTATTTGATAAAAATAGTCATCTCCAAGGTTTTGTTCTAAGTAATTGGATTTTTTGTTAGATTTTCTTTGTAAAATGGAGATTATTGTGTCGCCGATGAAGAATGTATTTTTATATGAAAATCCAACGCCTCGATTTTTTTTATAATAAGTTTATAAAGATTATTGATGTTAATTATTTTAAAGAAATTTTAGGTGAATATTGTTAATATAATTTAATATTTTGCTATTAAAAAATCTGGGACGCAGGCAAAGATTTATTTTTAAATAAAAACCGCGTGCATAATTTACCAAGTTTTTAATACACTTTATTTGAATTTGTGATATTTATTATTATTATTTTTTTTTTTTTTTTTTTGTTTTTTGAAGAGAAGGAACACACAGAAAATTCTTCCTACTAATTAATGTGTTGCTTTCTTTGGAAAGGAGATAGAGGAGGAATGAAAGGTGGTGAAGATGATATGCTAAATTAAGAGTCTTTTGAATTTTTTTTTCGAAAAACTTCGGATTTGGGTAAGCTTTAAGTTTGCTGTTGGAAAAAAAATCCTTTTGGGCCTTTTTTCGTTTATTTTGGGTGAATTTTCGTATTTTGCTTTTTGGGCCATTTTTCACTTCTATGGGGGAATTTTTAATTTTGTCGATTTTTCATTCATATTTTTGGGCAATTTTCGTTATGATTTTGCAATTATATTATTTCCGCTACAAGATATTCAAAATTTGATCAAAATCAGAGAAAACCGTACCACAGGCCTTCCTTGTTAGCTTAATAAAATCATACCGCTAAAATTGAAAATTATTTTAATACCGAAGAGCAGGGCGATAATGTTTTCAAATTATACGAAAAAGTTTTTATTCTCCCAAAATAAATTCATAAATTGACCAAATTGGTATTTTTTTAGGATCTTAGTTGAAAAAACGTTTGCAAAAAGTGTAATGCTAGACAATTTTTAAGACCGGGTTTGTTGCGAGCATCATAAAGTCCATAACATCCACCAGTTTCATTAGTATTACTGTTGTACTGAACTCATTGAAAATTTGAATTTTGAAATCTAAATCACACCCTAATGTAAATAGAGCCATTTCAAAATCCATGCGACGCATTTACTTTGTTTTACACGAATCAGCGCACATTGGATGTTAGTCATGTAAATAAATTTTTTCAAAATAGGTGCTAGTGACCCTTTTGGATACACCTGACTTATCGTTATTATTCATCATCATTAACGCATTTAACTTAACACAAAATTTGTATAATGTGATAGTTATTTAACATATGAATTAAACCACCGTAGTTTAAGTGGTTTTTCTGCGAAACGGAAGTGAGTTTTACCTGAAAATTAAATAAATGGAATACTAATTTTGTACTGACTTTTTGTGTTTATATAATTTTGGTACAAAAAACTTTTAGAAAATATCTGTAAAATGTTTTAATTAAAAGTTATGTATCTCGAAAATTAGGCAAAATCTAAAAGGACCGTACCACATTTTATAATCATCAATTGAAAATATTTAATTTTTTTATTTTATTCATATTTTTTATAATAAAATCCTGTATAACATGAAATGTGGAAAGTTTTCATTGGAAAAATCTATTGTGTTATTAACATTAAAAATTTAAAAGATTTTCTACATGATATTTTTAAAATATCGTATTGTGACTTAACAAAATGTTTTTCAAAATTCATAAACGGTTACTATTTCCTAAATTTTTGCCTTATCATCTTAAAATGTGGAACTAAATATTAAAAAAATATTATAAATTTTGAATAATAATCAATTGTCATGCACTGAAGTGTTCATTTATGAGCCGTATAAAAAAAAAATATTTTTTGAAATATTATATTAAAAAAAATGGACCATATTTTGTATGTCATACTTCACGCCACAAAACATTAAAAAAGCGACAGACAACTACGATTATTGTGGAAGGTTTTTTTTTCAATAAAAAAGGGAAATGAGGGGGAAATAGTGCAAAATCATGCAGTAGCAAAACAATTAAAAAAACTAAATATTTAAATTATTTATATTAATGATTTTTCAATACATACAATGTATACAATACATACTATGAATAAAAAATATTATGGTAATGTTTAAGATTTATGAATTATTTATGCATAGGTTTTTTCTTGTTAATTTTAAAATACAAAATTTGTTTGTATTCGGTTTTATGTAACTGATTAAATATATTATTTTTTTTTTTAACTTATCGATGATATATAAATTTTTGTAGACCTAATTTAGCCTTAAAGGCACAGAAAGGTTAAATTTAGTGAAAAAAAAATACCGTAATATGTTTCGCCTTTGAACACGCAAATCTAGAAATCGAAGCGAGAGGCATTGAAATAAATTGAAACGGGAAACAAGGGAAACTGAAATACTAAATGCAGGAACGGGTGGAACTAAACCAGTTAACACAGGGAATGAAATGGAATAAAGCAAGCTGAGATTTCAGTAATATTTATCGATTTTAAGAAGGGCTACCAGGCAAATAACCGAAATACCATTATCCATATGGTTTCGATTGACTGAGATTGATTTGATTAATTTGAAAAAATATATAAGACATACAATTAATTGAAACAAAAATTTTTCAATGATTAAATCAAGGAAAGATACGAGGGTGTGTCAATAAGTCCGTGACTTTTTGAATTTCTCGCCTTTTAACTGTTTGAGCAACACTACTCCTATCAAAATTGGATCAGACTACCGCGTGATTTGAGGATGAAATGGAAAAAGTGCATTTTGTCTGCTCACTAAGCATTACATTTTTCGGTAACAAAATATCAGCCAAACAAAGGCTAAACTTATATTAAAGCCTCAGTTTTACGGTGGACCAGACAGACTGGTTTTAAACCCGCTCGGCCGGACGACCGGGTAGACCGGTCTACCCGGTTAACCGGGTTTTAGTACTTTTTCTAAATAAACGTTTTTGTTACTTTTTTCTTGTAATTTAATAATAGAAATATTGCTACAATTTATATAAATTTGATGTCAGAATTATGCAGATTATTTTTGCAAAAAGACATTGGCATTTTCATATTTCCAAATTTAGGAGCCTGTATCGAAATACTTTTGTTTCACAGTTTTAAAAAAAATATACAGCTCTAAGTCAGAATAACGCCATGTCTGCAAAGTTTTAGTTCATTGTAAACGAAGTCATAAAAACGTCAGACATTGGACCGAATAAGACCGTGGGGTTTCCATATAAATGTTTAAAAATGAAGGACTTTCTGAACTCAAGAGCCAGTATCGGAACATTTTTGTTTCACAAGTTAAAAAAGTTAACAGTCACCCAGAAAACAGTATCAGTTGTGGCCACCGAATTTGTTTCCAATCGAATTCAGACGACAACTATCTTCATATTAAATTATATTTTTAGTTGTGAACCTAGGCATCCAGATTGATTATTTACACTCTTATTTAGTGCACCACAATTTAATTTAATTTTCTTTAATATATTTGATATTTGGTATTGAGCTACCTCTCTACCCACCACACCACAACCACTTATTAATGTTGATGGCTAGTTTTGAATTTAAACAATATGTAAAGAAAAGAAATATTAGTATAAAATTTTTTTATCAGTACCAATCATTAGTGACGTCTATTATCAATACAATCCACAATTCGGTTACTTCTACTGGAACTCTAATTAAATGATAATATTTGATCAGAATAACCGTACTTGTAGTTACCACTTTTGAATATCGACAATTTTTTAATAAATTTGATTGATTGTACCAAACTTTGAATATATTCACCAAATAAATGGTTGCTTCCGCCGCATACAAATACAAAACGAATGTTATTTTTGAAGATGATTGGAAATACCAATAATTGAATAATAAGATTGATTTTTGGTTTCTTTTCCCTTTTGTTAATTCCCAATACAATATTTTTGCTTTATTAATGGATTTCAAATAAAATTAAATTCTCACAAATAAATGTTAACGGTTTTGATAGAATTGCAACCAATCTTTTCTCTGGGTGAACTATCAATTTTTTTTAAATTTTCAACTCTAAGGCCCGGTTACCAGCATATTTAAAATGTTCTTAAAAGATCGAAACAATTAATTTAGTAATCTGTAATTTAAAGTCGAATCATCTAATATAAAAAAAAAGGAATTAAATGTCCCTCTTAATATAATCCGATATTTTAAACTGCCGGTAACGAAGCATCAGGCTTTTAAGCTGGAAAATGTATAATAAAAAATTTTGAGTTTTCGACTTAATTATATCCGTAAACTTTGTAAAGAAAAGTAAAAGTTTTACATTGAAAATTCAACGTTTTCACTACATCCATAACTAATTCGCGATACTTTTTAAAAAGATTTACTGACATACTTTCGATTATACAGCACATACATATTATGAACACTTACGAATTGAAATTATTTTTAACTTTAATCGGTTTAATGTATATTTGCTTAAACTACTTAACGTTGATAGTTAAGAGCAAAATTACAGTTTATATAAAATTAATTTTTTACTAGGGTAGCAGGCTTTTTAAAGAAACTGTAGTTTTTTTTTCTACGTGTACGTTATTCAAACCAATCAAATAATATGTATTGACTATTTAAAATTTTGATATCAACACGCAGATGCATATGTAGTTATTTGACTTTGTTATATATTTTTGTATTCAAGATGATTGAAAAAGAGGAAAAAAATTAAAATCATATTTTAATCCTCTTAAGGGATTAATCATTTTAAAGATATTTGACACCTCAGTTCAATTAAACACAAGAGTTTAACAAAAATATCTAAAAATACGTCCATTTAAGGAAAGAAAACAATTTTAGGAAAAATTACTTCTTAATACTTAAAATATATCCGGTATTTTTTTTTTGGCAAAATATAAAAAAAAATGTTTTTTTAATTGTTTCTCTGTTATTAAGACGGATGTTTTTTAACTAAGAAATTAGTTACATAGTATGTTATATATATATATCTTTATTACAATATTATTAGCTCTAATTTTTTTTTTATTTTACAAATTAATGTAGCTCTAAAAAAATTCGAGTCAAATTTAATAAAGAAAAAATAACGATTTTAGAAGTTTAAAAATAGTTAAATATGCCTGTTTTTAAATAAAAAATAAGTTAGTAAACAAAATATTGAGACTTATTATAACCTTAACCAAATTTAATGAGGATATAAATCAGTATATTATTCCATTTGTAAAATGTCGACATATAGTTCCAAGAACCCATAAAGTATCCTTATGCAATTTTTGATCGATCTAGCAATGTCTGTCTATTGAAACTGTGATCACGGTGCGGAGGGTTTCTCATTTTTACACGAATTAAAGAATGCTTCGGAAAATTGATTGAAAATTGAAAATTGATATTGCACATGAGCAAAATCGGTATGGTGAAAAATAAATATATCTTAAAATTACTTCTTCTAAATTTCCCATACAAATGGGTATATTTTAGTATATGGTTTTGCAATTGACGCTGGTAGATTTTAGCAGCCTGTGACCGACATGTTATTTTGATAGGAGCTGTATAATCTGTTGATTATTATTCAGTTACTGCTGCCAAAGCACCATGACAAGTTACACGATTGAGCAGAACGTTCAAATGAAAAAAAATTAAAAAGGAAAAATTAAATGCGACGATGCGCACTTTTGGATGAATGCCTATGTTAACAAGTAGAATTGCCGTACACTCCAAAAAATGCTTGTAAAATTATTACTACACTCAGAATATTATGTAGTTAACTGTTTGTAGTTTAATAAAAAAGTTTTCCGTTCCATTTAAAAATAAAGGAAGATACATTTATTTTTCAAAGAAACATCTATATTAACTTTTTTATACATTTATTCGAAATTATTTACTATCATTTACCGATTTTTTTCAGTTTAATTTATTTTTTTCATTTGTTTGAAATTTAATAAAAATTTACCCACAAAACGGAAACTTGTGGTTTATTTGTGTCCGAAACAGTTATTACAAATTTAAATTTTGTTTGCTGTCTGTTTCAAAAAAAATATTCAAAAAATTTCAATTTGTTTTTTTATTTAAATTGGTTGTATATATACAAAATTTTTCAATACAATTTACAAGAACTTCATAAACACACATACATATACAAATACATTCACACAAAAAGTGTTTATAGCTTCATATGCATACATACATTTTGTATTGTACGAGTATATTAAAAAAAAAACAAAAAATACAAAAACGGAAATAATTTCAAATAAATGAAAAAAAACATTTATTTTTTAAGGATTGGTGGGTAAAATTTTGACATTTATTTTAACTGATTATATCAGTTGTTTCTTACTGATGTGTCAGTTGATTTATCAACATTTAAAAATAAATAACAAATGTCATTTAATTTAAATGAAAATTAAGTTGACCGGTTTTTAAATGAAACATCATTTCTTTTAAATGACATTTTCAGTTATTTTAACTTACAAACTTTTTTAAGTGTATAAAATGGGCAGTTTTATGTCATATTACGAAAATTCAGTAAATATAAACACCAAATGCCTAAAACTTGTTTGTGCACACTTTCATATATAGGGTCCGAATCTTGTCGCGAGTATTATTATTATATTAATATTATTGGTCACGAATATTGTCCTTTAAAGCGTCAATTGTCTCTGGCTTGTCGGCGTAACACTTATCTTTGACGGCACCTTATAAATAATGGTCCAACAGTGTCAAATCGCAGCTCCGAGGTGGCCAAACGACATCAGCTCTGCGGCTGATAATGCGATCTTCAAAAACAGGGCGCGAAACATCGAAGGTAGCTTCGGCTGTGTGGCAGGTAGTGCCGTCCTGTTGAAACCAAATGTTGCCAATATTCTCCTCTTAAATTTTCGTGAACAAAAATTCGTTCAACATGGCCGGATAACGGCAGCCATTTGAATGAAATTATTTTCCATTATTAACCGGAAGGATTGTACTTTCAAATAAAAAAAGAAATTTGAGAAAATATTCAGTAGTTTTTTTTATAGCATTTTCAAAAAAAAAAAGTTATTTGGCGGACCCTATACAATAATACACACACGCAGTATTCTTAGACACTATTTGTTTACAATTAAACACATTATGTCTAAAATAAGTGTGTATTGCTTTGTTAAATAAAAATTGTACGCACAAAGATTGCAAATATACTAACTTATAGTAATAAAAAAAAATATGACATTTTGAAAATAAAAAAAAAAAAATCGATAAGATTTTCAAACCTAAAAAATAGTTTTTTTAAATTTATAAATTTTTTGGAATTTCTAAACAATAAATTTATTGTTTTTATTCTTGCTGTGAGTTAACAAGCAATAAAATAATGGTTTTTATTGTGAATTACTAAATAATAAATTTATTGTTTTTTATTAAAAAACAAAAATTTTTTCCTACTATAAGTTTGGTAAATTTCAACACAAATTAATTAGAGTGTATATGGGACGACGCCAACCCACACGAGCTTCGCTAGCTGCCAATGCATCCACAAAAAGTTACTTTTTGCTGCGGATTCCGCGCATTTTTGAAAGCGACGTTGGTGAGGTCATAACCGTCAACGATGATAACCGATTTCATTTGGACAAAATTAAACGGTATGAATGTAGACGAAATGTGATTTCAGCAGAATGGTGCTACGGGCAACACTGCGGCCGCCACTATAATATCTACTTACCCTTATTGGAAAACACTTTACAATTTCATTGCAGCATCTGGGGAATAAAATATATCGTGATATTTTTTCACCTCATTTTTTTACCACAAACATTATTTTTCACCACAACAATTAATTTTCAACACAATTTTTTTTCGCCTCAAAAATCATATCAAAAAAAAAAGAAATTTCACCACAAAATTATTTATTTTACCTCCATAATGTTTTCACATCTATATTTTTACATTATTTTTAATAAAAAATCCCACACCAGGTAGTGAAAGTGTCAGTGGCAGTTCTTTCAAAATTTGTTCATGAATTCCGCCAAAACTATGCAATATTTTTAAGAATTTCTCATTTTTTAAAAAATGTTCTAATTTTTCGGCAGACAAATAAAGAAAGTAAAAAAAAACCTGCCTAATTGACAATCCGCCGAACTGCAATAAAATATTGGCTATACACTAATGAAGGAAGGGATGATAAAGATGGCACTTTTTCTAGTACAATTAAAGCTTAAAAAGTACAAGGTGTCCCAAAATGGCAAGCTACCATCCACTCCAATCGGACTTGGAATTTGACCGAAAAAACATATTTTCTGACGAGCCACATTTTCCTCTCGGCTGCTATGTCAATACACAAAATCGCAATATTTGGGGATCGGAAAGCGCGCACGCCATTGTCGAGAAGATAATGCATCCACAGAGACTGACATTTCTGTGGTGGCATTATTTGCCCTTTTTTTTCAAAATGGTGCTGGAAACGGTATTTCAGTCAACGGCGAGCGCTTCTGGGTCATAATTATGGACTTTTTATGGGCTAAAATAATCTTTGCTTTCAGCATTATGGCGCTCCATGTCACACAACTTATCAAACAATAAATTTTTGTGGAATAATTTCGGTAACGTGATATTAGCCGTCTTGGATACGATTTAACCCCTATGCCAACAATATTGAACGATATAAGCCCTTAACGCTAATATCGTCCAAAATCTGTACATATAATTTAATAAAATCGAAAAAGTTGTAAAACATGTAACCCTGATACCTGTTTTAAACAAAAAACATGTTTCGAATGTTTTACTTAAAACTATTAAAAAGTCTTTTATGTGATTTTTATTTGTTGCCAACTTGTTTCTTTTGTTCATTTCCTTCTTAATTAAACAAACGACAAATTAAGCTTCATGACAAAATATAGTTTAAACTTTAAAATTTAATTTTAAAAGTATTTAATTTTTTTATCGTTTGCTATTCATTTCTTTATATATTTTTGTTAAATTAAATTGTACAATTACTATTTGTTACAGAAAAATGCGTAAAAATACGTATTCATTAACAAAAAAAAACTATGATATAAAATACCATTTACAGTGTCAGTTATGATACATATTTTTAATTTTTGAAGCATAACCAATTTTAGTATTTTTAACAAACAAAAATTGTATAATTTATAAATATAAATATATTTTATTTTTTCTTTATAATTGGCTTAAAGTTTTCTACCAAATTACTTTAATTATTGCAATTAGCTTGACATATATTTTGTTATAAAAACTAAATGAATTTGGTAATACTTTTTGAAAGCATATATAATAAATACTTTGGAAAAGTTAAAAATGACATTTAAAGAAAAATTCTTCTTACAATTTAATACTACAAAAATTATAACTTGAATATCTTTTATTTCAAATGTGGCATAGTTGTATAAAAACACATTAATGATAATTCTTGTCAAGTCACAACAAATTTGCTTCGCTATGAGGATTTTTCATTCAAATTACTTTTTCTTCTCTTAAAGATCCTCATTTTTTTTGAATAAACTGCAGGTGCTGTTGCAAATATTTGCAATAAAAGTTACTAAACGACTTTTGTTGTCGGTGATTTTTTTAATCATGACATAAAAAAGCGCAACAAAATTCACTTTTTCTTCAAAGTTTGATCAAAATCACCTTTACATGCAAACTTGCATATATGCAAATCTGTTGCAGTTATTAAGAAATTATATAATTGTTTTAAATCGCTTTTTTTTATTATTTATCAAATTATTAATTTCAATTAAGCAAATGTCGTTTATACGTTAAATTAACAATTTTGTTAATCCTCAATGAAAAACAAAATATATATGTATACGTATTTCTTTAATTCAAAAATTTATATTAATGCTATATTAAATGCATAAAGTACAATCCAGTTTAAACAGCCTCAATTATATGCGATGATTTATATAAATTTTCATATTTCGTTTGTAACATGACGAAAGAAGTGTTCAAGACCCCCATTAAGATTAAGATGTATATAAATGATTCTTATATAATTTAAGCCATTATACACTGAGGGAAAATTCTTTATCATATATATGAAAAACTCCCTACAAAAATTATAATGAAAAACTTCTTAAATTGATCAAATGTTTCTTGATATTTATGAAACCTTTTTAAAGATAAGAAGAGTTTTTCGTTAAATTTTAGAAGAAGTTTCGACAATATTTATGAAGAAATTTCTTTTAATTTGTATAAAGAAATTTATTTAATATTTGTAAAGAAGTCTAATCAAACTTATAAAGAAATTTCATGAATATGATGAAGTTGTTTTTAGTATATATTTCATTTTTGAAAATATTTAAGTAAATAAAAATGCAAACTTAATGAGAATTACAAATTTATGAGATTTTAAAAGACTTTAAAAGCATTTGTCCTAAATTTTTATAAAACACTTCATCATATTTATAAAAACTTTATAAATACAATGAAGTTTTTATAAAACAACTTCATCAATTCCCTGATTCAATAAATGTCCGTATTTTTGTGTACTTGTATTAATATTGCGCCTATAATATTTTAGAGAGTTCTATTAATGTGTTTGCTAAAATTAGACTGTATTCTGATAGGCAATTATTTATTTTTTTTTTTTTTTGACAAGCAGGACATCCGGCGGCTTAACCTAATTTGAGTACGCTTAATCAGTGGTGCGTTGGGTTGGTGCTTAAAAAAGGTATTTGAATTTAAAATTTGTAGTTTCAATGTTTTACCACTAATTTTTAACAATATTGATTGCCATTGTCTCAAATTGAAATTTAAGGACTCCTCAAATATTTTTATTAATTATAAATTATTCAGTTCAATTTCTTTGACCTTTTTAATAAAAATTCCAGGTAATAAGTATTCAAGCTTAAGGTCTATTTTATACAAAATTATTTATTTGTTATCCAATATTTCGCTATCTCAATGGATAGCTTCTTCAGGGATTTTTTTTTTTTTTTTTTTTTTTGAAGAAGCTATCCATTGAGATAGCGAAATATTGGATAACAAATAAATAATTTTGTATAAAATAGACCTTAAGCTTGAATACTTATTACCTGGAATTTTTATTAATTATATAATTATATATTGTACATTTTATTGCTTTCCCAGGTGGTAATGGGATCATATATGGGCTCATTAATAATCATTAATATCTATTGCTGACTATATATGTCCACATACAGTTTAACGAATAACCACATATGCATCATATATGATCATACATGTTTCGATCCCAAATATGATAATATTAGTTCGTAAATGCTCATATATGCTTTATATGTACTCGTATATGGTCATACACGCAAAGAAAAAATATGGTAGGGGGAATCATATTCGAAGAGCATCATATATTTTTAGGTTTATGGTTGTGCTAACCATAGTCGTACTATAATATGGTTATCATATTATGACTATAAAATAACCATATTTTTACCATAATATAGTCCCTACAGTTATATTATGAATCAACAATTACCATATTATAGTCATAAATAAACATGTTATATTTAATTTATCATAATATGATCGCACCAGACGAAAAGTCTTCAGAATTTATGAATTTTTTTTTTTTCAAAAAAAGTTTGGAGAATCTGAGAATTTTAGTTTAAGGAGAAATCCATAGAATCTAAAAAAGTTTTTATCAGATAAATTTATAAATATCTATTATTTTGTGTTCAAAGAAACCTGTTCTTACAAAAAAAATTCCAAAGCTAGAAAAAAATTAACTGGAATTAATGAAATAATGGGTCAATTAATGAAATGTTTTAATGACATGTGAAATGTATTTTCCATCTGATATTTGTCCAGTATTAGTAAAAAATTATTGTTTTTGTATGACATTTGATAGTAAAAACAAATTGACTGAACTGATAAAATTTTGTTTTTTATTAAAACAAGACAATATTATGACTGTAAATGTAAGTCGTTTTTTTTTATGTATAATTATTTTACATTTTTATCGTTGCATAATTATCATATTTTTTTCACAGTCAGAATTTTTGTTACCACAATATGGTAACAGCCAATCATGATATAAAATAATAGAAGCCAATCATAAAATAGTAAAATATTTACTAAATAATGAAGGTAGCGACCATGTTGATGGTAAGAAAACCAATAATTTGGTTGTGACAAACATACCCGATTGTAGCAAGCAAAATATAGTAGCAGTGATCATATTTCAATCACGTTTTTCTCTGCGTGTATATGGCCATAAGCTCTCAAATTTCAAATCCAAACATACATGGTAATATGTACATAAATAAGATAATATATAATCATATATATTAAAGTTAAAAAGTATATGCCACCAGAATTTACTCTTATTTATTTATTTAAAAAGTAATGATTTTGCTTTGTTTTTGTTGACAGTTAACAAATTAACTACAAAATCCGTAAAAATAAATGATATTTCGGGTTTTAATTGTCCAAAAAAAGTCTGCAAAAACGACTTTTCACCTACTTTGTTTATTTTTATCTTTTATTTAATCTTTTTTTTTTTTTTATTTTCAAATCCTTAAGCTCAAAATTTTAAGAAGTTAAAAAATATTTATTATTTTTATTGCATTTTAAATGAACATACTCACTGCAGCAGAAAATTCCCATTTATATGTAATTTATTCTTTAAATAAATGTCGAACATTCTTTGTTTATATTTTAACTATTTAATCATTTCAAAACAAACATACGGATAACTTTTTAAATAAACTTCATTCAGTTAATGTAAAAATATTTTGAGAGTAGGCATTATTTATAACAACCTTTCTCAATTGACGAATATATTATTTTAATGCAGTTTTTATATAGAAATTCGAAAATTTCCGAATTGTTGCTAAACAAAAATGTACCCAAAATATACGATTTTCTTTCCATATTTCATATCCTGAACCCAGAGATGGTGCAAAAAGTGAGAGTGGTTGTTTTTAGATTTTCTTTTTATATTACATATCGAAATTTTATTGCAATCGGTGTGTTTAGGTTGGGATATTTTTCTTGTTAGTGTCCTGAAAAATTGCAATACTTTGTATAATAGTGTAATTTGTAGTGTATAAAAAATTCGACAGTACCGTATAATAAGTATTTAGTTGTTTTATTAACATTTAAATTAACAAAATCACTATTAATAATAAAATTTGATGCTTTTATGAAAATGCAGTTTAATCGGCTTAATTATTTTTAAGCATCACTGAATAACTGGGTGGATTAGATGGCATCAATTTTAATTTAGCATAAATGGTATTATTAACTATACAAAACTTGATTAATATTTTAACGGGTTTAGGAAAAAATAATATAAAATAAATGCAAAATGAAATTTCCCAATAATTTCATAATTGATTTTAGCATCATTTAATGAAGTTGAAATTACAATTGCGCTAGGCCTTACAATAGTAATCATAATAAAAAATTGATTAGTTATTTCTATTAAAATACAAACATTTTATATTTCTTCCAAATCTCTATTATTTATTTTTTATTAAAAAGTATTAAATATCTTTAAATTATTTCTACGTATTTCTTGCTCAAACCACGATGTCATCTTATGGTTCTTTACACAAATTGAAAGTAATTGTAATATTAAATTCGAGTTGAATCCCACGCTTCTTTTTTAAAACAGTAGTTGAATTTTAAAGAAGAGTTGTAGAAAATCATGTTAAATGCCCTTAAGATATGATTTCAAATTAAGAATTGTAACAATTTTTTAAGAAAAATATTTTTCTTTATACTTTTATTTATCAAAATCTACCGACAACAACGACATTGATACTCATTCGATCGATACAAATTTTAACTTATACACACTTGAAGTATTGAAAATTATAAAGTCATAGAATAAACATTTGTATCTCTAATATTAATACACTATGGTCGAAAAGTCTTTGATACTCTCTTAAGAAAAATGGTGTTGTACAGGCCCCGATAAATTTTAATTTTTGAAGGCAGCAACAGAATTAGATGAAGTGACTTAAGCTATCGGTATGAAACAAAAATTCAAATTAACAATTTTTATTTTCAAAATTTTATAGCAAAAGAAGTTTTTAAATTTGTGATAGTAAAAAATATCTAAGCTCGCACGCAGAGAAAAAAATGGTTGGGGCAATAAAATTCGATGAATATCACATACACCCAGAAAACAGTATCAGTTGTGGCCACCGAATTTGTTGCCAATCGAATTCTGGCAGTTACGACACCTGTTGTCATATTAAATCATATTTTTAATTGTGAAAGCCAATATTCTGTTGAACAATTTAATATTTATATTCCACAGAAATATTATTAGGTTCCATAAAATTTTATTTGAAAAAAAATTTTATTTTCAGATTTTTCCGGTATCGAACCTGGGCAATTAGATTCATAGTTCACACTCTTGCTAACTGCACCACAACAAATTTTAATTTTCTTTGAGATATTTGCCGTTTAAACTTTTGAATACTTTATTTTAAATAAAAAAATAATTTTTTAAATGTTTGCCTTTTTCGGAATTTTAACTTGGAAATTCGGAGTACTGAGATACCTCTCTACCCACCACACCGCAAACACTTATTAATGTTGATGGCTAATTTTTAATTTAAACAATTTGTAGGGAAAACAAATATTAGCATAAAATTAATTTATCAATACCAATCATTAGTCACGTCTATTATCAATACAATCCACAATTCGGTTGTTTCTACTGAAACCCTAATTAAATAATATATTTGATCAGAATAACCGTACTTGTAGTTACCACTTATGAATATCCACAATTTTTTTTAATAAATTTGAAATATTGTACCAAATTTTGAATATATTTACTAAATAAATGGTTGCTTCCACCGCACACAAATACTAAACGAATTTTATTTTTAAAGATGATTGGAAATACCAATAATTGAATAATAGGATTGATTTTTAGTTTCTTTTGCCTTTTTTTAATTCCCAATAGAACATTTTTGCTTTATTAATGAATTTTAGGTTATTCCAAATAAAATTAAATCCTCACAAATAAATGTTAATGGTTTTGATCGAATTGCAACCAATATTTTCTCTGGGTGTATTTTTGGGATTATGATTGTGCCATAGTAATAGTCGTACTATATAGTTACCATATTATGCTAATAAAATAACCATAATTTTACCATTATTTTTCTGTACAGTTATATTATCATTCAAAACTATGAAAAAGTTTATTAAATTTAAGAATATGTGTATGAAGATGTATTTTTGGTCCGGTTCAAGATCCTAGAAAATTTTTTTTTTAAATGAAAAATTTTTTTCTTATTTTTATTTAGTAATTATGGAGAATGCACAGAAAATGTTATTAGACACAAGCTGAATGGAATGCATTTTCTGGTCCGCTACGACCTTCATTAACATTCTTCGTGCCCTTGAAAGTGCTAAATACTAATATATCTGTTTAACTTAAAAAATCAAAGGAAAAAGCTATTTAAATTTAAGAATATTTCTTTTAGAAATGCTTTTCCTAAAGAAAAAATTTGATATTAAGCATTTTTTCAGGAAAACTTCTTTGATTCTAAGGAATTTTTTTTAAAGATAAACACTTCAAAAAAATTTAAATTCTAATGACTTTTTTAATAAAAAAACATAGATTTTATTGTTTTTTTCTAATAGAAAAATTCTTAAATTCACTTTTAAGATATTTTTTAGATGACGCTAATGTTCGATTTTAGATGACGCCAATGTACGATTACTGATGTAATGTTAAAATTTAAATTCAAAATTTACTTGGGATCAAAAGATCTCATTTTTCACTTTACCCTAATAACTGCTTTAGAAGCAATGACATATTATTATAAGAAAAACTTTCACCCCATGACACCCTTATGTAAAAATCATTGGTTCCGATCCAAATTTTCACAACACCGGAATCAAAATCACTGCTTTTTTCTCTTCTTTTGCTCCTTTTTTTTTGCTGGGGAACATTTCATGATGAAAAGTCCTCAGAATCTAAGTTTTTTTAAGAATATGTGTATTTATATCTAAGAAACAGTTTACATTTAAAAATTCTCAGATTCAAGGAAAAATCCGTAGAATATAAAAAAATTCTAAAAATCTAATACTTTGTGTAAGAAATAACTCTTGGGTTCTACTTTTTCCACAAGAAAGTCGTTATTTTACAAGAATTGAATTCATAAACATATTTGTAATTCATGTATTATTGTGTTTTTACTAAAAAGAATTAAAATATATAAAATCTTTAAATATAAACTTTTTGACAATAAATTTTTTCAACAATGAATTGATTGGTGTAAATTATAATGTTATATGTACAGTGAAGAGCAGAAGTGTAACATGGTACACAATGTTAAGAACTGGTGCTCAATATTTTTTATTATGTATGCAAATGAAAAAATTTTTTTAATTTATCTTATTTAAATGACTTCCTTAAAAATATAACACAAAGATACTTAATTCTATTATGAATATTAAAAAAGATTATTAAATTTAAAGGAAAGTATTCAAATGTTACAATTTTGCACTTAGCTATATTTTATTTTAGATTAACGCGTTTTATCGTTGTTTTAATATTTGGTCCACAAACCTTTGGCTCTCTGTAGTTCTTGCAGTCGGTTTGGCATACTGTTACAAAAATTTGCAACCATTTCGTTGGGAATAGACTCCCAAATGTTCTTAACTCGTGCCTATAGCTTGTCTACTCCTTTTGGAGGTTCCAAGTACTTCAATAGTTTTACCTTTATATAACTCCAAAAATTTTTTATTGGATTCATATCCGGTGACTGTGGAGGCCACTTTAAAATCGAAAACTGTTGATTTTCTAACCAATTTTTTACTATTTTAGCCATACACTCAGAATATTATGTAGTTAACTGTTTGTAGTTTAATAAAAAAGTTTTCCGTTTCATTTAAAAATAAAGGAACATACATTTATTTTTCAAAGAAATATCTATATTAACTTTTTTATACATTTATTCGAAATAATTTACTATCATTTACCATTTTTTTCAGTTTCATTTATTTTTTTCATTTGTTTGAAATTTAATAAAAATTTAACCACAAAATGGAAACTTGTGGTTTATTTGTGTCCGTAACAGTTATTACAAATTTAAATTTTGTTTGCTGTCTGTTTCAAAAAAAAATATTCAAAAAATTTCAATTTGTTTTTTATTTAAATTGGTTGTATATATACAAAATTTTTCAATACAAATTATAAGAACTTCATAAACACACATACATACACAAAAACACTCACACAAAAAGTGTTAAAAGCTTCATATACATACATACATTTTGTATTATACGAGTATATTAAAAAAAACAAAAAAAATACAAAAACGGAAATAATTTCAAATAAATGAAAAAAACAGTTATTTTTTAAGGATTGGTAGGTAAAATTTTGACATTTATTTTAACTGATTATATCATTTGTTTCTTACGGATGTGTTAGTTGAATAATCAACATTTAAAAATAAATAACAAATGGCATTTAATTTAAATGAAAATTAAGTAGACCGGTTTTTAAATGAAATATCATTTCTTTTAAATGATATTTTCAGTTATTTTAACTTACAAACTTTTTTAAGTGTATGCTTCGGGTCATTATCTTGCTGAATCACGACGTTTGCAGGAGAAAGACCCGTTTTTTCAATGGCAGCAGGTAAATTATTTTGTAAAATTTCTAGGTACTGTTCCTTTTTCAAAACACCTTCAATTTTTCATTGTTTGAGTGGCCTGGTTTGGGTTAATGGTATTGGGATCTTTAGTCCAGTACCATGAGCTAACATCCGACTCAAAACGGTTTATTTTCGATCCATCAGACCATATTACCTTAAAAAATTAATGTATTTTCTTTAAAATTTAAAAATTCATTCAATATTTGCACTTACCTGGCTCCAGTCGTGTTCTGTCCAATTTTGATATGTTTGAACGAACTCCTTTCGCCGCTGTATATTATTCTTTGACAAAAATGATTTTTTCTTTTTTTTCTGCAGCCTTGAGACCCAATCTTTTCACACTTCGACGAGGCATTAATTTTTAAAGTTTTTAGGGCTTCAGCTGGGGTGACAGAATTGTCACATGTGACTAATTTTGCAAGATTCCGACTAGTACGGTCATCTGTTTTTCTTGGACAGCCAATTATTCTTTGCACGGTCATATGACTTATTTTGAATTTTTCAGCTATTTTTCTTACAAATTCATTACTTTTTAATGAATTAATTATTTCTTTAACTTTGTTACCTTCCTTTTTGACAAACACGTGTAAAATAAAGTATAATTAAAAAATTACGGAAAATTTTTAAAACTATCAATTCTCTGTTTTGTTTTCTTTAATAAGCATAGAGAAAAATTAAACTGTACAAAAGTCTAACATTTGGCGATTTTATCTTTATTTACCGTTGTTGTCTTTACTTATCATAATAGAATAAAAACTTTTTGTATTTTATTTTAAAAGAAGGACAATAAATATGATAAGATAAAAAAAATATTAGATTAGCATACATAGAAAGAAATATTCAGCATAATTTTATAACATTTTGTACCATGTTACACTTTTGCTCCTCACTGTATAAGACATTTTCGAAAATAAAATCCTCCAGGTGAAAATGATCATTTATTATCATTTTTGCATTGGTGACTGAAGTGATTTTTTATGTTATTATGACTGAAAATGTCAATGTTATGTTTTATTTGATTTATATTTATTATTCATTTATTTTTGTCAGCATTTTGTAGTTTTATAATTATCCAATTTTTTTCATAGTCACAATTTTTGTTCACACAGTATGGTTACAGCCAATAATGTTATAAGATATATAAAGTGGCAATCATGAAATATTTACTCTAATAATGATTGTAATGACTATATTAATGGATAGGACCTATTTATAAACCAATAACTTGATTGTCACAACCATACCCGAATGCAGCAAGCTTAACATAATTGCAGTGATCATGTTGCAACCATGTTTTTTCTGTTCGTGAGTATGTCGACTTTTGGGTCATCTCTCGGATTTTAAATGGAAACATTGCTTAAAAGGCTTCAGTAATATTTCGAATTTTTTGTATAACATCTTAGCAAAAATATTTCTATTAAAAAGTTCTTCCAATTGAACATTTAATCGATGAATTTAACATGGGCTTGTCATAGGATGGAAGCATTCCTTCCTATGATTCTTCGGATGATTCTTCGAGAAACAACGCTTTTCAAAATTATTTAGCATTATAATATATTGCTTAAAAACGATATACAACAAATTATGCACCTAAATAATATTGTTTAGGAAAAACAACACCCAAAGAATCATAAAACAGTGATTATTCGCTGAAAATGCTCAAATGGAAGGGCTCTTTGATAGAAATATTTTTGCTGGGATATTCCAAGTTTATCGATATAACTCACTACCAATGGCATTTTGTTAATTTGAAAATTTCGTATACTTTATAATCATAGTGTATATATGCATTGAAATCAATCAATATCAGTTTTTGGTCATTTGTAAATTGATACTATTCAAGTATAAGAAGTTTATATGTGAAATATGGAGGGAGGGGGGATAAGTGTAAGAATGACTGAAAGGATAAATATTGATATCAGTGGTAACAATTGTAGACAAACTGACTGTGAAAAGCCAGAGCAGCATTATGGTGTTTCAAACATATGACATCAATGTTGTTGTTGTTTATTGTGTTCCATTGATGTGTCAATGACTTGTTTAATTGTCATTTATGTTAAATGCGTATGAAATCCCCCCTAGACTGAATTATTGTGTATTCATATATTAAATTTTTTCTTTATTTAGTTTTTTTTTTTCATTTAATGTTGTACTCGTAGTTATTTCAATTGGAAAATATTTATAATTTACCTGTAAGGAGTGGAGTTGTTCATACATATGAACACAACAAACATACGAGGTTTCGTTCTGTTTTGGTTTCTATCATTTGTTTATGTGGTTTATTATCAGTTTTTAACTAATTTGAAATGACATTGACATGTTAATGTTGCATTTGTCAGTGTTGTTGTCGTAGTTGTTGTTATTCTTAGGCTTTTATTATGATCTTATAAGTCATCTATAATCGACCTTATATTGCAATGTCGATATTTTTTTTATTAATTTGTGAAATCGAAATTTAGTCACAAGGAAGATATCCCTGGATATCTCAGATATTTGGATATGTGATAGAGGAGAGAAAAATTAATGAACAATTATTTTTTAGCGGACTTATCTTATATCTACACCTCAATATAGACCTTTTTAATACCTTTCATTTGGTATCAAATATGCCCATACGAGTACATAGTCTGTGTCTGAAGTTAAAAAAATATTTGTAGCTACACCCAAAGAAAAGATTGGTAGCAATTCGAAGAAAACCATTAACATTTATTTGTAAGGATTATTTGTAAGGAACCTATAATCCATTATTATGTTCTACAAAAATATTTGTCATACCAATATTTACAAAGTTGCTGAACATACCCTGCACCTCAGATGTAAAGAAAACATAGTATTATATACCGATATGCTGCAATAACAGGCCAGAGCTGGGAAACTTAAACCGCCTCTAAAATGAAATTCTGATGTAAACTATCAACACGCCTTATCAAGAGTCAATCGTTTTGTGTTGAACTGTGTTATTCACTTATTTGAAATTGTTTCCGTTTTTTGTATTTTTGTTTGTTTTTATTCTACAAAATGTATACTCACACAGTCTATAGATACATTTTGTGTGAGTAACCATATGTGTGTGTGTGTGTTTACGAAGTTCTTGTTATTTGAATTGAAATAATTTTGAACAAAAACAAACAATTTAAATAAAAAACAAATTGTATTTTCTTGAATATTATTTTGAAACAGACAGCAAACAAAATATAAATTTGTAATAACTATAAAGGAACCAAATACTCCGATTTGTCAGTAAATTTTTTATAAAATTTCAAACAAATGATAGAAATTAATCAAACTGAAAAAATCGTGAAATTACAATAAATCATTTTGGACAAATGTATAAAAAATTTAAAATAAATATTTCTTTGAAAATAAATATATTTTCCTTTATTTTTAACAGTAAACTACATATGTAATATTTTAAATGTATGGAACTGCCCCCACATTGTCCAAACTCCTCCTGCCCAAACACCAGACCTTAATGCAATTCATCTTTGGCTTATACTTGATATAAACGAGGAGTCTAAGAACAAAACGTGCTTTTTGTTCGTTTTTTGAAATTCAGGATTACTTTTTTCATCCCTTTGTAAAACAGCATGAGCCTGGAAATAGCAAGAAGTTGTTTGCTTATCATTAGATGCATTAAACCACAATAAGTCATCACTATAACTGTTATGGATGAATGAGATCAAAAGACTTTTAAATGTGAAAAAAAAAACGTTTTTCAAAAAAAATGTGAAATAGGACGTTTTGTTAAAAAAAAGAAAAACAAACGTTATGGTTTTTTTAAAATATTTCAAATCATCCTGAAATACACCCATTTGCTCGGGAAAAGTAACAGATAAAAAAACATAATATTTATATTTTCATAAGGAAATTTTGTATATTTTTCAGCAGTTTTTACTGTACCAGCTTTTACTGCAAATTTCTAAAAACAATAAAACTTAATGCACAACAACTAAAAACTATTAGTTTTTAAAAACAACAATGGTTGTATTTATTTGTCAAATTCCACAAATATAAAAAAATATACATCTGTGTGTTTTGTAAAATTACATATAAAAAAAATCAATTTGAAAAACAACCACAAAAATCTTTTTTTTTTCACTTTTTGCCTGTTAGAAATTGATGGTTATTTTAAACGGCATCACTTCTGTTTTGATGGTTTCATCGATTAACTTAACATTTGCGTGTCATAGGATGGAAATATTCAAAAATAGCTACTTCCATTATTCTTACTTTACTCTAAGGAAGCAATGACAATGCAATGATAATACATTATGTTCATATACTTTGTAATATTTAAGAATTAATAAAAATTTAATTCATAAGAATGCAGAGAAATAAGTTTAAAGAAGCGAACTTTATGCACTGATTTACAAACACTCTTTTTTATAACATATAAATAATTCTGTATTAATGAAAAAGCTTTTTTGAGCAATTTTGAAATATTTTTCAAAAATTTTATTTAATTTTTGGACAAATTTAAAATATTTTTGGATAATTTAAAAACTGGTTGGACAATTTTGAAACATTTTTTTGACAATTTTTAAATATTTTTGAACAATTTTAAATAATTTTTGAACAATTTAAAAACTTTTTGGACAATTTGAAATAATTTTTACACAATTTTATAATTATTATTTTTTGGTCAATACACTACAATTGACCATACAAATTTTAAATCTAAACATAAAAGTTGTTGTAGTGTAAATTGTGCTTTAACTGCAAACAATTAAATTCTTTTGCATCTTAACCTTCATAAGGACTTCGGGTCAAATTTGACCCATTTTAGGAGAAAAGTTGATTTTTTTCCACGAATAAGTGATTTTCATTTTTGATATTTTATGACTTTTATTTAATTTTAAAACTAAATAGAAATTTAAAGTTTTTGAATGAATATGTTTAAAAATATTTCAGTTACAAGTTTTTTTACACACAAGGTCTTCGGGTCAAATTTGACCCGGAGTAAAGAAGTTAGTTTTTGTGATGCTTCATTGATCGTAAATCGATTTTTGAGATAACTTTGACATCAGTAAATTCTAAATAAAAGTTTATAGCTACATATCTGTCGCTTTTCATTTCATCACACAGACCTTTCTTTATTCTTTGATGTCAATACATTTGTTTGAAAAAGGGGAATACCCGTGCTTTTGGTTTGTATGTAAAAAACAGTGCTATCAAATTACTTTTTTTTGCCTACGCAACACTGCTACAGTCGTAGAGTAAACAAAGAACGAATAAGACGTGTCTAAAAAGGGGAATACCCGTTCTTTTGGTTTTTATGTAAAAAGACAGTGCTATCAAATTACTTTTTTTTGTTTACCGCAACATTGCTACAGTCGTTGAGTAAACAAAGAACGAATAAGACGTGTCTAAGTTTGAAATTAGTGCTAAATATTTTTTTTATCGAAAAATGAGGGATAGTGAAATAGAAATCATGATGAATGAATTATCAGACGGTGATGAACCTTGTTCAGAAAATGAGGATCATGTAGAATATGCTGAACCATCTGATAGTTCTTCTGAAAGTGATGGTGAAGTTGCGGCTGCTCCGACAATGACATCAAAAAATGGTCAAATAAGATACTACAAAGAACCATGTACAAGTGCATATGGAAGAGCTTCGAGGGAGAATGTTATCAGCATGATGCCAGGTTTGACACGTTATTCGTGTTCAAGAATTACAGAGGAAGAGATATCTAGCTTTCAATTATTTTTTCCACCTCCCGTAATGAACACTATTATGAAATATACCAATATTGAGGGCAAACGTGTCTTTGGTAATGATTGGAGTGACGTTGACGATGACGAAATGTTCGCATTTATTGGATTACTTTTATTAGCTGGAGTGTTTCGATCAAATAATGAAAGTACAGAAAGTTTATGGGATTCTGAGAAAGGTAGACCGATATTTGGAGCAGTCATGTCAATAAAAACATTCAAAAAATTATCGAGAGTAATAAGATTTGATAATAGAGACACACGAAGCGAACGACGATTACTAGACAAATTTGCACCGATTCGTGAATTGTGGAATCAATGGGTTGATATATTGCCTCGACTTTATAATCCTTCTCAAGATGTAACTATAGATGAACAGCTGGTAGCATTCAGAGGAAGATGTCCATTTCGGCAATACATACCATCCAAACCAGCTAAATATGGTATAAAATTTTGGGTTCTTTGTGATTCTGTTACAAGTTATGCCTGGAATATTCAACCTTATACAGGCAAAGAAATAGGAGGCATGCCTGAAAAAAACCAAGGTATGCGTGTGGTTCTCGATTTGACAGCTGGTCTAAAAGGTCATAACGTAACGACAGATAATTTTTTCACATCATATCAACTTGGGCAGAAACTACTAGAAAAACAAATGACCTTAGTAGGAACTGTACGTAAAAACAAGCCGGAATTACCACCACAAATATTGGCAACGAAAGGCAGACCAATAAATTCTTCATTTTTCTGTTTTACCAAAGACACCACCCTCTTGTCTTATATCCCTAAAAAAAACAAGTCAGTGAATCTTCTCAGTACTTTGCATCATACCTCAGAAGTTAGTAATCGCGCAGACAAAAAGCCACAAATAATATTAGATTACAACAAATGCAAAGGTGGTGTAGATACATTGGATAAAGTTGTGTCTTGTTATACTAGCAAAAGGAAGACAAATCGATGGCCTCAAGTGGTATTTAGTAATATATTAGATATATCAGCGTACAATGCTTTTATTTTATTTACATCCGCTAATGACGGCTGGAATGAAGGCTGCTTAGCTAAACGACGATACTTTTTAGAGAATTTAGGTATGCAGCTTACTACTCCTTATATAAAAAAACGAAAAACATTACCAAGAGCACCATTTTCACGAGAAATTGCAAAGAAAATACGCGATTTGACTCAACGAGATCAAGAACCACCTACTTCAACCCAATCCGAAGAAAGAAATAGTGGACCAATCGAAAAGGCAACCAAGAGAAGTCGATGTCAATTATGTCCCAAAACTGATAACAAAACACCATTAGTCTGTCTTACTTGTAAAAAATTTGTATGTAAGCAGCATTCTAAAACGATTATTTTATGTACCCAATGCAATGATAAGTAACGCAGTAATAAATTTTTCTATTATAATAAAATTGAATTTAATTATCTCATGTACATAACCCTTGCAATAATTTTGTAAAATTGATATAAATTTTAAATAAATGCCTATAAAAAGTACAATTTTTACTGGATATTGTAGAAAATTACTTTTAAGCTCTATTAATTCACTTTAGTAACGCAAATTATTGTCCAAATAAGAAATTTACTACTTGGGTCAAATTTGACCCGAAGACCGTTAACGTCAGTAACTTTGAGGACCTTATGAAGGTTAAAGATACCACAAAGAATTTAAGAAACCCAAACAATTCAACTCATCAGTACAACAATTTACACACGTGTGTATATGGATGTGTGTATTTGTTCTCTTTACTCAATATTTCATACAAAAGAAAAGTAACTATATTCACCACTCGGTGGTAAGAAAATAAAAATAAAACTCCGCCCATTTAATTTAACCATTGATTTAAATTTCCGTTTTTTTTTCTTTGTTGATGAAATGGAAACTTTTGGTCCAGCTGCTTCATTGTGTTAAAAATAATGTGAAATATCTTTGTCTTTCTTTTACACAGAAACAACTACAACAACAACAAACATCTTGCTCTGTCATCTCGCTGTTTGTTTTTATAGATGCGTATGAGTACGTCCTTTTTTTCATTTGGGTGTTTGTTCTTAAGTGTTGCTTCCATTCTGATGTTTGTGATAAATTCCTAAGTAAATTATTAATTAAATGCTTTTTACTTGGCTTTTTGCAGAATATAAATTTCATTATTTATATATTTTTTTTTTTGGAATTATTTATTGGAATTTTTTTTTTTGAATTCATTGTTAGTAAGTGAGAGTGTAGTTTATTTGGAATTAATTTTTTTAGATCCCCTTTATAATTTTCTTTTGACGGAGACTTCAATTTATATCTTAGTTTGCACATTATTGAAAGTCCTCTTTACTCTGTCTGCTGTCTTACAGGATGTTAAGTAAAACCTAATTTAGAAGTTATTTTATGGCATTTAAGGCAAATGATACATTAAATAGTAAATAGAATTATGTACAATATCCATTTTTCTAAGCGTTTTAACAACTTATAGAGAATATTATAAAATTTAAAATTATACTTCATATGGTATTCCTTCAGAGCCATGGAAAACAGTGCATCACGAAGGAAAGTAATCGAAGGACAATATAAGGCATGGTTGGCAACCGATTTATACGGTCACATGCTCCTTTAGGTTTCTTTAAGGTTAGCTGTAAGTCATTTAGTTAATGGTATTTAAAGGTTATTTGAAAAGCTTTTGAAAAAAAATATAACAATTAAAACCATTATATTCGGCTTTGCCGAATTTTTTTATACCCTTAAAAGTATTCGCGTTACAGATAAAATAAAAAAAATTGTTTAAAGAGAAAAACAGTTCTTGAGGTAAAAAAAAGTTAAGGTGAATATGAAATATTCACATCTGGGCGTCTGGTGAAATATATATACACTCACAATATATTTTCCTTTACCGACTGTAGTTTATTTAAAAATTAATACGTGTTTTTAATTGAGGAATCAATTGAAATTCATAGAAATATATTTTTTAACTATCTGAATCAGTTATTCAAAAAACAAACTATAAAAATTTACAGACATTAAGTAGGAGTTGATATTTTCTATAAAATGTAATATTTTATGTTTTCTGTTTTTAAAAATAGAAATTCATATAATTCCTTTTTGTTTAAAAAAAAAATTGTATACAAAATTATTTTAATAAAAATTACAACAAAATATTCAAATAGCACCACACATAGAAAATAAAAATATATAAATCTGTGTGTGTTGTGTTTTGTAAAATTACATACAAATATAAAAAAATTCAATTTGAAAAACTAACCGGAAAAATCGTTTATTTTTTCTACGTTTTATCAGTTAAAAATTTATGGTTATTTCAAATGACTTTCGGTTGCTTTTACTACCTCTGTCATTTATTAAGCAATGATTGAAAATAAACAACAAAATGGGCTAAATATAATGAAAAATCAGTAGTCCTCTATTTGATTGTATTTTCGATTAATTAAATATGTAGTTTCGATTATTTTTAACGAAATAATACTGTGAGTGTATATGTATGATAAAAGGGTACCTAAATTCATTAAAATTTGTTTACTGCTGGACCGATTTTTTTATTTATTTTTCAATACCAAACTGCTCGAAAGGATAACAAACAATCTTCGTGTTTGATCGGTATTTTAACAGATAAACAGATGGTCTAACTAGATCGGCTTAGAATTACGTTAAGATCATGAATGTGTTTAAAAACGAAATGACAAACTCTTATATATGTGGAAGGTATAAATTTGTTCACTGTTACTGAATTCCAAAAAACAATGGCTAGGATAATTGAAACACAGCAAATGCGGCATCAATCTTACGGATAGCTTTCTCATGTGAGATGCCTATGACTTAAAGAATCTCTGGCACTTTCATTCTTCGCACGGCCAACACCATATCGTGGATTTTTTCGACATTTTTGGGTGTATTGACCTCAATTGGCCGTCCAGAACGTTCAGCGCCATTTGTACTTGTGCGACCGCAACGAAAGTCAGTAAACCACTTTTTTACCATTGCTATCCATGGTTCAGAGTCCCCATAGTATTTATCAAGCTTTTCCTTGGTTTGATTGACCGTTTTTTTTTTGCAAAAAAAAAAATGTTTAATGAGAACTCGAAATTCACGTTTTTCCATTTTTAAAAAAATCCACGAGGTTGTATGTATGTTTTGAACAGCTGTTTAGCGCATAGTGAATGACGGAACTTGCTTAAAATTTGACAGTAGTCTATTTGCAGTGTTGCATTTCATATAAATCCGAGGGAAGTTCGAAAATTCACGGAGTTATTAATCCGCCCTCGTATCGTTACACAGAGTGTAGCATTTCAACTCCGAGAAGTTAAGGCAAAATATATGAAACTTTAGGCAAAATCTATAAATTTCTATTAATAATACTAAATATCCGAAAATTTTTGCCTTTAATGTCTGCTTAAATGTCTGTTGCGGGTTCGATCCCTAGTAACAACAGCATTAACTTAGAAAAATAAGTGGTATGAGATTTCCATCCTTTATAAATATCACAGTGACCGTTTCCAGTGTTTTCATAGCACTGAAACCCCAGTATTCATCAGATAGTCCACAACAACTGTTCTTAAATTAAACATCTCTCGCAATTGCAGTGTTGCCATAATTTAATGTCTTCATCTCTAACTACCTTTCATCCCACCACTTTTTATTTTCCAAAAAAGCAACTTATTAATGAATAGAAAGAATTAGCTGAATGCTTTTAAAACAATAAAATTAAATATTTAAGGGAATTATGATTGTGCATTGGAAAAAATGGAAAATCCTAAGAGCAATTTTAAGGACCTCGTAAGGATTTTAAAAATAGTGCTTGTTTTTTGTACAATAATTCGTCTTTAAAACGTTCAAATTTTTTAAAATATTTGGACAAATTAAAATCATAATCAAATAAGTTACTTCAATGAATAAATACATGTTTCAATCTAGAAAATTCATTAAGTTAATGTAGAAATATTTAAAAATAAGTGAAAATAAAGAAATTTTTATGAATTGAAGCGGAGCCGCGAATAACGTTTTAAGCGACAATTTTTACAAAACCTGGTTTTCTTTTAGATTACCGTTAGAATAACTCTCTTTTATGACTTAAAAATGAAATTAGGCAAAATTATGCAGGATTTCGTTATCAAAATGCAATCTAAAGAAGTGCCAGTGAGATACACCTACAAGTTCAAAAACGTTTTTTTCGATTTCTCAACAATTTCAATTTTTGTCGCTTATAACGTTATTCGCGGCTCTGCTTTAATTGTTGATCTGTTATTTTCGAGGATGAACGATATTTAGTTGGATTTTAGATCTTATAATCATTTACTATCAACATAGATTATGATGTAAATTTAAAAATTGATTAGAACAGACATTTGAAATTAACGCTTCATAAGCTTTTTTAAAATAATACTTTAAAAAAACAAGATAAATATAAAAATTGTTAAATTTCGCTGATATTAGTCTAATTGTGTTTTGTTTTCGGATTTGTTAATTTGTTTCCAACACTTAATATAAAAAGACAATCATTAAGCATTAACCCAAAAGGGGCATGGATACTGAAGATGGTTGTGTAGCGATAACGAATTTTTAAAATTTTATTCTCTATAATTTACTAATAAAAATTTCTTTGCATTTAAAGAATACGATTATATTACAAAGAATAATGATCTAAAATACAACTATTTATATTTATTAATATAATTTTTTTTTTATCAATTTTCTACCAAAACCATTAAATTTTACATTCGAAGTGTCAACCTTAGGTCAACCTTAGGCCCTGCACTTTTTTACTGTAAAGCTTATTAAAAATATAGATTGACAAATTAAAAAATATAGATTGAAAAATTTTAGAGAAGATCAACCTTTGACCTTATTATATTTTGGTTCCATGGATTAATTCTTTTGTATATAACTTGGATTGGAAAATATCTGAAAAGACAAAACTTTAGCCCCCGTCCTTTTTAAAGTAAAGGGGGTCCAAAGGTTAATTTTTTGATTAAATAACAGTTTAATTTGCTAATAAAATCATATTTTAGATTGGAAAATATCAAAAAATCCCAAAATTTGTCCCCAATGGTTCAAATTTTGTAGTAAATATGTAAGTTTTAAGAACAAATTCAAAATATTTAATTTTTGAAATCCTCCAGTAGTTTTAAAAATACATTTTAACATTTCCCTATATTATTATACTCATATAGAAGGTAATTTTTTTTTTAAATTAAATTTCAATCCGTGCAAAAGATTTTAAACTGCTTCTCACCAATATTAAGTCATAAATTATTTCTCCCTGGGTCAAATCGGTAATAACGAATTTGATGCTTTTACTTGCTTGGACTTCAGTCTCGTATTTAGGAGACTCAAATAATTTTAAGAAAATTTAGTAAAAGTCTTTACAAATAATTACGTTTTTTATTTTTGAATAGTGTATTCAGTGCAAAAGGTGTAAATTTCAAAAAACTTCTTGATCCATTTTAAAACCCAAACTATAACCTTTAACCATTTGGTATCATTAGTAAAACCATTTAAGACAAATTAATGTCGAGCATTTTAAAACCAAAAATGTTATCAATCATTAAATGTATAATTTCTATGAATTACATTAAAAAATTTTCACTAACGACTCGTTGACAGCTGGTAGTAAAAACTCCTTTTTTAACAACCACAAAATTACTACAGACCGATGAAGGATATTTATAAACTTATAAATGTATATTTGGTAAATAACATTTGTTGAAATTCTTAATGATATTTTTTAGATCGTTTTTGCAAAATGTTAAATAAGTATTTTGAAATTGAAATTACACAGTTACACATTACAAACCAAAATTTGTTATGTCCGACAAGGAAAATATCCCAAGCTAAAGACACCGATATTGATGAAATTTAAATATGTGATAGAAAAAAAAATATGCAAAGGTGCAACTTGGAATTTTAGGAAGCCTAAAAGAGGTTTAGGAGGTCTTAAAGGGGTTTAAAAAATTTAAACTTATGTAATTATGGTATCGTCGAAAAAAATTCATTGTGACAAACGAATTTATTGCCCACTGAAAAATTCAGTTGCAGCTACCAAATGTATTCCTGATCCGGTTAAAACATATGATTTCAATTGAAATTCTGTTATATTAACCGAATTTCGGTCGCCACAAACAAATATGTTGGTGGCTCCGACTAAACCATTCGGTTGGCAAGAAATTCGGTTGTCACAATGAATGTGTTTTCTCTGTGTAGGCATTATGTATATCAAACTTCCTCATTTTACAAATATAAATTTTATTGCAATTTTTATAAAGAACGTTTCCACACATGTTCCAAAAATGGCCCAATTTATTCCCCTAGATCTCCGAGGTGCATGAAAACGTGAGACTGGTTTTTCTATTACATATTGAAATTTCATGAAAATTACAGTGTTTAGGTTGGAGTACTTCCCTTGTTAGTTTTTTTTTTTTTTTTTTGTTTTTCGGACCAGTTGTTATATTAGGCATGTTTTTCTATATTACAGGTTTTTTGTTAAATACACTTGACAATCGATATACGCATTTAAAAGTCATAAAAAAATAATTTTAGAAAATCCCAAAAAATATTAAGGACCGGTATTATAGTGAACACTTAAGTGTAATGATACACTTAAGTACAATTATTTTCGAGAGTTAAAGTGTTTTAAGCATTACCTTCGATTAAAAAACTCATTCTGAAACCATCAAACTTGAAAAATAGTTAAAGCAATTCGCTTAAGTGGTCTAAATTGTACAGTCAAGTTTCAAAAAAACTTAAATGTTCCTATAAAACTGATCCTAAAATTTTATTTAAAATATTTAATTTCGATTTCAAATAAGAATAATTTGGATTAACATTTTTTATTGGAATTAGCGAAAATTCCAAATAAAATTGTTATTTTTTACCATTGACTGTTTTTTTAGAACTTTTTCCAATTTTAAATGAATAATCTTTATTGTTTTTTTTTTCAGACAATGTAAGAATTCTTTTTTATTAAACCATGGTTAGGTGTATATCGAAAAACTATACTGTTTTAAAAACGCGTACTTGTAGCCTATATATTCTTAAAGCCATCAGTATGTGTATTAACAGCTGTTTTATTTTTTCCTTTTTTTTTAATTCTCTGTATCACTATAGTGTAAATATGGACAAATGCGAACGATCATTTTCTTTACTGTAGGTGTGAAGAATTCTTATGTCTTGCTGGTCTTATCTAAATGGTTTTTTGAGTATCAATATTTTTACTTAAGTGTAATTTACGACTATATCTCTGTAGGTTGTCCGTCCGTCCGTCTGTCTGTTTGTCTTACCATGTCTATCTTCATATGGAATTTGGTTTGGTTTTTCTGTTCATATTGAGAGCAGTTTGTGGTGGCTTTAGTAATTTAGGTGTGCGTGCGTGTGTCTTTCGCTCTGCCACTTTTTGGGGGGATAATTTAGTAGACCTCTCAGTCATTTACATGACTACATGTGTATAAATGTAACACTCAAATTATTCAATTCTACAACAATTTACAAAAAAAAAGCAACGAGTCATAATTTATAACCAACAAAAAAAAGGTTTATTGTATTGACTACGGAATTTGTAAAGATACTTTCAATTCGATAGAGTGATAAAACATATCTGCAGTTAATTCTTCCCATAATGAATACTTTCCTTTAGAGGACTATATTCAGGAAGCTGAGCGAGCAGCAAATCAAATTTTTGAACAAAAATACTTTACCAAATGTGGTCCACATCTCTAAACAGAACGCGAAAACAAAAATTGACAATTTTTGGTTCAATTTAATTTTTTTATACGTACAAGAAAAAATTATATTTAAGAGTTTCCTTCGGCTTTTAATGTTCACCTTCCGGGCAGTATAGCACCGGTTATGCTTCGCTGCAAAAATTTATTATTGTGGCCTTCTACCGTGATAATTTTATACAACAACAAATATGTCAGTTGTAGTCTCAGTTAGAAGGTAACTGGACATTGTGAAAATGTGGCTTACAAGAAAAGTAAGCCAATCTAAACACTTCGATTTTGATTAAATGTGCTTATGTGATGACCGGTATCTACACTCAGAATATTATGTAGTTAACTGTTTGTAGTTTAATAAAAAAGTTTTCCGTTCCATTTAAAAATAAAGGAAGATACATTTATTTTTCAAAGAAACATCTATATTAACTTTTTTATACATTAATTCGAAATTATTTACTATCATTTACCGATTTTTTTCAGTTTCATTTATTTTTTTCATTTGTTTGAAATTTAATAAAAATTTACCCACAAAACGGAAACTTGTGGTTTATTTGTGTCCGTAACAGTTATTACAAATTTAAATTTTGTTTGCTGTCTGTTTCAAAAAAAAATATTCAAAAAATTTCAATTTGTTTTTTTATTTAAATTGGTTGTATATATACAAAATTTTTCAATACAATTTACAAGAACTTCATAAACACACATACATATACAAATACATTCACACAAAAAGTGTTTATAGCTTCATATGCATACATACATTTTGTATTGTACGAGTATATTAAAAAAAACAAAAAATACAAAAACGGAAATAATTTCAAATAAATGAAAAAAAACATTTATTTTTTAAGGATTGGTGGGTAAAATTTTGACATTTATTTTAACTGATTATATAATCAGTTAAAATAAATGTCAAAGTTGTCAGTTGATTTATCAACATTTAAAAATAAATAACAAATGTCATTTAATTTAAATGAAAATTAAGTTGACCGGTTTTTAAATGAAACATCATTTCTTTTAAATGATATTTACAGTTATTTTAACTTACAAACTTTTTTAAGTGTAGAGGAGTTAAATAGGGGAAAGTAATTCGGACAGGTTTGAGTACTTTTTTTATTCGGCAGCAAGTGGAAAAAGTTAGAAATCTTAAATAAGAACTGCATTAAAACTACATTTTCGTCGCATAGGGTTGTTGAAAAAAATACCAAAAGGCTTCGCGAAAAATTCACTAAAATCCAAAATAGGACCAATATCAAAAAAAAAAAATACGTGTCCTCTGAAATTTTATAAGAAATAATATAAATCAATATGACAGCCATAGAAGAATACTTCTTAATATAAAATCCCTAACATATCTGAAATTTTTACAACAAAAATTCAAAAAATCTAAAATTAACTGCAAATGTAATTTAAAATAATTGATTGAATATAAAAAAATGACTTCAATTTGACAGATAATTCGTCTTGCAAACGTCGCCCAGTAGACAAAATTGAGCAACATAAAAATTATCACCACTTGTGCTCATAAATTGTTCCTTCCATACAAGAGAATGAATTTTAATTACCCAGCAAAAACACACCTTACCAAATAATGAGTCTAGTAATCTAAACTAAATGGTTTTTACGTATTGACATTTGTATTATAACTCAGCAAAACCACAGATTACCAATAAGGTGTAAAGTAATGTGTAGCCATAGGGGCTCACATTTACTTACACCTTAATTCACTGATAAATTTTACAGGCTATTAGCCTCAAAGTAATGTCCATTACTTTAGAGGTGATAACGTAAGGGGTTACTTATATGGTTACGAGAACGGAAAAAATAATATGTCTAAAAATAGATATTTAAAAAAGAGGAATTTTTATTAAAAAAAAATAACTAAAAATATTTTAAACGTTATTAAAAATAATGTGGTCATAATGGAAATCGAACCAGGGAACTCTGGTTGCCATCCAAGAACTCCAAAAACATATATTATTTGATTGCTTTAAACCTAAACAAATTGTTGCGCTTCGTTTTTTTGCTAGTGTTGTCAAAACAAACATGCATTCCCTTTTACAACAAAACACAAAGTATTGTATCTAAAAATTGATTTTAAAAAATGTTTCAATTATTACTTTACATTTATAAATCATGTTAGGTAATATATCAATAATCAGTAACTTATTACCTTATGCTTGCAAATAATGAAAAAGGTAACGAGCTATCATTACAAGGTAACGCATGGGATATCCCAAAAGGTAAGGTGTTATGCTTACGTGCAAGATTACGAAAAAATAAACAGTAAGAAATTGAGTTACACATTATTACAATTTAACTTTGAATAAGCCACAAGGTAATACCATGAAGTGTTGTGAATCCAAATCTCAAAAACGCTTTTATTTTCTTCGAAATATATAAATTAACCCTTTGACGGCCAATGATTGATAAATGCCCTATTTTTTTTTTCTGTCATGTTTGGCACACTTTTTAACCAATTTCCCCAAATGTGTCTTCTATGACAGATACAATACTATTTTGATCAATATGGTTTCAGAGTCAATAGATGCACCCAAAATTCAATAAAATAAATACATTTTTAAATAATTTTTGTAACACACTTTCTGTAATCCTATTAGACAATACGGGGGATCAAAATTTTGGTAGGACATGGTCCAATCCCTTAAGTTTTGAAAAACATCGATATATTTGGAATTGGTTCCATGCATTTCTTACAATACTGATACAATTTGGGCCATATGTATCCCATTCGTTAACAAAGATAAAAATGAGAAGGTTCTTGATCAATTTTTTGTTCGCATTGAAATTTAATTAATTTTTATTCGATTTAATTTCTTAGATTTTTTTCTACTGAAACCAAATCTAGTCTCCAAAATTTTCTATCACTTTACCATTTTGAAAAATTGTATATAAATGATATTTTGGAACTACACTTAAAATTCGATTTTTTAAATTTTTGTCATATTCGTGATCTGAATACAGAAATTAATTGTAAAAGATGTGTCATAACACAAACAAGATAAAAGAAATTAATTCGACACTAAACCAAGTTGTAGGCTTTTTCCTGCTCACTTGCATGTTAATTTGCTTTATTAAACTGTAATCAAATTCAAACAACTTTCATGATTCAGGCCTTAATTTAAAATACACATTAATGAATAAATAAAGTTATTTAAACTATAAACAAGCGCCCCGGTAGGCTAGTTGGTAGCGTGCTAGCTTATCAGCGCGAGGGTCGTGGGTTCGATTCCCACCAGAGGCTATGGTCTGTTTTCGCTACAACGAGCCGAAGGCCTTCGTTGCTAGTGCTCGGTTAGGGAATTAAGATATAATTTGTAATTATATGTTTAATAAAATAAATAAATAAATAAATAAATAAATAACTAAATAAATAAATAAATAAATAAATAAATAAATAAATAAATAAATAAATAAATAAATAAATAAATAACTAAATAAATAAATAAATAAATAAATAAATAAATAAATAAATAAATAAATAAATAAATAAATAAAAAACATAAAATAATAAATAAATAAATAAATAAATAAATAAATAAATAAATAGATAAATAAATAAATAAACTATAAACAATGACTCATTATTATTTATATTAAAATAATAGAAAAGGTAAGCTATTACCGGTAACTTTTTATTTAATTCAAAATAATGAAATAAATAACATATTATAGGTAATACATTATTTTAATTTTGAAAATAATGCTGATTACAAAGTAATATACAAAGTAATGATATGGCATTACCAGATTTTTGCTGGGGATTACTAATTATCAATTGGAGTTTTTTTAAATTTCGTAAGCCTATGCTTTTTTATACCCTCCACCATATATGGTGAGGGTATATATCAGTTTGTCATTCCGTTTGTAATATGTCGAAATATAGGTTTGAGACCCCATAAAGTATATATATTCGTGATCCTTATGCAATTTTAAGTCGATTTAGCGATGTCCGTCTGTCTGTCCGTCTGTCTGTCTGTCTGTTGAAATGGCGATCACGACGCGAAGACGCAAGCGGGGGTGCCTATTTTTACCCAGATTATTGAACATCCTCCCGAGCAGTTTGGTATTTAAAATGAGCAAAATCGGTTAAGCGGTTCAAAAGTTATGAGTGAAAATGTGAAGGTACCTCTAAATTTTCCATACAAATTTGTACAATTTTCTGTATCTACTTTTTTTTTCTGTTAAGTAAGTAAAAATGTTATTAAGTCTTCTTATTGTTTGATTACATTTATTGTCTTACATAGAGAATAATAACATTCTTAGAGCTATATGTGTGTTACTCTTAATAACTAAGTTAACGTTAAAAGCAACAATGTTAAAGTCGCTAACAGAGCAGACCTCTGTAAATAACATTACTAAAACTAAATAACAAAAGTTCGTTACATAAATTGACAAAACATATTCATATTACAGTTCATGCAAAATTTAGTATATACGTATATCACCTTCAGCCCCTATGGTGGAGGGTATTCAAAGATTCGGCACAGCCGAATTTAGCCCTTTTTCCTTGTTTTTAAATAAAATTTCTTCACATCTGCAAAAACCATCCGTTATAAGCCTTTCTCGTTGGCTAGCACAAAAGCGATGAAAATAGCATGAAAAGTGCTAATTTTGAACGATTAATTTATTGTTGTAACCGAATTTTTGTTGTCATAACAAAATTTCTATTGTCTCAACGGCTTTTCAGTTGCCACAACCGAAAAATTTTGCTACCACAACTGATTTATTGGATTGGCAATATATTCGCTTGCCAGCACAAATCTGCTTTCTCTGTGAATTCATTGCTCTTTATGACTTTTAAAACATTTACCATATTTTTTCAAAGAAATTAGTAAAAAGAGAATACATTTACCAAAAAAAAAAATAAAAAAAAAACTTAAAAAAAATAGTATAAACAAAAATAAATAGTATAAATTTGCTAAAGTGCTCGTGTATTCGCTATTTAAATATGCAAAAAGATAGCAATTTACATAAATTTTTGCCAAATTTAGAGCAATTTTAGCTCATCACAAAACCTCCCTCCATCATAAATTTGAAACCAAAAAAAAAAAAAAAACCAAGACCCCTACCTCTGATCCAAAACAGCTAAAAAGCAACAACCCCAAACACACACACACACATTAATAAACAAGGTTGTGTATGTAGTTTTTTGTACAACAAACTTTTAAAATGGTTTTTACGTTTTTTTTTACAAAAATAAAACGGAAAAGTACTTGTTTAATGTTGGTGGTGTTTTCTTTTTTGTTGGAATCCTTGTTTGCTTGTCATCAAGTAAATTAACAAATTTACACCAAACATTTTTACATTTTCAACATAAATAAACTAACTGACTGACTGACTTTCGCGTATTTATTTTAATGGCTGTTTTGCCTAGGGGGAGGTCTCGGTATCTAATGGGTGGTTGTGGTGTGAGGGGAGTTCTCCATGTATTTGGTATACAATGCAGCCAACAAACACCCTTTGGTAAGGTAAGTTGTTTTTAATGGTTTTTGTCAAAGCTTAAAAATGTTTATGTTTATTTTGGTATATTCTGTTTTTTTACAGAGATATTAAATGGGGGGTTAGTGCCACCCATAAGTATGCAACAGAAGTTTGTTGTACTTGTTACAATTATGTTGGTTTTATATTTATTAGGGATGAGGGCTGAAGCAAATTAAGGTGTCGTATTGTATGTGTGTGTGTGTTTTTTTTTAACAAATTAAATATTCTGACACCATTAGTGTTAAAAATGTACACTTTTGAAAACATTTTTGTAAAACTTTTATTTCTTATTTTGTATTATTTTTGTATAAGGAAAATACACTGAGAAAAATAACTGATACGTTTTATAAATATAACATTAATGTATATACCAATTTTAGAAAAATTCAAAAAAATATTTTAAAATATTGTATCATCAATAAAACTGTACTTTTGGTACAAAAGAAAAAGGATTAAGTATATAAAAACATCGTGAGAATTAATAGGTTTTTTTGTATTAATACATAATCAAAGAAGAATTCGATAGAAAAACCTCAAAACCTTTTAAACAATTGATATCCAAGCATGAAAAATGTGATATTTCCAAATGAATAACTTTCAAAAATGCAAGAAACCAAAGAAATAAAAATACATAATAAATGTTTAAAGTAGATGAAAAAAAATAAATAAAAAAAAATACTGAATTTATGAAAGAAAAAGTATCAATTAACCACAAATGTAATCGATACTAAAGTCAGAGAAACAGCAAATACTTAGTTAGCAACAAATATAACCAAAACCATGGCACTTGCATTAATTATTCCAAGATACAACGATATACAACATACAAGACATTATCGTTTGTTCTCTGCATGAATGATACGGTACGTACGTACAATCGATCATCATTATAATGTATAACAAAAAACCTTTCATGAAATGCAAGTATTTTGACCAAGTTAAGCGTTTATTAATGCGTAACGCGGTGATTGTCTTTGTAAAAAGTTCCACTTACATACAATATAACAGCAACAAAAAGACAACAACTTTAATAATTTACTCCACTTCACACATATCCATTTAATAGGTGGTATATTTTAAATGGATACTTAAAAGAGTGAATTCTACACAGAACAAAATTTGTTAAAAAGGAGTTTTTATGAAAATTCCCAGCAAAAAAAAATGGTAGTCATTCTGTGGCTATTGATTCCTAAATTTCAGTTAACATTATTTTATGACTTTTTGGTGTTATTCTAAGCAACTCACAAAAGAATTCATATGTTCATATTTCAAATGTAGTGATTTGGATACAAAGGCGTTGTATATCTTAAAAAATCACTCTTCATTGCTTCTAAAGCATAAGTGATAATTATATCGTATATTTGCTGAATCTAAAGCATTTATTGTTTTCTGAATAAGTCAAAAATTTCAATGTGAAAATACTTCTGAAGACCTTTCACAATTTTTTTATTAAATCATTTTTATATTTTTGTTTATTGCAATTATTCAGCTTTAAGTATTTATAGCACTACATCATTTCCAGCTTTAATTTAGAATTTTCCAAAATAATTTTAAAATTGTGTAAAAATTATTTCAAATTGTCCCAAAACAAAAGGCTTTGAAATTGTCCAAATATTATTTAAAACTGTTCAAAAATATTTTAAAATCGTCTAAAAATGTTTCAAAACTGTCCAACCAGTTTTTAAATTATCCAAAAATATTTTAAATTTTTCCAAAAATTCATTAAAATTTTTTAAAATATTTTAAAGTTTCCCAAAAAAGCTTTTTCATTAATGCAGAATTATGTATTTGTTCTAATAAGGAGTATTTGTATATCACTGCATAAATTTCGCTTCTTTAAACTTATTTTTCAGCATTCTTATGAATTAAATTTTCGTCAAAGCTTAAATATTACAAAGTATATGAACATTTTCCACTCTTGCATCAGAATATCTAATCAATTGCATTGTCATTACTTCCTTAGAGTAAAGTAAGAGTAATGGAAGTAGCTATATTTAAATACTTCCATCCTATGACACGCCAATGTTAAATTCATCGATAAAATCATCAGAAAAGAAGTGATGCCTTTGCCATAGTAGTGATGCTTTTATTGCTTCTTTGGCAGCTTCATTTTTGCAGGGTTGTTCAGTTCACTAAAGAGATTTTGTTCCCAAAGAGAATCAAACTTTTTTAAATGTATGTCAAAATTTAAAATCCCAGGTGAAAATTATCATATATTGTAATATATGGGTTTTTATATATTATTCCATATATGGCCGTATATGCTTATCAGTATATCAATATATTTTTTTTTTTTTGTTTTTGAATTTTTCAAAATAATGTTTTTTTTAATAAAACTAAAAGTAAATATTATACATTTTTACATTTTGCTGATGAATTCATACATTTTAAAGAAACGTAGTAATTTTTAGCGAAGATTTAACCAACAAGTGTCGAATATTCAAAGAATATTTTATTTTTAAAAACAATAAAATTAAAACAAAAAAAATACATAAATCACGTTAATTCATTTAGTTTTAAGCTATTGTTCAAAAACTGAATTAATAAAGTAAACTTATAAAAATTATTAAAAAATTAACACAAAAAAAACAGTTTTATTTAGCAATCGTGATGTTTTTGGAGCCGTTTAAGCCCGCCAATTTTTTGGCTTAGGTCTCTACTTATATTGAAAGTACTCTGTTGTAACCATCCACTGTTTAACCATATTCCATAGAAAACTTAAAAAAATTAAAAATAATGGTGTGAAAAATGGAACTTTTTTCTTTTACATTTAAACATTATTTTTTATCGTTTGGCGAACTCGACCTGGGGATTTCGGAGAATGGGCTGTCTTGCCAAAATAGATTTTTTTTAAATTAATATTTCTTCAATAACAAACATTTTGAAATCTGTATTAAAGATCTATGTATGCCAGATAAATAAAGGAAATAAAGGGATTAAAATTACCACACCAATATTCGCTTAATAATTTGAACTGGGTCTTAATTCGGTAGAACAAGAGCTTAAATTGAAAAAAAAACTTCTGCTTTCATATATGGCGATATCTGATAAAAAAAAAGAAAACATATCACCCATATATTGAATAATATATGCTATCATATATGAATATATATGAATATACGAATCAATACATGGACCAATAAATACATATATTACCAATATCATACATATATTACCATATATGATTACATACATGACATATATGATCATATATGCTCATACATGAAATCATATACGCTCATACATGACACCATCATTTTAACCTGGGATAGTATATATATTTTTGAAATTTGCTTGTAATAAAACTTCTTCATTAAGTGAAGACGTTTTTAATAAATTAAATTCAGGGTAAATTCCAAAAAATATTTTAAAAAAATCTCATTCAATTCATGAACTGTCGAAAAGTAATTTCGCATATCGCTTTTAGACTGAGTGGTGCATTTATAAGCCTGCTTAAGCCATGAGTTGTTGTGGGTGGTTCTGACCTGGTCGCTCAGGCCGAAAGTGTGGCACTCCTTCTAGCGCTGATTCTCACAATTTTTCCCATTTTCTCTTAATTATGATCTCGAACAAGAAAAATTCTAAAATAAAATATTCACTAAACTTAATGAAAAACTTCATAAGCTTAATCAAAATTTAGAATGAACGAGTTTCTGAAAAAATCATCAAATATTTCTTAGTGCGCAAAAGTAAAAAGAACCACACTGAAAGAATTAACCTTATTTAAAACTAGTTTCACGAAAAATTGTGAAGCTTTTTATTAAATTTAAAAAATTATTCAATAACTTTGTAAATAAAACTCCATTGGTTAACTAAAAAAAAGTATATTAACACCTGTTCATTATAATTTTCTCTCTGTACATCTAAAATAATTTAAACGAATTTGTTTTTATTTTGTAGATTAAAACTATGTTAATTCCTAGCCCAAAAGAGGACTCTTCGTTTTTCCAAGACTTCGATTTAAAATTTTAATGGAATTTACAAAATTTTAAGTTTTATAAATTTGAAAACCAATAATTTTCGATTCAGCATGATTTATTCTTGAAACAAAATCTCAAGAAATTTAAGGTGCGCACAGAAGTTTGAATTTTCTGTTGTAAAACTTATTAAAATTTGGCTGACACGTATTTTTACTTTTTTAAACTAGTTTTAAGTGAAGCCCTTTCGGTAATTTTTAGAACAACTTTACATTCCCTTGCTAAAACATGGTTATTAAAAAAAAAGTGTATTATATCGATACATAAACTACACAATAAACTAGTTTCTTGGCCTTCAAAAAGTTTGGAACAATTAACTTTTTAAAACAAAAAAAAAAAATATTTAAAAAATCGTCAAAAATATATTTACGCTCTGGTAAATATTATTGTTATTAGCAAACATAGTCTGGGGTCCCAAATTGTAAAATGTGTTATTATTTTTGTTCCAGGACACACAGGCTACCGTCAAAACTAGCTAAGAGACTTAGCTAGTTGGATGTTTAATGTCAATCTCGCTCTGGTCGCTCAGGTCGAGGGTATGCATGCCCTCCAGCGCTCACAATTTTTTCCTTTTAATAAAAAAATTAGTGTTTACTATTCGTTGGTAACATTAACTTATGATCTCGAGCCTGATATAATTTAAAAATATTTAATTAAATTTAAATATAATTCCCTTAAAGTCCTGATTTAAAAAATATAATCCACTGAGAAGAAGATGATGATGAAGAAGACGTGAAAGATATTATTGTAGCTGTACTCGTAATATGGCTGAGAAAAAAAACTAATCAAATTGAAATTTTTAATTGTAATTTAATTACAAATATTAATCATCAAGTAACGATACACTCATACATTCATACCAATACAATACAGTTTGTAACGTTTCGCATTCATTCAATTATAACAAAAGATCACATTGTAAAAAGGGTAGTATGTACATTTATGCTACGAAGAATGAATGAATGAATGAATGAATGAATGTATAAATGTTTGGTATTCATATTCATGTACTCGATGCTACAAATAAAATGTTAATAAATGAGAGCATGTGAACAGTAGTAAAAAAATTCACATGAAGTTAATGAAGAACTATAAAAACAAAAAAAATAATATCTCTTACATACACACTTACATATATGCCTATGTATGTGTATTTATGTGTAATAATTTAAGTTTCATGATTTTGCATAAACTTTTATTTATTTATAAATGATTCATTGAAATGTTCCGACATCGAATATTGAAATATTGTTTATCAAGAGAAACAAGTATGAGTGTTATAGTCGTCAGAGCGGACTTTTAATACCCTACAACAGTATTTGTTTAAATCTAAAACTAATGATTTTCTTAACAATGGTGGCAACATTTAGACTCACCGTAGCGGCCCCATCATTAGAATTTAGGCCCCAAAGTTTTCTAATAGAATTGCTGTTGAAAACGAAAGCAATCGAAATCCAGCAGAAAATGTTTATTCTTACAACCACAAAGTCCATTGTTCTTGGTTGAAGTCTCAGTAAGTATAAATACATCAAAAAATAACTTAAAGTGGTATAGATTAATTTGTAGAAGCTGCATTACTAAAAGCATCCTCGACTTCCATTTCGACAACTGTGTTTGCGGCATTGTCCTCTGTACAATCAAGGAAGTTCTCATTGCTTCCGAGTTTGAAAACGAATAAACCACAGATATTTTCCAAGAGGTCTGACCACCCCAACATTTGACTTTTATGTGTAAGAATTTTTCACAGCTTTTATGGCAATAAAGATGATAGCTTTCTGTTTACTTTTTTTAAACTCTCATTAGCATGTGACCAAATAAACACAATGCAAGTTTGTTGATTATGGTTAAATGCAAAAGATTCCCGCTTTTAGATAGAAATATTTGACGACGGAAGTCCTCCACATTATGATAAATAATTTTTTCATTTGTAAGCAGTAATATCAAAATTGCAAACCTTTTATTCCCCTACCTGAATGCACTCTTCGACGACGTTTTTGTCCATTTAGGTACACACAGAAACAAATTTTTTCAGTTTCCAGCTAAATTGCGGGTACTACATTCACAATATCATTTCGTTAAAAACAACTTAAAATACATCTTAAATTAATCGAAAATACAATCAAAAAGAGGACTACTGATTTTCCATTATATTCAACCCATTTTGTTGTTTATTTTTAATCATTGTTTAATAATCGACAAAAGTAAAAACAATAGAAAGTCGTTTAAAATAACCATCAAATTTTTACTGACAAGTTAGAAAAAACTACTTTTGTGGTTCGTTTTTTAAATTGAAAGTTTTTTTATTTGTATATAATTACAAAACAGAACACAACACATGCAGATGTATATATTTTAATTGGCTTTGTGTTTATGTATATTTGAATAATTTCTTGTAATTTTTATTGAAATAATTTTGTATATATACAAACTATTTTGGTAAAAAACAAAAATGAATTATATGAATTTCTATTTTTTTTACTGAATGTCTGTAAATTTTTATAGTTTGTTTTTGAAATGACTGATTCAAATAGTTAAAAAATATATTTCTATGAATTTCAATTGATTCTTCATTTAAAAACAAACTTTACGTATTACTTTTTAAATAATCTACAATCGGTAACGGAAAATATATTGTGAGTGTACGAGTAAAATCGCTTGGTGTAACTGAAAATTCCGGTAAATTCGGTTTACACAACTAATTTTATATACATATTTTTTTTGTAAAGAGGAGCAACACTCATGAAATTCTTCCTACTAATTGATGTATTGCTTCATTTGGAAAGGGGATAAAGGAGAATTAAGAGGTGGTTAAAGATGGCTTTTAATGAAGAGTTGGCGAAATTTTTGAAACTTTTTAGTTCATAGCCCTGTTTTGTTATTTTAACTTCGGTGTACGCTATGTAACACATCGGCTGAAAAGTCTGTAGGATAACCTATAAAACGACAATTTGTTTGGGAAGATTCGACTTTATTCATCAACATAGTCTCCTTCAAGAGCGATAGAATTACTCCAACGCCTTTCTAACATTTTGATACCTTTTTTATGGAATCATTTATCTTTGGTTATCTGTTTTGGCAATCATCTGTTCATTTGAATCAAATCTCTTTCCAGCGAGCATTTTTTAAGGTCATAAAAACAAGTAAAATCGCTGAGAGCCAAATCTGGCGAATACGGTGGGTGGGGAAGCAATTGAAAGTATAATTCGTGCTATTTGGCCATTATAGCCAACCACTTGTGACACAGCGCGCATTGTCTTGGTTAAGAGCGAACGCTGCACCCATTTCGAAAACTGCTTTCTCATGGGCAAATGTTCATGCAAAATAAATCCACACGATTTTGTATACTTTTTTGATGTTTTCCGGTATAACAACCTCATTTGGACGACCAGAGCGTTAGGCGTCATCGGTGTTTGTACGACCACGTTAAAAGTCAGCAAACCACTTTTTGTCTCGATGGAGTCCGAATAACACTTATCATGCCAAGCTTTGGCTTGAACGGTGTTTTTCCCCATTAAAAAGCAATAATAAATCAACACACTAAATTGCTTTGAAACCATTGTTTTCAAAGTCAGCTGCAACTTTTTCACTAATGAACGCAGGTATCATCTGAAGGTTGGAAGTTCCAAAAAATCATTTGAATTTTTTATTAGTGGCGCTACCTATGTGTCATCCTACGGATTTTTGATCCAATGTGTTTTGATTGTCGTCGTCAGGGATCGAACCCTCAACCTTCTGTGTAACAGTTCAACGTGCTAACTATTTATTACACCATAACGCGGTCCTGCTGCTCTCATTCCAAATGATTGGTCACATCTTATTAATTGAGGCAAAATATAAGTTGTGATTATTAGTCTGTGAAAAACACTACAACTAAATTTTAGTTGCAATACTCAAAGCAATAAGGAATCACATTTGAATATGATAGCGCTAATCGAATTTATTGGTTGTAGGAACCAAAATACATTTTTCAAATCAGTGGGAACTATATTTTTCTGTGTGTAATAATTTCTGTTTGTAGCTTTTTCCTAGTCTAGCGAAATCAATCTATTTATGTGTTTTAAAAGCTTCGTTTTATCTAACTTGCTAAATTTGTCAATGATTCACAGAAAGAACAGATTACAACTGAACCATTCGATTGGCAACAAATTAAATTCAGCTGTCAAAATGAATCTGTTTTCTGCTCTTTTTAGCATCCTTCGTTCAGTGTTTTTGCTTGCACCAGTCTCACTTCCTGGGTCTTAGACTATAGCTCCAGAACTATGACTTAGTGCCGTAGCCAGTTTAACAGGCGCCATTTCCTGAATTGATCAGATCATCCAGCAGTTGGCAGAAAGGCAGAAAAGCTTCATATATATTGGTCCACGAGAGTAATGGAAAAATGGCACACTTCGTTAAGCGGCCCATAGACTATCAAGCATGCTGTACAACATGTCCAGTATTTGATAATGTTTAGCATTGTTTGATGGCCATTACAAAAACAAATACACGGAGTCATCAAGCCATGTATAATATGCTTGATAGTCTATTTGGCCCTTTATGCACCGCTTACATATCTCTTCGAATTAGAGGTGGTTGAGTGAGTGTTTTTGGGCCTTAAAGGTCCTCAGCTCCCTGATAGTAGCCTATTCAAGGATTTATTTCAAGATGAAGGATCTTAGTGTATTTATGGAACTATATTATAACTCGTTGAGGGCGTTAGATAACACCAGCCATATAGACCAAATGTAGAGTGCAGTTTATATAAATAGAACAATAATTTCATTTAAATGAAATAATATAAAAGAGATTCATTCAACCAAATATCTAGGAATGATATAAATTTCTTAAACATCGTTGGTGGTTTCTTTGCACATTTTTGTTTCTTTCAAGACCGCCTACAGTCTTAAAAGCAAATAATTTATAACCATCTATACATATCGTAACTAATAGTCAGCCATTTAATATATAACGTACATTTTTGGCTTTAACCTTTAACTCGTATGGCAGCAACAGCAACAATGATTGAATAAAAAAATGTATTAAACAGTAGCATGAAATTATTAGGTTCCAAAAATAAAAGTAACACTTTAATTATTGACACTTGAAAACTCTTTCGTTTCGGATACACCAACAGACACATACAATATCAAAATCGAGCATAAGTGAGTGAGTAGTTTATTTTATTTTCCCCCCTGTTTTGAGGGTTTCTTTTTTTTCCAAATCGTAGTCATCCAAGAGTTAAAGTAGTCATCATCATCATCATCAGCAACACCATCGTCATTCATTAATGAAACTTAATCGATTTCATTCATTAATCATTGACGCCATATTAAAACATAATTATGTGTCGGTTCAACTTCCGTTTAACTCTTTGGTGCTCGCGTCCCTTCTCTATATGATGATTCGTATGGAAAGGAGTTACAACGACAATTTTTGTGTTATACAACTTTTTCAATTTAATAATATTGTGTGAATTTTTCTTTATGCTTGATGTATTTAGTTTTGGTGTGCTTTTATTTCATTACGAATACTTTACAAATTTTAAAATAGTCTATTACCTATAATCAATTATGGTTTTCTTTTTGGTTTTGGTCTAGAAACAAAGTTATAATAACCCTTTTTATTTAATTTGGTTAATCAATTTATATCAAGTTTTTAGAAGGGGATATCAAAAATTTAATTATATTTCTTTATTTTGGTAAAAGTTAAGATTAGAATTTACGCAAGACAATTTACGCATTGTAATGGGAAAATTTATAAAAAATTATTGTAGTTATTGGTAAACTATCTTTAAGAGATGGCACAACTTTATTCTAAAACCGGTAATACTAGACCCATTTGTATGGAATTGATTACTGATGTATAACTGACCAGTAACTAGTTCTAAGTCTAATATGAAGTTAATTCGTTTGCACCTCTTGATAACTCAGATCACTGAACCATTTTTGCATCCTTTTCATATTTAAGCAGTTTTAGTTTTATTGATGAAAAGACTCGTTGTAACGAATTCAACGATTTTTAGGGGCAAATCAATTGGAAACTCTATTTATTGGACGACAATGTTGATGCCGATGAGAAAATGATAGAACACGTCACGAATGCGTCAAAGTACAAATCCTTACATTATCCAGGCCTCCTCCTGGTTGAATTATTCGCTGAAAATTACGGCGCTCAAGCCGTTAAACCGATTTTTTCGAATGTAGACTAATAAGTCAGCTAGCTCGGTTGGTATTCCAGCACTGGTACTGAAACAGTACTCTTTAACGCTATCGCATCAAATTCGTACCCTACGAGTATTTTTTCTTTGTAATGGAAGGTTGACAACGCCAGCAATTTCCTAAAAAGGGTTAGACTAACAACCCTGACAGCTGCCACCTAAGTGCAATCGAAGTTTATAGAAAGTATCGTAAACTACCACCTTGTTAATTATTTAGAAAAATTAGTTTTACAGATGACCTGATGGCGTTCAGAGATTTGGGGAAATAAAAGTGTTGCCCTGGTAATTTTTTAGGCTTTGTGAGATAAAACACTCATGTCAAAGCTTATTGCTTTTGGTGTCGGTGATGACTTATATGTATTTATATCGAGATTACTCAATGATTGCACTTTAGGTAAGATCAATATCCAATGAGTTTTAGGAAAATGCAGGGCTACTGCAAGGTTTCGTTCTTTCTCCCTCCCTCTTACATATTTTTCTAGAGGACTTTCTCAGTCAAACTTCGAATTCTATCAACTCTTTTGCGGACAGCAACATCAATTCAGAAAAATAATATGTATGAGTTTTTCTATCCCTCATATATACTGCAACGTCCTCCTTCGGTGTTGCCATAGCACTTAAACACATTGAACTAAAATAACAAAGCAGGGATATGAACTAAAAATATTCAACATTAACATGTACATTACATTTCGCTAACTCTCTATCAGATGACGAGCAATAACTGTTCTTAAGTTTATCATATCACGCAATTACATTGTTGCCATTTCCAATCCCTTCATCTTTCATCACCTTTCAACTCTCTTTCATTTTCCTTTGCGAAGAAAGCAACACATTAATCAGGAGGAAGAATTTCCTGAGTGTTACTTCCCTCGATCATTGGCAAAGTCTTGAGGAGTTTGGGGGTCTAATGACAATCTCATACTCCAATCGTAGATATAAAGAATTTTAACTAGATGAAATTATAGAAAGACATACTGCGTTCAGTATAGGAGAAATTAACTCAATTCTTCATTTCAGCCTCAAACCAATGCTGATATCAACCATCTTGAGACCAGGAATACCTCCATCTCTGATGTATTTTGTCCTAGAGGAAAGCTCAGGGAGAAGAAGAAACCCGGTGGACGAGCTGCTATTTAGCAAGATCAAGGGTTCGAGGGCGAACAGGGATTGGGCTGCTTACAAATTTCAACTTAAATTGTATAAGAAGGAAATTAGGGCAGCTTCATGCGAGTTTTCGACACGTCTTGGAGGCATCGAGGTTTCGCAAGATTCTCGCGACCCCTTCGGGTAGGCTGGGCTATACTAAGGATCCCAATGGGATGTGGAAACGTCCTTTGTGTATCACTTGTTCTTTTATTTGATACTCACTATTTTGCAGCTCTGCAAGGATGGGACATGGTCAGATTATTATTGAAGTCTTGGTTGAAGCTTGGCTTGGGCGAAATCGTCTCTGACTATGGTTACCGAATATCCTTAAATTAGAGAACTTGCAAGGCTGGAAATTGAAATTTCGGAAGTGCTGGTACTCCCCTGGCAACTTGTAAGTTGGACAATCTGATCTACTCCGAGTGGACGACTATCTCAGATGGGCTAACGAAATGACTTGTGTGATTACACAAGATGTTTCGCTAATAACGGGCCATTGTCTTATCGGAAGGCACGCACAGAGGTTCACACAACTTTTTTAGGAGCTGCATGGGGGAGGAGGAAAGCATCGAACACCTTCTCTTGTCATGGATAATTTCACATCGGCGTTTTTTCGTGACCTACACTCAGAAAAAAAAGTTTGTAGAAAAATTTGTAAACGGTTTTCAGTCCCACTTTACTATTCTTGTACTGATTTTTAGTAAAAAAAAATATTATTTAGCAAATCTTTTTGCTATTTTTTTACAGGATACTTACAAATTTTTGTTGCTAATTTCAGAAATCATTTTACAAATTTTTGAAAACCGATTTGCTAAAATTAGCAAAAAAAATTATTAATTTAAAAAAAGTGAATATTGAAGAAAATGTTATTTCCAAATTAAACTTACACATACAAACTTAAATTGCCTTAAAATGTTGCATAGTTCAAAAAAAAAATGGACCGAAAGTGAAGATACCGACTACTCATGTCTGAAAATAGGACATCCACTTAAAATAGCACTTAAAAGTTTTTTTAGTTCTAAAAATCAGACCTAAAAACAATTAAAATTTGTGACCTTAAAAGTAAAATACAAATGATTAAAATATTTTTTAAAACAGAAATTTCCAAATTAAAACAAAATGATTAATTCATTTATGTTTTAACAATTTTTAAGATTTTCAAGCCTTTGATTTTTTTAATTTTGTATGAAATATTCTAAAAAAATAGTAAAGTAAAAAAATTTTGATGCTCGATAAAAAAAAAAAAATTAACATTTTGTACTAATATTAATAATATTTAGTAATTTTTTTTTGCTGATTTTAGCAAACCGGTTTTAAATTCCACTTTAAAAAAAGTATACTAAAATTTAGTAGCCGCTACTAATTTTTCTACTAATTTAATTGTACTACACGTCAGCAGACATGCGTTGCGAAGATTAGCAAAAAATACCGCTGGGCTCAAATTAGCAAAAATTCTCGCAATACAGCAAAATTTTCAGTTGCCATTACAGACTTTTTTTGGTGAGTGTAAGTGAAAGCTTAAAATCATGTTACGATATTCAAGTTTCAAAAGAAGCATTCAAGCCTCTTGGCTTTCTTAACAAGTGCAGGAAATACTTCACTCCTTTTGAACTTCTTACTATTTATACCATCTATATCAGACAGAAAATGGAATGTAATCATCCTCATTCAGGGATATTAACGTATATTTTGGAGCTTTTGGAATGTGGGCGTCGGCGGTCATTAATGACAATAGGGTATCCATTTGGTTGTTGGAGCAGCGTCGAAGTGTGAGTTTTCCCAACAAGCACTACTCCCTATTTTATTCTTTCTATAACCTATTTTTCTAATATCAATATAGTACACTAGATTAGTAGTCGATGGTGGAACCAATAACAGAAAAGATTCTGATGCAATCCAATTTTTTCAACACCCGGCTTTGAAAATAGAGAAATTCCGTGGGAAGTTCTTTAAAAAAAATTTGTCCCTTTATCGTATATACGGATATGTCTCTGCAATTCGGATAAATCTAACATAATTAAATTAATATGTTACGTTTTCGAATTTTAAGAAAACGCCAAAACTTCCCAATAGTTTTTTAATTTATTTTACCCAATTAACATTAAATTAAAGGTTTATTAATTTTTACGACCATTTTATAAGTTTTATAAAATGTATAGTTCAAAAATTATTACATGCTACATAAAAAAAAACTACTATCAGTAACAAACCCCCTAAATACGTTGTTATTTTTCTTTATCTTTGACAGTTATCTAAAATGCAACAAAAAAAAACATTTAAAATTGGTTTTTCAAGTATTTTTACAGCAATTCATAAACTAAAATATTTTTTTTTTAGTTGCGGACAATTTTATAAACATTTCCTTGAAATATAAACAAAATTTAAAGGGCCAGTTTCCACAGACAGGAATACAAGTAATATTAAACAAATACTATTAAAATTTACAAATTGTTTTAAGCCTAAAGTTATTGAGGTAAACTCAAAGCCTGTAACTAAACCCTTAAACCAACTTATATAATAAACACTCAATTTTTTTGTACAGGTTTTGTTCACATTACTTTTGACCATAAGAGCAGGTGTAATTTAATTATCCTCATTCAGCTACTATACATACGTGTTTAATACTGTATTAAATCAGCCCCTAAAAAAAATCATATTACAAACTCACACATACAAACATTATGAACTAATTTTTGTTCGACCTTTTGTATGGACATTTTTCATTATATTTTGTGTCGTTCCTTTTTTTGTATGCGCGCGCATTTGAAGTCCTCTTAACTTTTAAATATCCTGTTTTTATGTGTAGTCAGTCATCGTAAACAATTTAAATGACACATAAAATTACAACAACTAAACGTAATAGTATACACTTCGTACCATTCCAACATTTCCCACTTTTTCAATTTATATTTTACCTTGTTTATGTTATTTTTATTTTTATTATTGTTGTTTTTATTGCGATTACTTAAAGTATTATTAACACACACACTCACATAAACTCGTATTAAGGATATTTTTTTTGTGGTTGGTGCAAGTGTGTTTTAATTTTTTTTCGTTTGTTGTCTTTGCTGTCACTTTGTTAAGTCATGTTTGTACACTTGACCTTATTATGTTGTTTAAAGGTTATTTTTATAATTTACACACAAATACACATGTTACTTATTTCAGTAGATTTCCTTTTTATCTGGCCCTTAAAAAGCGGTTAATTTGTCTTTGAATATCTACTAAGGCGTTAAAATTCACAAATTTATATTTTTCTTTTTTAATTACTTGTAAAAAAAGACATTTGGTCAAGATAAATATTGTTGGTTTATATGTGGAAAAATTCTCAGGATCATTTAAATTACAATTATACAAATATTTTGTTTGAGAAAATTCTTAATTAACATACACAATTCTACAAAAATCTACACTCAAAGTAAAACGTCAATAAATATAAATTAAAATTTAAAATTTTTAAATTTTAAAATGTTACCTGTAATGAGTCACTCTGTCTGACCATATAATCAAATATTAGGGACTTGGGAACTACATCGTGCTAAATATCGTACAATTTTGAATTAATTGAAATGAAAAATGCTCGCCACGGCTTCGGTCCATATTTTTAATGACTCTGAAACGTAATCATCTGCAGCAACAGGCACACTTTCACCTCAGTGAATTCGTTAACTTCAGAATTGCCGCATTTAGGTACATGAGAATCCACGAGCTATTGTTGGAAAGCCGATGCATCCACAAATAGTGACTTTTTGCTGCGATTTATGGGCTGGCGGTGTCATCGGGCCGTACTTCTCCGAAAATGAGGTCAGCCAAGCAGTTACCGTGAATGGTGTTCGCAATCTTGAGATGATAACGGACTTCTTTTGGCCAGAAATTGAGGATATCGACCTGGACGTTATGTGGTTCCAACATGATGGTGCCACACAGCCAACGAATTAATGGCTCTTTTGTGCGAGAAATTCAACGGCCGTGTTATCTCACGTCATAAAGGGTGTCCCAAGAAGAACGCAATTTTTAAATTTGGCAACATTCGAAGTGTCATTGTTTGACATTTGAACAATTGTTATTGTTTGCTAGTAGAAGGTACGAGGTTAGTAAAAATGGAGCGCTACACGAATGAACAACGCATTCTCATTGTGAAATTGTTTTACCAAAATGGTGAAAGTTTTGCGGCTACAGTTCGCAAATTGCGATCAATTTGGGGTCACAATAATGCTCCAAAAGAGTCAACTGTAAAGAGATTAATGGATAAATTTGCCGAAACTGGGTCTGTTATTGATGTAAAGACAAAAACGCGCCATCGACCAGGTCGATCGACCGAAAATGTCGCAGCTGTACGTGATGATGTCGCTCAAACTCCATCCACCTCAATTCGACACCGAGCTCAGCAAATTGGTGTCTCCAAATCCACTTTGCAGCGAATTTTGACGAAAGATTTGTATCTTCATGCATACAAAGTTCAATTGACTCAGGAACTGAAGCCAGCTGACCATGGACAGCAAAGGGAGTTCGTTAATTGGGTATTGGAGAGACAACATGAAAATGCTGATTTTGCCGATAAAATCATCTTCAGTGACGAGGCCCATTTTCATCTTGATGGCTTCGTCAATAGGCAGAATTGTCGCATTTGGGGTGAGGAAAATCCTCGAGTGATTCACGAGAAGCAAATGCATCCTCAACGTGTCACTGTGTGGTGTGGTTTTTGGGCTGGAGGAATCGTTGGACCTTTTTTTATGAAAATGAGGCAGGTCAAGCGCAAACAGTCAATGGTGTTCGGTATCGTGAAATGATAACCAGTTTTTTCTTGCCTAGAATTGAAGAAATGAATGTGGAGGGCATGTGGTTCCAACAAGACGGCGCCACATGTCATACAGCCAGAGAAACAATTCAATTGCTGCATCAGTCATTTCCCGGTCGTGTTATTTCGCGTTTTGGAGATCAGAATTGGCCGCCTAGATCGTGCGATTTAACACCATTAGATTTTTTTCTTTGGGGTTTTTTGAAGTCGATGGTTTACGCGAATAAGCCGACGACGACTCAAGCCTTAAAAGAGGAGATTGGACGCTGCATTAATGAAATACCGCAGCATTGATGCAAAACGGTCATTGAAAATTTCATTAAAAGATCGCGTGCATGCCAGCAAAGCCGCGGCGGCCATCTGCACGATATATTGTTCCATGCATAACCTCATTCTGTCTACTTTACGATATAATAAAGTTTCACGATTTTTTTTTTAAATATCTGTGTTTTATTTAAAATTTAAAAATTGCGTTCTTCTTGGGACACCCTTTATTTATCAGACCTTTCCGCTTTTGAAGCCTCATTTATTCCAAAAAGTACCTTACTAATTAATTAGCCCATACTTCAAGGAATATATATTTTAAATTTTAGGTTTCTGGACAAGGAAATGCCCAGACATATCTTAAAGCCCCCCACGATTACCAAGTCCCTGACTAAAATTTTTCAACGTAACTTATTAGAGAATAAGCCTGTACTCCAGGGAAAATAACATATATCTAGCCAAAGCGGCTGGCCAGGGAAAATTGTTTCCAAATTCGATCACGTTCATGTTTAAAAATTATAAAAAGTTCCTTACTGATAATTCATTCAGCCTATACTCCAAAGAATCCATGTTTAAAAATTTCAGGATTCTAACAACGGGTTATGGGCAGGGCAGGAATTTTGCTTTGTTGCCCCTCTTAAAATTTTTCAAAAGTCCCGTTATATCGCTTGTACGCCGGAGGGGGAACTTATATTTCAAATTTGAAGTTTCTATCTCCACAAATTTTTTGAGTGAAGTTAATATTTTTATTAAACTTGTTCTTTTGACGAAAATCTCTTTGGGCGTTAATCTTAGTTTGTGGAGGGGGGTGAATAACGAACAGATATTTTGCTATTATCACCTCTAATTTAAAAAGAGGGAAATAAGGGATACCCATTTTCTTTAGCTGTCCAATCTCATATTTAGGGGTTATTAAAAAGCGTCAAAACTGATCACTTTTTTTTACATTTTTCATGTTGTTTTCAAAAATTAGAAATCAAATTAAAAGTAAATATTTTAAGGATTTTTCGAATGGAACAATAACAATATTAAAAAGTTATTCATGAAGAATGTTTCTTTCGAACGTATTTAAAACCCATTTTACTTCCAAAAATAAGATTTTGCAGATTCGCTGCAAATTACTTTAAGATCTGAGGGTCCACAACAGGAGACCTCTCTTTCAGACATAACCTCAACATACAATAAACGCTTTTGGAGTTATGACCAAACATGTTTCGGGCATAACCCCTTCATTGGAAGTTGGGGATATGATCCAAAAATTTTCGGTAGTAATCTCAAGAAGAATAAGGGTCATAATTTTCATAATATTTTCGAATTCTGGGTGATCGTCCTTCTGTAGAATTAAGGGGTTTTCGAAATACCGGCTGTACTCATAAAATGCTATTTTGTACAACAGGCCTTGTACTTTGATAAAATTGAACAACTGTTCGTTAAAAATTTAGTTCTAATTTTTTAAATTAAACCAAATTTTTTACTTTTAGTTTGCAATTTTAAATCGTTCAAAAACACAATTATAATTGTTCTAAGCTTTCTGTTTAAAATTCATTATTTAGAAAATCTTTTCTTTGCCCGCTTTGAACACACGCATAATGGGGATTATGACCTTTGAGTATTGTTTCCAATTATTCGATCCTGCCGATTAATCGGTTAGGTCATTAATCGAAAAATAAAGAAAATGAATTAATCAGTTCTTTGGGTCGATTAATCGGAAAAATTGGCGATTAATCGTTTAATGCAAAATATATGTATTGATTTCATCATCAAAAGCTATTTTTTTCTGAAATATCATGTTAAGTCTATTGCATTGGTTTCTAAATTGTTTGTTTAGGACAATTTAAAGCATCCTGAGATTTTTTAAAGAATCATGCCTTAAAATCTTGGATCAGAGAAATCTGACGACTCTTTAAAATGAAAATGTCAGACGTGTTCAGTCCCGAAGTGGGACTTTTTGTCAATAAAATTGGTTTCTATTTTCTTTATACGACACTGTCCAGTATAAAAAACAGTGCCTAAATACACAAGAGCTGCCTTCAATTCAATAACAAATTTTTAAAAATATGGTATGAATAGATTTTGCGAAATTCACAAACAAAGTTTCCCTGACTCTTTTACTACTTGGTGATTTAAACTTTAGAGTTAAAGAGGTTATCTGTTAGGAAAGATTTAAAAATCACGCATATTCCTGACAAGTACTAACCGATTTTTCTGTGTTTATGCAATTAATTATTTGAAATAAGTGAATTCTTAAACATTTTTGACTAAACAACTTAATTTTACTGAAGTTTCTACTTCATCAAACTTTGTTGATAAATCAAATAAGAAACAAAATTCCTTGATTTTTAAATGAAACTGTTTTCGAATTTAAAGCAATTTTATATTATTATTTTATAACATGAGCGCCCCGGTAGGCTAATTGGTAGCGTGCTAGCTTATCAGTGCGGGGGTCGTGGGTTCGATTCCCACCAGAGGCTCCGGTCTGTTTTCGCTACAACGAGCCGAAGGCCTTTGTTGCTAGTGCTCGGTTAGGGTATTAACATATAATTTGTAATTATATGATTAATAAATAAAATAAATAAATAAATAAATATTTTATAACATAAGTAACGTCATAGTGCTTGTTAGGAATATTAATAGTGACATGTTTCATTGCTAAGGAGAAAAATATATATTTTAATAGGTTTCTTGTTAAAGCTCTGCTTAGAGCAGTGATAGCCAAGCCCCGAACGCACGCACACAAAGATATTATATGCTTGTGTGCGGTCGTAAACATAAGCTGCGGTCACTGCCGAATTGTACACTGTGCAACAATGTATATACATATATAAAATTGAATGGATATGTCTTTGTAAACTACTAACCCAATCTTCATGAAATTTTTACAGTATATTACAGTCGACTGGGAAGCACAAGTAGGCTATAGTGGGTCAAAATTGGACAAAGGGGCGTGGTACCTCCCATAAATTTTTTTTATATAAATTTTTTTGTTAATTTTTTTTTGGTTTTCAAAATTTTTTTTGTTTTTTTTTTTATTTTTTTTTTCATAATTTTTTTTAATGAAATCATTGGATCCCGTGCAACACCGGTTACCCGGGCAAGCTAGTATTAAATATTTGTTTTTAAACTTTCGAAAAAAAATACAATTCTATGTTATAATAAAAAAAAATTCACAATTCTGGGTTGTTTTTCTAAGGTTATATATTTGTTTGTTATATTTATATTTGAATTGTTATTATATAAAATTATATAATGCCGAAATATATTGAGTAGGGGGAATTGTATGAACATTGCAATTATAAGTTATGAACTTGAAAGTTTAAGAAGTTTTTAAAATTTCATCTACATTTATTTCGGTTTTATGAAGTTTAATTCTTAGCAAGTCTTCTAAGTTTGTATCTGTTAATCTATTCCTATGTTTGCTTTTAACGATTTTTAATGTAGAAAAAGCGTTTTCACAATTATATGTGGATGCAAACATCGAATAAAGCTTATATATTTCAGTTGTGATATTCGGGTATTGTTTTATGCAAATTTGCTTCCAAAATTCTCTGCCCGTCGCAAAAGGTAATGTATCATCTTCTAGCATTTCTTTTATTTCTTTTTGAATTGCAGGGCTTTGTTTTTCTGCATCGCAAGCTATAGTGTTGTTGTGCAAGTCAATAATCGGTGATATTTTATAAAAATCTTCAAATCTATTGCTTATGTTGTTTAATATTGTTTCACTTGTTGTGAGAAATTCTTGAAATAAGGAATCTGAAATAGGTAAATTTAGTGATGCAGTTTTCGGCAGTGATGTTACGTCTTTATTTGCTAATTTTTTATTTAAAATTTGTAATTTTATTTTAAAATGATTTATCATTGGGAATAGATCAAAAATGTGTTTATTTTCACCCTGCAATAAAAGATTCAGTTCGTTAAGTTTATTACAAAAGTCACTAAGAAATGCTAGTCTTATCACAAAATCGTTATCGCTTAAATGTGTCACAAATGTTTTACAATCTGGAGACTCATCCAGTTTTAAGAACTCAAAAATTTCTTCGCGAAGTTCAAAAAACCTTTCCAGACTCTTTCCTCGGCTAAGCCACCTAATTTCTGTATACAACAATATATCAGCGTTGTCGGCTTCAACCTCCTCAAGAAATGATTTAAATTTTCTATGATTTAACGCATTGTGGCCTCCTCTGATTTTATTTATAATCTGTACACATATTTTCATTACATCATTCAAGCATAAATTTTTAGCAAACAGGGCTTGCTGATGTATTATGCAATGAAATGATGGCACGTCAATATGTTGCGTTAAATACCCAATAAAGCCCTTCTTCTTCCCCACCATCACCTTTGCTCCGTCAGTACAGACAGCACTTACTTTACTTTGGTCCCCAATTGAAAAAACCTTTTTGTTAATAGCTTCCCACAATGTTTGCCCATTTACATGTTTATTCATAGGAATTAATCCAAAAAAATCCTCATAAGTAACCAAATTTTCATGTACTGTTTTCAAATAAACTATTAATTGACTAGTATTACTTATGTCAGTACTCTCATCTAAGCTAATAGAAAAAAACAACGACTCTTTAAGACGTTTCTGCATAGCCATAAATAAAAAACTACTTATTTTTATAGTCCGGCGCATAATAGTTTTGCCAGATAATGGAATCGCTTCTACAAGCATAGCCGTATCTTCCCCAACTTTGGCAAAGCATTTTAAAACGTCTTGCAAAACATGTTTTATAAAAATGCCGTCTTCATACGGGCAACATTGCTTTGTCAACGCAAGTGCAACAACGTAAGAGGCTTTTAATATTTCGCTATCATCTTTTTCAATCTGCTCGGGCTGTTTTAAAAATTTACTGGGGACTTTGACTTTCATTTCATCAAGCAATTTTTGTCTCTCATAATTTTTATATATGGCATGACAAGTAATGCCGCCTTATATTAAATTTGTCGCATTTTGCTAATTGCCTTGAACAAATATAACACTGCGGCTTCCCTTCACGATTTTCAAAAAAAAAAAAAAAACATCAAATCCCAAGAATTATTAAACATTGTTGCTCTGTGTTCTTTACGAATAAAAACAAAAACAAAGCCAAACAAGCGTGCGTGGTGTTTCTTTCATAAAGCTTCAGCAGAGACTGATGATAAACTGATGTTTTGAAACGAACAAAGTTGTTGTATACATGTGAATTGCCGACCGTGTCTGTGTGAAAAATACGATTATTGACTGCCTCGCGAGGCTATGGAGTGTCTATCACTGGCTTAGAGGCTCTAGCTTTTCTAAAACTTCGCGTCCTGTTGAGATCTTTTGTCAGCTCGAAATACTTATATACGGAGGTTAAAAGCTCTATTTCAATGTTTTGGACATGAAAATATAATTTGCTATTATTTAAAATTTATTTTTTAAAGGAATTGAAACAAAAATAAAACTTGCCTATCATATTTTTTAAAGCCTATATAACATATGGTTTGATTCAGTCAATTTGGAAGGAATTAGATTGTGTTTTAGATGATGTTTTTTTTTCTATAATTTTCCTGCCAAAGTTAATAAGGAAGTTTTAAGAAAAATAACTGACAAATTCATATTGAAAATTTAACCGGTTAACCCACCTATTTTATTCGATTATTCGGGTCGAATAATTATTTGAGTTTTAAATTATTTGTTTCGACATTAATCGAAATAGAGGCGATTAATCGAGGAATCGGTTAATCGATTAACCGAATTGGAAACACTACCAGTAAGCAATAAAATATCTCCGTTTTCAACTGAGAACTTAGACAAAATCATGTTGGTCATAGTCTCTTCTATTTATTTATTTATTTATTTATTTATTTATTTATTTTTTTGAGGGTTATGTCTGAAATATTTTAGCAATTATAACATGTCATCCTGTTTTTTTTTCTATTGTTCAGTCAAAATATTCAGTACAAATTAAAATTTTTACATAATTAAATATATTTAAATATTTGAAAAACTATATTCCATTGCCATAAAAAAAGTGCACCTAAAATTTGCAATAATCCATTTTAAGACAATTTGTAACATATTTTGTTATCGAAAAAAAATTCAAAATATGTACTTTAATCATTTCTCTGTAATCAAATCTGACATAAAACGTTAACAATAAAATCACACCAGGGAATTAATGGAAAAATGTGTGCCACTATTAAGCATGGGTGGTGGAGAATGAATAAAATGAGCGCTCTTACATTTGAATATTTCGCTCATACTTATTATCAAATTTCCACTTGGTTTACCACTACAGCAACACCCAATGCTAATTGTTAGTAAATTAACGTATTACCATCATCAAGTAGCACCCTGCACATCCCCTAGCATACCTCTACGAATTAAGTACATAGAAATGCATAGATGGCTTAACAACTGACAGATTCCAAATGTCAAAAAAAAAATTGACAAATTGACAAAAATTACAATTGTATGTATGTGTATATTCATTAATTCAAATCATATTCAAATAATTCAACCCCCACCGTGCAAATTATGAAAACAAGAAGACAAAATTGTAGTAATTCCAGTTTTGTAGGAATTTTGATATAAAAAAAGGACACTACTTATGGTTTTACGAGTACGTAGTATTTCTTTTACAACAATTGTTATTATTATTGTTATACTATTAAGGTTTTAAAACCAACTCAATGTTAAACAGGATTATATTGGTAATTGGATATGGCAACTGTTTTATTTTTATTTTTTTTTTTTTCATTCCCCCTGAATTCCATCATAACTTCTATTGAATAAAAACATTTGAATGAACAGAAAACATAAACAGCATGATACTTTTCATTGAATTGACTGCAAAGTACGAGTAAATTGAAGAATTGTGGAGGGAGGGGGTATTTTTTAATTCAAATATTAATGTATTTTTGTTTGATTATATTTCAACTTCAACGCCTTTATTCTAATTTTGATTATTGCCTGGTATTAGTGAGTTCCTTAATTATTTGTCTACTCCAACATCAAAATGCTCAAATGGAAATAATGAAAGAAGCCTCAAGCCATATTAACAAAATTTTGTTACACTTGAACTAATCGCTTTGTGCTTTTAGTTTTGTTTTTTTTTTGTTTTATTTTCTATATTGTGTTATATGTTTGTGGCCTAAGGCTACAACAATTGCTTATGATTTAGTCAATACTAACTGCAATTTATTGTCATTGTTCTGTCGACCCAGTGTGTTGCCAGTTTAGCACGTGACTATATCACTGGATCTGTGTAATCATAGTCAAAACAAAAGTTACACATTTGTCAACATTTACTTACAATATTTGCACTCTGTCGGTTGATATTGTGTATGTGTGTGTATTTGTTTGTGTATGTAAAGGACATTTTATAGGGTAATCGTATACACTCGTCCTACCCAACCAACATTGTTGCGCTTGTCACATAAAACAGACACGTGTTTGAAAGTGCGTTTATTTCATGATTCTTTCAAGTATTTGTTTGCATTTACAATTTGTTTTGGTAAAGTAAACACTTAATCTTGGAACATGTTGTCAAAGTCAAGTTGTTTATTGTGGGAAAGTTTTTTTTTATTAAGGAGTTGGATGGACACCATTTAAATAGTTAATGAACTTCAAAATTATTTAACGGTACATAATTAAGAAAGTTAAAAGGTTAGGCAAATTAGTAGTATATGAGAACCACCGACACTAAAAAAAAATCCATGTGTAATACACTCAGAAAAAAAATAGTAGAAAAATTTGTAAACGTTTTTTAATCCCACTTTACTATTTTTTTACTGATTTTTAGTAAAAAAAAAAATATTATTTAGTAAACTTTTTTGCTTTTTGAGGGTAACAGAGTTTTTACAGAATATTTACAAATTTTTGTTGCTAACATAGGAAATCATTTTACAAATTTTTGAAAACCAATTTGCTAAAATTATCAAAAAAAAAAAATACTAATTTTAAAAAATTAGATATTGAAGAAAATTTTATTTCTTATAATTATAAGTTTTAATTAAATTGCCTTAAAATGCTACATATGTTGAAAAAAAGGCATAGGAAGTGTAAATACTTTTCACAACTGACTCATGTCCAAAAACAGGACATCCACTTAAAAAAACACTAAAAACCTTTTTAGTTCTAAAAATCAGCCCTTAGGCCCCGGTAGGCTAGTTGGTAGCGTGCTAGCTTATCAGTGCGGGGGTCGTGGGTTCAATTCCCACCAGAGGCTCTGGTCTGTTTTCGCTACAACGAGCCGATAGCCTTTGTTGGTAGTGCTCGGTTAGGGTATTAGGATATAATTTGTAATTATATGATTATATAAATAAAAAAAATTTGGCCTTAAATTCCAAAAAATTTACCAAAAATATTTTTCAAAACCAATGTTTTTACTATTTAAAAGTCTTTGATTTCTTTTTAAATTTTGTCTAAAATATTTTTGGAAAAAAATAAATAAAATAAAAAAATGTTGCTCTATAAAAAAATATAAATTTGTATACTCGAAATCGTAAGGCAATTTCAAAAGAAATTAGCAGCTTTAAAGCATGGTTGGCATTTAATACGTTTTCATAACGGTAGTTATTAAAGTTTTAAAATTGGGATTCCATTGCAGGCATATATCTTTTTGTATAACCGGGTTTATTACGCTATTTTACCGGTTTAATTTGAAAATATCTTAAACTACCGTTGTAATAACGCTCAACTACCGAAACACCGACTTATAAAGATATTTTATAGATATAACAAAATTTAACAGGTAATACAGTGGATTCCCGATTTAACGAACAATTGATTGTCAGCCCTGTTCGTTAAATCGAAAAATTCAATAGATCCAGTACTAATCAAAAAAATGTTAATTAAAAGGGCAATTCATATCATATCTTATTATAGATTTGGCTAAACCATATTTCACTGATAATCCAGCAACACTTGTTCCATTTGTACATATATGCATCTAAAATTTTTACTTTTTCTTTAAGTGTTAAGCGTTTTCTTTCATCCATTTTTTCAATGTTCGACGTAATGACCAAATTAAGACATCGGCTGAAAAGTTCGTAGGATAATCAGTAAACAAAACTTTTTTTTGCAAAATTCGACTTTATTCATCGGCATAGTCCGATACAATAACTCCAACACCTTTCTAACATTTCGATGTCTTTTTTGTAGAATGATTTATCTTTGGCCTCAAAATAGACCTCTGTCTCGGCAATCACTTCTTCATTCGAACTAAATCTCTTTCCAGTGATCATTTTTTTAAGGTCTGAAAACAGGTTAAAAATCGCTGGGAGCCAAATCTGGCGAATACGGTGAATGCGGAAGCAATATAAAGTGTAATTCATGCAATTTGGCCATTATTTGGAATCATCGTTTCGTTGTTGTTTTTGGTACACTGTGAGCAAACGCGGCAATTATTTTGAAAACAGCTTTCACATGGACAAATGTTCATGCAAAATAAAGCAAACACGTTCCTTCGATATCTTTAAGGTATCAGCTATTTCCTGCAACTTTACTTTACGGTCTGCCAAAACGATTTTGTGAACTTTTTTGATGTTTTCCCTCTTTTGGACGACCAGAGCATTCGGCAATGTCGGTGTTTGTACGACAACGTTTAAAGTCAGAAAACCACTTTTCTCAATGGAACAAAATCCGAATAACACTTATCAAGCCAAACTGTGGCTTGAACGATGCTTTGCATCCAATTATTTTTAAAATCGCAAAAGTAGCGCCACTAAAACACTTTACCTTGTTTACTAATAAACGAATTCTCATTAAATTTTGACAGGTATCATCTGAAGGTTGGTTGTTCCAAAAAATAATATAGATTTTGCTTCAGTGCCATCACCTATGTGTCATCCTACGGATTTTTCAGCCGATGTGTGTATGTACATGGTAAACAAAATATTATAATGCAAAAATTCAAAAGAAAATCTTAGAAAGCTTTGAAAAAAATTTAAACTTTTACTTAACGATGAGTTCATCATAAATTAAAAAAAAAATCAAAGTTAGGCGACAATAGATAATTCAATGTAAACCAACTCAAATATATGTAGATATGTATGTGTGGAGACTAATGTAAAAATTTTGCCTGTTCGTTAAATCGCGAATTCGTTAAATCGAGAGTTCGTTAAATCGGGAATCCACTGTATTATGAACAAAGCCCCGTGATGCCACTTTTGGAATCGCAGTTTCAAAATTTTCGTATCGGCATTGATCAGAGCGTGGTAGACAACTACCGTTATAAACAAAAGTTATTGCTTGCCAACCATGCTTTAAAGTGTAACAAGTGTATCTAAAAGTACTAAAGTTAACTTGTGCATTTTAATAATATTTTTTTATAAATTAAAATTTTTCTGTATTTAACAATTCATTGTGTTTACAGCAATTCACTAAAATTTAGCAGCGCTTACTAATTTGTAAACTAATTTGGTTGTACTAATATTAATAATATTTAGTATAATTTTTTGCTGATTTTAGCAAAAAGCTTACTAAAATTTAGTTTACTTATTTCATTCTACTACACGTCAGCAGACATGTTTTGCTTAGATTAGCAAAAAATACCGCTGGGTTTAAATTAGCAAAATTTTCCGTAATAACAGCAAAATTTTCAGTTGTCATTACAAACTTATTTTGGTGAGTGTATGAAAGAAACCTTTCGTACATAATATATATTTCGTTGCTGTTATAAGCATCACAAAAATCTTTTGTAAAATTAACGAGTTTTATAAAATTTTTGTGATTTTTATATTTTATGAAAAACGTGTTTATATTCAGCAAGCGCCAATAATCCGTACCCCATTTATTTTTCTTTTAAAGCGCTACGAATTTTCAGTAGCTATTCTAAAAGCCGAAGAATTTTAGTCAAAACTATTTAATTTTGATTAGTGTTATGACAAGAGAAATACAAATTTGCACATTAGAGCTACTAGAAAAAGAAAGTTCCATAATTCTAAAGAATTTTATAAAAATTTAGTTTTTGCTCTGTCTAGGCATAGTTGTATACCATGTTTACACTAAGAAAAAAAACAACCATTATGATATTAATGACAGTTTAACTTATTTCTCACCAAGCCCTAATGTTTTAAGAACTCTTTATAAAATCTATAAGATTCTAAGGACCAACTAAATTTGTAATATAAAATAACAGAAAATATCATTTAAAAGAAATGATATTTCATTTAAAAACCGGTCAACTTATTATTGTTATTTATGTTGTTTAAAAAACTGATAGATCAGTAAAAAAACAAATGATTAATCAGTTAAAAATAAATGTTAAAATTTTAATTACGAAATTCCGGCAAAATAACTGATTATTAATTTATTTAAATTGTTTCCGTTTTTTGTATTTTAGTTTGAGTTTTAATCTACAAAATGTCTACTCACTTAGTCTATAGCAGTGCTGTTCAAAAATGAAAATGTAGTTGTGTTGGTGAGAAAATGAGAATTGCACTGTAAGAAATGTTCAATGGGGTAATAGCAGTGTTAGTATCTGTATGAATTTATTTTTTATTGAAAATATGAAACTGTTATGTTTTGTGTAAAACAGTTTTTAAGAAATATGAATTAAATAAAAAAGTAAATTTTTGAAAGAAAAATAATAAATACATATATACATTAGGGTGCCATTTTTCATTTTATAAAAAACGAAAAGTTGTAAATTTTTTCCATCAATATTATGATTATATTTACATATTAATAAAATATCTGTAATATGTATGGATTTATTATGATATTCTATTAAAAAAACGCTATTTTTGGAAGGAAATAAATCGGAATAAATGAATGAACGATCGGACTCAAATTTTTAAAAACCTTTCAACTTTTATATTAAAAAAAGCTGTTTTTTTTAGGTTTATTAAAGATTTTTATATTATTAAAATATTTTTTTTATATTATTAAAATATTTTTCGTACATTGCTATTAATTTTTTCAGTGCATTAAAGAAAAATCAGCATACACCCGCCACACGTGTTCATTCGTCGCTGTTTCAGCAAAAAGTATATAATTTTCTATAGAGTATTTTTCCCGCTCTACCAGAAATTCAACATGGTACAGAGTTCAGCGGCAACATTTTTAAATGAGAGGGCAACATTTTCAAAGTTGCTAAAGTGTTGAAAAACATTAAATTTGGTGGAAGCAGTGCTGCCACATAAACAGTTTAATTTTTTATCCCAGTTTTTGGGATTCTTAACTATTTACTAGTTTTTTATGAAAACAATTTTTTTTCAAATTATTGAATTTTTTATTGAATTTTAGTTATATGTTGCAACAATTAATAGTATATTTATTCTCTTTATTATATATTTTTACCATAGAAATGGGAAATAATAGATATGAATAGACATAGTTGGTCAATGTGTGTGTACACACTTTAATACTTTTCATGTCACAATGTTGTGTTTGAATTCGTAACTATTTTTTAACACAATTGCAAATTTTTGTTGTATTTTTTTACTTTATTAGACATGTCTAATTTTATTAAAAATAAATAGTATATAGAACAAATATTATATTTTTATATGAAAAATCTGAAAAAATACATGAATTAAATAAAAAAACATATTTTTTTATGAAATAATCTGAAAAATCTTTAGCATCCCAAAAAACGGCAAAAAAATAGTTAAAATTGGTTACATGGCAGCACCGCTAAACACTACTAAATGTTGCCGACCAAAACTCACCTTTGTTGCCGCCAAACTATGTTCGTGTTCTAAGAGAGTACTAAAAAGTTCGTGAGAGAAACATACTCTATAGAAAATTATATACTTTTTGGTTTCAGTGACGACTAAACGCAAGAGCGTAAGAATACATGAGAGTTGAGCAGGGGACAATTGTCCCATGCAATGAACATCACTGGTCTATGGACACATTTTGTGTGAATGATCATATGGGTGTATGTGTGTGTTAATATAAATCAGTGATCCCCACACACATACATTTAAATTTATGTTTGTGTTGGTTGTTTGTTTTTGAGCGTAATTTATTTTTTTCTCACTTTACCAGGGCTGCCAAGATATATTTGTCGCTGTCCTTGAACAAATTCGAAAAAATCTACACAAATCCCCATTTTATTTTGTACTCAAACAAACAGTAAATGTAAAATAAACATTTAATGAAAGCTTGGAAAGTTCTCTATAAAATTTTATTAATACAAAAATAAACAAAAAAAAAACTGTTCTGTAAACCAAATCAGAGTAAATTTCTCCGATGTATTGATGTATTTCAAATCGTATATAATAAAATAATTTCAGATATGATATTTTTAGTTTTAAAAAAATAGAAAACGCTGAAACTAAACTAGTTTTAAAAGAATTCAAACAGAAGCTTTTAATATATGAGTATATATAATTCATAATTAAAAAAAGGACAAGTTTTAAAACAAAAAAATAAATAAATGCGTTAGCATAATAAGCACTCAGCTTTACCGAAGTAATTTTCGGCAAATAAAAAGTCATTCTCCCATTTAACATTTTCAGTGTTGTCTAGTACAAGCGACTACACAACCTGGTCATAAAAATGATATAAGATAAAAATGGCAACCCTGAATAAAGCACATGAAAGCTCAAATGAGACTAAATGTTTTTAGTTAATAAAAATACAAATTATCTTATCATGCTCTCTTCATTTTTGTGAGAACATTCGCACGTGTGCGGTGTTTTAGGGATCTCTGATATAAATCATGTAATTTTAATTGAAACAATTTTGTATCGAAACAAACAATATAAATAAATTTTTAGTAATTTTTTGATAAATTTTTGCCAAATTAAATGAAACTGAAAAATCTGTAATTGACAGTAATTCATATATGTATGAAAATATATTTTTAGTCTGGTTCGAGATCATAGAAAAATTTTTTTAAATAATAAATTTTTCTGTGTATTCTCCATATTTACTAAATAAAAAATAAAAACATTTTTGGTGATCTTGAACCAGACTAAAAATATATTTTTTTTAAATACCAACTATAAAATAAAAACTTCACTGACATTAAATCATTTTGAACAAATGTATAAAAAAGTTTAATTAAACGTATGTTTCTTTATTTTTAACTTAACTGAATACTTTTTTACTTAACTACATATAGTAAACTACCCAATATCATGAGTGTACTTACATAGAGTTGATATTTGTTGCTGTTTTCATTTGAAATTACCGGAATACAGTCATTCCTAAAATTTCGATATCGAAATAAGTAAAATAGCGTAACACTTACCGCATTGTTTCACTAACCATGTATTTTAAAGATAATGATATTTCATTTATTTCGATAAGGGTATTTTAGGGGTATTGATATTTTATTTATTTCGGTATCGCAATTTTAAGGCTAACGGTATTTGAACTATTTCGGTAAATTAAGGCCAACATTATTTCGGTAATGCTATTTTAAAGGTAACGGTATTCGCTTGAAAGGGTTTTATCTGGATAACAATATTTTAGCGGTATTATCCGCCAATCTTGATCAATATTCATTTCAAATAAGTTTTTTTATTTACTTTTGGAAATGCATTATCAATTTAATGCCGAATTATTTAAAAAAAGTGTAAATTGACTGAAACTACCCTCTACGCTGTATTAATATAATTTTATTGATTTAATTTAATGACATTTATTTTTTTGGTTTGAGTCATATTCATAAAATTAATTTTTATGTTATTTTTACACTTTTTAATGTTTGATCTTAACAAAGTTTTCCCATTTAACTGCTATCAAAAATGTTCTTATTATTTGTTGTTATTAGTGTTGTGGATTTTTAAGATTTTCTGTACGTTAAACAACTTTATAAAACCATGTTTTCTTCTTGTAATAATAAAAACCTTTTTATCCGAATGTTTTCTTAAACTAAAAACCGATAACAAAACATCTAAACTAAAAACAAAAACATATAACAATGAATATTCCTGATCGTAGTGGTATCTGGACAATTTAAACATCAACACCTTCAAAGTACTTTTATGGTATAATGGAGAAAAGCACCTAATTTGTAAAAGGCACAATAGGGTGGAAAATCAAAAAATTACATTTGAATTCAAATTAAAAAAAAAAAAAAACTATGAAATTTTAATGACGACATTAATTTTTATGTAAAATTTTATCTTAAATATCCTTTCAAATCGAGATTTAAAAAAAAAGAAGAAACACTGTTATACACTCAAATAAAAAATTGTAAAAGAGTTACAAAAAAATCTGCAATTGTTACAAGGAAATTAACAAATTTTAGACAGATCGCTTAGCTAATTTTAGCAAATCAGGACTGTTATTTTTAGTAAGGTAATGATGCAAAAAATGTTATCTTGGTTTTTATACATATGTGCAGAATACAATGGTTCGGTATTTTTCTTATAGGTTTTTCTGCAATCCCAAGTGATTTTCTTTTCATTGAATTTTTTATAAATCCAATTGTATTTTAACAAATTTCTCAATTTAAAAAAAAACGGTCTCAAAATCAGGGAAATTTACTAAAATTTGTGCAGAAGGGGAAAAATTTTGCTTTGAAATCAGAGAAATTTTTTCAACTTGAAGGAAAACAGGAAATGTTTGCTTTCAGTGTGGAGCCCGTTCCTGAACCTTAGGGCACTGATAACAATGAAATATCTATAGGTTGTTTTTGCTCTATGGTGAAAGTAGTATTAGAAATTTGTTAATATAGCAAGATTTTAGTAAACTCTTAATGGAAATCGATTTGCTAAAATCAGTATTTTTTTAGTAAATAACAAGTACATTATTTTTTTCTTTAATCAAATTCATTTAAAATCCTTTGACTGTTTTATATTTTAGATAAAAAAAAATATTAAACTTAAAAAACTTTACCTTTAATTTAGAAAATAAAGTAATATTTCGTGTTTAATTTGTAAATAAGTTTCAAAAAAAATTTTTAAAATGCTTTGCTAAAATCAGCAATTAAAATATAATAAAAAAATTTGTAAGTAGAAAATAAAAAAAAATGTTAAGTAAAATGTAAAATGTTTTACTAACTTTTTTATTTAAGTGTAGTTATTTTCGAAATACCACCTTTAACAACATTTAAATTTAAATCACTGGTCGTTTAACGATGTTTCATTCTTTCTCGTAATACGTATTACTTTGGTAGTAAAAATATTTTTTTATCCCATAGTGCATTGTTTTTATATTTTATATCATACCGTACCGTAGGTTATGTTAATCGGCACAAAACTCTTGTGTAATGTGATCCTCTTTCATACAAACTTTGTAAGTAGTGGTCGTCGAACAGAATATGATGATGCACAACTCATTTGGCCCGACTTTTTTTGATCTTGTTTAAACTGGATCGGTTTCTTTTTGCTTTGTTTTAGTTTATAGCCCTACATTTTTAAGAAGATAATTTTTTTTTTTGGTTACAAGAAAATTAAAAGGTTTTTTGTTTTATTTTCTGTGATGATCTCTCGCCTGCTTTGATTGTATCTTTTTGTCTTGATTTAAGTTTTTTTAGTATTTTTTCTTTTTTTTTTTTTTTGATTTTACAGTCGTTTAATGTAATGGCTTTTAAATTTATTTTGATTTAATCTCTGTTTCTCTTTGTATTCTTGTGACCGTTATTAAAAACAAGTATATTGTCCAACGATAATCATAAAAATCTTGTTAGTATTATTGACTTTTAGTTATAGCCCACAATCGACCTGTCTATCAGGCTGTCTGTCTGTCTTTAGGATTTTGTTTTAAGTTTTTTATTGCATTGGTATAGTTAATTAAGGAATTTTGTTGGCTTCAGTTTATGTCTGTGTGTGTATGTATGTTATTTATCACCTATTTTTAACTTTAATTTGTTGCATTTTGTTGATAATTTTGATATAAAACTAAATAAAATATAATTTTAAATAAGAATCAATTTATTTTTATTACATTTATTGAGTTAAAATTTTAAACTAAGAGATGTGTAAACTTTAATAATACATATTAAGAGTCATAAAATTGTTAATTTTTCAATGTTTTTCTAAAATCAGATCCTAAACTTAAAAAACTCAATTTTATATCATTACATACTTGAGTATGTGTACATCAACTAGTATTTAATTACATTTATCAAAGTAGTATATGTTTTTACGATAAAAATGGATTTTCTGACGGTTATTTTGGCTATTTTGCTTTTTGTAGCTGATTTTAATATATTACAGTATTTTTTTATTTGTTCAAAATTGCTTAATTTCTTATTTGTACTTTAATTGGCATTTGTGTTAAGTAATTTCTGCCTACAAACTTTTTTGAGTGTATTATTACTTTTTTGTAATTAGTGTACTCCTATTTCGATATAAAGCTGAATTTACTTAATTTAGTGAAATGAACTTTTCGTGTACATGAAAATTAAAATAAAATTAATTTAGACAAACTTAAGGAATTTCCGCAGAAAAATTAACATCCCATTAAAAGAACACCATGCACTAATAAACTTTAAAATGATAAAGTAATTTTTAGAAAATTTCGTAGATCGAGTATTTTTGTAAAATTACTAGCAAAGTGCTCAAATTTGAACAATGCACTCACAAGGAAGGCACCCCACCGTAACTTTACTATATTTTATATGTTTTGCAATCTGTCGGTAATTCCTGTAACTTTTTGCGAGAAGTTTTTCATCGAAAAGTGTGAATTAAAAGTGTTTCAGTGTTTTTATTGGAATACTCCATTGCATCTGCCAAATACTAATAAAAACTAGTTCATTTGAACGAATCACTCATTATTAGTTGCATTCATTCAATGTAATTTTTTGAAACAAGTGTATTTTAGTGGCATTTCCCCGGTTCCCCCTCCACACACCAAAAAAAAAGTCTGCAAAGGCGACTAAAAATGTTGCTGTTATTACAGGAAATTTTGCTAATTTGAGCCCAGTAGTATTTTATGTTAATATTACCAACACATGTCTGATGACTTGTAGTTCAAAGAAATTAGTAGAACAAATTAGTAGCCGCTACTAAATTTTAGTAAACTTTTTGTAAATTGGAATTTAAAATGGGTTTGTTAAAACCACCATCAAATTTAACTAAATATTAGTGAAATCGAAATAGGAAAACTAATAACCCCTACTAATCATTTTTAAATTATGTACAAGTTTACTAAAATAAATTAGCTTCAATTAACAAAAAATTTTAATAAATATTAGTGAACTAAACTCAACGAATTGTAAAATATAGACAAATTTTAATTTATAAAAAAAATATTAAAAACGCAAAAATTAACTCAATTATTTTTAGATACACTTGTTACACTTTGAAATTGCCTTATGAAAAAAATACAAATTTATTTTTTTTTTATCGAACATTTTTTTATTATTTTTTTTTTTACATATTCTAGATAAAATTTAAAAAATAAATCAAAACTTAGAAGTAGTAAAAATTTAAACGAATTTATAATTTTAGTTTGATAATTTCTGTTTTGAAAAATATTTTTAATAAATTTTTTTAATTTTAAGGTAAAATTTTAATTGTTTTAAGGGCTGATTTTTAGTACAAAAAAAACTTTTTAATGCTATTTTAAGTAAATGTCCTTTTTTACCCATGAGCCAAAACAAAGGCTTAAATTCGGCTGAGCCGAATCTTTGAATTCCCTCCACCAATATGCTAACAAAATGTTCTCTGAAGTAAAATTATGGTGGAGGATGAAGCATCGAAATGCAACCTCATATCGTTACGATATACATGGAGATTCATTGTTAACGTCCGGTATTCAGAAACCTGGTTTCCCGGACGTAGCTCCTCAAGGTTTTCAATCGACGTTCCTCAGGGATTCTAGGTCCGATATAACATCGCTCTGCAAATGCCTGACACTCGTCAGAATCTGCCCGTCCAATCCGGTACAGTTGTGCCCGTAATCATACTGACCTCGGACTTACTCCCATTAAGGAGGCCTCTAGTCCTCTTCCCGTCTGGGTTACCCCACAAAATCTTAGTGGTCCTGGCCACCGTGCAATTGTTCCAGCAGGCCGTGTTGGCTTCTCTTGCCCACGCCTTTAATTCCGCTTTTGTTGCCTCAAACGGTTTTGCGTTCGCCAAGTTAACTGCCTCGAGTTCTCCTCCCCCGATGGCTAGTGCATTGACCCTTTCGTTCTCGGCTATCCCCGAGTGGCCCGGTACCCATATAACTCGGTAGTGGCCCTTCTACAGTCCAGTAAGGTTCTGGACTTAACCCTACTAGCTGGTACCGCCCTAATCGCCCTTTGGCTATCGGTGAATATGTTAGCGTCTACTCGCCCCATATTCGATTCAGTCCATCCCACGTAATAGCACGGACTTCCGCTTGGAAGCTGGTATTGTGATCAGGAAGACGGTAGGATATCTCGGTCTCCGGGTTCTCAATATAGACCCCCATACCCGTTAAATGATTAAAATGTAATAAATTATATTCTTTAAACGTCCTTATTAGGGGACTATTTAAGATATAATTAAAACGATGACATTTTTAAAAAAACAAATCATTATTACGAAGATTTATACAAGGTACATTAAAAGAAATTTTCTTCAAAAGACTCGAGCAATCAATCTTACCATTAATTAAATCACATACAAGCAACATTGATTGTATTTTTAAAGTATTTTATTTTATTGTATTTGATTTAGTCAAAAATTATAATTTAGTTCTATATTTTTAAGACACCTGAACGTATGATAAATATGAAGTTGATTATACGTGCTTAAAAATATTGTAATTTTGATGTAATGTTGAAGATATATAATAGCTGTGTTTATGTGATAAATTATGTTTGAAAATCCCATATAAATTTGACATTTGTTTAGGTTAAAAATAAATGCGTAGAATTATGGACGTTATTTTCAATTCCTTTTTCACGGGTGCTATCAGTTTATAGTGAATGTTCCTGTTGACACCTTGCCGCACAAACACAAAAATATTTAACTTTCTAATTTCTCACTTTATGAAGAAATTAAATAAAGTTGTATCATTTTTTATTCGTGTTATATAAAATGAATTGCGGTTCAACATTGATAAGATTAGAATTTTTTCTTTTCTTGGACAATTGATATGGAAAGTCTCATAATTATTTGTCAACTAAATAAATATTAATAATGCTTTTCTTTTGTTATTTAATTCAACTTTTTTATTCCACACAAACAATTTGTCACAGGATATTAAAGACACGCGTTTGCATAAAAAAATTGTAAAGGATGAAATAAATTTAATTGTATCTACATAAATAAATTTTTTTAGCAAACAAATTAACGCACAAACGATTTATTTGGAAGAATAGTAATATTGTAACAAAAAAATTCAGTTGAAAAAAAAAAAGAAATCGTTCAGCTAACTTAAAATGTCTTTATTATATTTCCGTTAACCATAAATATTGTATAAATACAACTTTTAGTAACGCATGTTGATACAAACAATATAAATTCATTGTATATTGTCAAATTATGGATAATTTCTTTTAATGTTTTTTTTTTATTCCAAACTCTTTATAAAAAGAAATGTTTTTCTATTGTGCTTAAACTCCCACAAAAAAATATACATACATGTTTTATTGTGTCATTTGATCCTTTTTGTGTATTATAAACATGTTTATTTTTTTATTATTATCCTTAATAAAAAAAAATGTAGCAAAATCTTATTTTATTACCAAAGTAGCCTTTTTACACAGATTTTGGGGGTTAAAGGAACAGAATTGAAATCATTTCAAGTTAATACTTTGATTTTGTTTTTATGGTATTTGTAATTTTCTTATGTGTGTGTATTTAGAAAAGTGGGGTCATATATGTTTGAATGTGTGTGTGTGTGTTGTTGTAATATATTATGCTGTTACATGTGTGCCATTGTTTTTTTTATGTCTATAAGTTTAAGGTTAAATCAATATTAATGTATGGGCCCATTTAACAAAAGCTTAGTTTTGCCTTATAAGATTACGGCAGAAATTTTAAAAAAGGTTTAACCAATAACTATAATATGGGGATAATAAGCTTATATAGAATTTTATTGGGGTTAAGGAGATTTTTTTTTCTTTTGAACTGTCAAACTTTGTAGAAAAGCAATTTATAAAATTACGCAAAAATTAAGAATTTTCATTATTGCGTTTTAAAAAAAAAATATTTTAAATATATTTTGACTTAAAATTGCTTTTTTCGAATATTTAGTATTAAAATGATTATTATCTTAAATAATAATTTTAGTCCTATTATTTTATAAGTGCTTTTCCATCTTATCTTTAGCTTTGTTTTCATAATATTTTATACTAGATTTCGAGTACACAAAATCTAGTCAAAAATTTTAGGGAAAATTTGACTGTTTAGTTTTACTTGAAATATTTCTTCTGGAAAAATTTGGTAGAAAATATTTGTACCATATCATTGTTACATATATTAAATGTTATGCTTAACTTTAAAATTTGCACTCCGCTTAAGTTTTTGCTTGGTTTGTGTAAATTTTTTAATTTGTTTGCTATTTAACATATACCCTACACTATGTTACTAAATACAAGATGGGGCAATAAGTATAACCCTATTGGGAAGTGTTGCCATTTTTTCCAATGTCTTCGTAGGTCAGTTTGGTTTTGAATTTCGTGAAGTACTCACGAGCTACAACTATAGTGAATAACAATGAATCTCTATACGCCTCAAGAACGCGCTATAATCCTGACAATGTTTGGGAGCAATAATTTGTCAGTGCTGTTAATTTTAAAATATTTTTTATCAGGTTCTCGGGGATGGAAAATCCGTGTGAGGTGACCTTTTTTGAAAGAGCCGACAGTAACGCTATTATGGCGACCGCTATGGAGCCATGCTATCTGAAATTTTTTTACTGGAAGTTGACGATCTGTTTTTGGAGGACATGTGATTTAAATAGAGTGGAACCGCTTGTCATACTGCACGCAACACAATGCGTATTTTGAAAGATGCTTTCCCAGCTCGTGCAATCCCCAATCTTAATCTCCCGAGTTGACTGTCCTGGACTTCTTCTGGGAATATTTGAAGTCTTTAGTGGCAAAATATAATCAAAAGTGAGCAAATTGGCATCAAGGCCGATGGCGGCTATTAACTGACATAATTTTCTACAATTAATTGAAACAAAATTTATAAGTGCGAAAAGCAACAATTACACAGAGGAAACAGATTCATGGTGACAAGCGAATTTGTTGCCAACTAAATGGTTTAGTTGCGGCAACCGAATTAGTTGGTTATCTTAACCAAATGTATTCCTGATCCAATTGGTTTCAACCGAAATTCTATTGTATTAACCGAATTTCGGTTGCCACAAACAAATATGTCGGTAGCTCCAACCAAACCATACGGTTGGCAAAAAATTCGGTTGTCACACAGAATCTATTTTCTTTGTGTAGTTAAAAACCAAATAGGTTTTCAATATAACAAAAGTTATAGCGATAAAAATCAGCTGATGATTTTTGCTTCACCCTGTGTGTAAACAATGGTTTTAACAACAAAAAACACTGGACCTTGACCCAACTCTTGGAATACTGATCGACACAAAATCACTCTTTTGAATAACATAAAATGGGACTAAATATCCGATCGATAGAGACAAGATTTGTTCATATAAATAATCCGCTTAGTTGGAAAATTCTAATTTTTCTTAATACCAGACATAGGGAATTATGAATATTTTTTTGTGTATGGTGTTCTACACTCAGAATATTATGTAGTTAACTGTTTGTAGTTTAATAAAAAAGTTTTGCGTTCCATTTAAAAATAAAGGAAGATACATTTATTTTTCAAAGAAATATCTATATTAACTTTTTATACATTTATTCGAAATAATTTACTATCATTTACCGATTTTTTTAAGTTTCATTTATTTTTTTCATTTGTTTGAAATTTAATAAAAATTTACCCACAAAACGGAAACTTGTGGTTTATTTGTGTCCGTAACAGTTATTACAAATTTCAATTTTGTTTGCTGTCTGTTTCAAAAAAAAATATTCAAAAAATTTCAATTTGTTTTTTTTATTTAAATTGGTTGTATATATACAAAATTTTTCAATACAATTTACAAGAACTTCATAAACACACATACATATACAAATACATTCACACAAAAAGTGTGTATAGCTTCATATGCATACATACATTTTGTATTGTACGAGTATATTAAAAAAAAAAAAAAAAATACAAAAACGGAAATAATTTCAAATAAATGAAAAAAACATTTATTTTTTAAGGATTGGTGGGTAAAATTTTGACATTTATTTTAACTGATTATATCAGTTGTTTCTTACGGATGTGTCAGTTGATTAATCAACATTTAAAAATAAATAACAAATGGCATTTAATTTAAATGAAAATTAAGTAGACCGGTTTTTAAATGAAATATCATTTCTTTTAAATAATATTTTCAGTTATTTTAACTTACAAACTTTTTTAAGTGTATAGTCGGCATGGTCGATTTTATTTATTTTTTTGTTACTATTGTTAATTTGCCAATCTTACATTCGAGTACCTTTTTATAATTTTACAACTTTTTTATTTTTAGTCCAATCAAAGAAAAAGTTCCATCATACTGATAAAACTGTTTGTTATCAATTTTTATGAATTTTTTTATAAAATTTTATGAATTATATTTCATACTTTTTCATCTTCCATTAAAATATGTCATTATTTACTTTTTTAGTGAAGTAATAACACACTACGATTAATCATGTTACGAGGGCGGATCAATAAGTTTGTGACTTTTTGAATGAAACACCGTTTTTTTTTTTCAAAAATAAAAAAAAATTTTTTAACATAATCTCCTTTTAGTTCAATACACTTTGTCCAACGTTTCTCCAATTTTTGTATCCCTTTCAAAAAAATAGGATTTTTCGAGATCCATAAAATAGGCATTTAGTTGATCACTAATTTTATCGTTGGAGCTGGGAAATAGTCACTGGGGGCTTAATCCGGAGAATATGGCGGATGAGGTACCAATTCTTAGCCCAATTTATGGAATTTTGCCATTGAGACAACATACGTGCGCACCCGTGCATTACCTTAATGAAAAAGAACTTTTTTCTTGCCATATGAGGTCGTTTTTTTAAATCCTCGTTAAATCGATCCAATAACTTGGCATAATATTCGCCGTTTATTGTTTTTCCCTTTTGAAGGTAATCGATATGGATTATCCCGCGTGCGTCCCAAAAAACTGTTGCCATCACCTTATTGGCCGACAAACTTACCTTGAACTTCTTCGGAGCCGGTTCACCCTGAAAACCCCATTGTTTAGATTTCTGCTTGGTCTCCGGAGTGTTGTAATGGATCCATGTTTCATCCACAGTTACAAAATGCTGCAAAAACTCATTCGAATTTCGGTTTAACAACTCCAAACAATCCTTTGAAGTTGTCACACGATTACGTTTATAATCAATTGAGAGCAAACGCGGCACCCATCTTTCAGACAGCTTTCTTAAATCAGACTGATCATTTAAAATAGAAACCACACTGCTATATGAAATGCCCATGGCATCAACAATCTCACGCACTTTTACTCTTTGATCGGCCAACACCATATCGTTAATTTTTTCGAAATTTCCGGTATATTGACATCAATTGGCCGTCCAGAACGTTCAGCGTCATTTGTACTTGTGCGACAACCGCGAAAGTCATTAAACCACTTTTTTACCATTGAAATCGATGGCGCAGAGTCCCCATAGTATTTCTTTAGCTTTTTCTTAATTTGATTAATGGTTTTTTTCGCAAAAAATAATCAATCGAAATTTACTTTTTTCCATTTTTAAAAAATCCATGAGGTTGTATGTTTTGAACAGCTGTAAATAACGGAACTTGCTCAAAATTTGACAGTAGTCTAGTAACAGGTGGTACTTGATGGGAGCAGTGTTGCATTTCATATAACTACGAGGGAAGTTCGAAAAGTCACGGACTTATTGATCCGCCCGAGTAGAACAGCTTCATCATATTTATATTGGACGAAAATCTATGAAGTATTTGATGAAATTATTTCTTCGAGTGTAGTCTACAAATAAAGTCGTTCTGCCATTTAAAGTTTCAAAATTATTTTGAGATTACACTCAGAATATTATGTAGTTAACTGTTTGTAGTTTAATAAAAAAGTTTTCCGTTCCATTTAAAAATAAAGGAACATACATTTAGTTTTCAAATAAATATCTATATTAACTTTTTTATACATTTATTCGAAATAATTTACTATCATTTACCATTTTTTTCAGTTTCATTTATTTTTTTTTCATTTCTTTGAAATTTAATACAAATTTACCCACAAAACGGAAACATGTGGTTTATTTGTGTCCGTAACAGTTATTACAAATTTAAATTTTGTTTGCTGTCTGTTTCAAAAAAAAATTCAAAAAATTTCAATTTATTTTTTATTTAAATTGGTTGTATATATACAAAATTTTTCAATACAAATTACAAGAACTTCATAAACACACATACGTATACAAACACATTCATACAAAAAGTGTTTATACCGTGTAGGAAGCCTGGGGTGGGGTCAAGTGTCTACAAGTCTCCACTTTTGTCGACTATTTTTTGTGACTTTTTGGTGACATGTCCACAAAGCGTCTATACTTTTTATATTCATTTTTTGCAGCTGTAAAGCTGTGCTTGTTCTTGATTTTTTTATTGTTTTATTTTGTTGAAAATACATGTGCATAGCCGCATGCAAAATTTAAGTTTTTAATAAAAATATAAAGAAAAATTAATTTAAAAGTTAAATATACAAATTTGAACAAAATATATAATGAGCAAAAGAAATTACAAAAAACTTGTGAAAAAAAAACAATAAATTTTGTATAAATATAAGAACAAAAAAAAAGAGGCAACAATTTTAAGTGAAAGTTGCAACTCTAGAGATTTTGTGGAGACTGATGAAGATTTTACGGAGCCTGTGGATGATTTTGTACAGTCTTTTGAAGATTTGTCTTTTCCAAAATTAAATTTGCACGAACATTTTTTTTACTTTAATAAAATTTATAAAAAAAAAATTAAATTAAAAATATCTAATTTAACAAAATAAATGCACTTGTTTAATCTTATTTCCTTCCTAGTGTGGAAATCAAGTAAAAAGTTTCAAAAGTGTAGACTAGAATTACTAAAATGTACTAGTGAATCTCTGGTTCCAATGTCAACACCTAGTCAATAGTTATGTAGATTCGCAATGACACGCACATGTTAAATGTCTGCAGCAGAAAGCGTTGGCTGGGGAATAATTAGTCAGTAGTTCTGGTGACAAAGTCAATAGTGAATCAGTACAGTTACACTATCGATATTTCCTACAGGATAGCTTCATATGCATACATACATTTTGTATTGTACGAGTATATTAAAAAAAACAAAAAATACATAAACGGAAATAATTTCAAATAAATCAAAAAAACATTTATTTTTTAAGTATTGGTAGGTAAAATTTTGACATTTATTTTAACTGATTATATCATTTGTTTCTTACGGATGTGTCAGTTGATTAATCAACATTTAAAAAAAAAATAACAAATGGCATTTAATTTAAATAAAAATTAAGTAGACCGGTTTTTAAATGAAATATCACTTCTTTTAAATGATATTTTCAGTTATTTTAACTTACAAACTTTTTTAAGTGTAGTACATATTACAATTTCATAAAAATTCGAATTGTTGAAGTGGAAAAAATATTCTTTTAAGGAACAACTGAATTTTTATTTGCTGAAAACAAGTTTTTTTATCTATTCAAACTTATTCATCTTCTCGTAGTCGGAATTACCACAAATTTCGTAATCGGTCTACCCTATTGTAGGTTCTAAGAAAAACTTAAAAAATCTATTCCTTATATTGAAAAATTATACCAAGCATCATTTATTGAATTTTTTTTTTACTTACATGATGTAATTTCTATAATACAGATTCAAAATCATCAAAAAATATATTATTGCTTCATACAATTAATATTTGAGAACAATGTATTGAATGGGTGTGTGTGTGTAAAATATGAGAAATAGACATTTAACCTAAAATCCTTGCAAAAAAAAGGATATCCTCTTGTCATGTTGTATACTATGGATACATAAAAAACTGAAACAAATAAAAAATCATAAAGTTAAAGTACTTAAAAGAAGCAAAAAATAAAATCACACACTTTTATAGGGTTGCTATTAAGCACTTTCATAGAAAGGGTCTCTTACAGTTAAACAAACAAAGAACACCATGCAAAAAGGGGTGGTTATTCGAATGATGTGTGATGAAAGGATTTTTACATAAATTAAAGCTGAAAAGGATGGTGATACTATGATGATGATGTTGTTGATTTGATGGCCACTTAAAAGTGTATTAAGCGAAAATTATGGGTTACGGTTTGTATAAAAATTGTTTTTTGTTTGTTTGTTTCAAAATTGATTTATGGTTATTTACATACATTTATGGTTTTAAATTTTATTAACCAAAAAAAAAAAAGAATAATAGAAGTTCTAAAAAATATATGCTAATGTTTAGAAAATGATTTAAAATTTACAAATTATTAAGAAAAAATAATACAAAAAAATTTTAAGGTTATAATGATTTATTTAAAACAAATTTTTATTTAAGCAAATGCACACAAAAAAATTCTTAAATTCCTCCAATTATAGATGTTGCTCAATAACAATACCATAATTTTATAATTATTTCAATTAAAAAATAATCATAGTAAACATCATTGATAATAGTTAAAATTGAATTAGTTAAAAGTTAATTGAATATAGCTTGGTCAACAATATTTTCAATTGGAAAAATTTAAGAGATCTCTTTTGACCATCAATTAGAATTTTACATTTATTCAATTAAAATTTTTATTGCTCCAAATTCATTAGTTTTTACTAAAATATTCAATTAATATTTTTACTGTTTTCAATTATTATTTTTTTTTTTTTTGTAAATATATTTTTATTAAGATTTTCGATTAAATGTTTGTTTATTTTTTTATTAACTTTAAAAGCTTTCAATTAAGTAGCTACAAATAATTTTATTTGAACTCATATATTTTATAATTAATCAGTAAAGTATGGTAACCTTACAATCAAAATATAATGTAGTTTACTCTTTGTAGTTTAATAGAAAAAGTTTTTAGTTCAATTAAAAATGGAGGAACACACATTTCAAAGAAATACTTTTTTTAACTTTTTTATACATTTTTTCAAAATGATTTACTTTTATTTACCGATTTTTTAGTTTCATTTATTTTTTCATTTGTTTGAAATTAAAATTTATGCTTTATATGTTTCCATTACAGTTATAACAAATTTAAATTTTGATTATTTCAATTTTTTGTTTATATACACATATGTGTTCATTCACACAAAATGGGTCTATAGACTGTGTGAGTATACATGTTGTAGATTAAAAAATAAAACAGAAATACAAAAAACGGTAACAATTTTAAATAAATGAATTATCAGTTATTTTTTACGGAATTGGTAGGTAAAATTTTAACATTTATTTTTAACTGATTAATTACTTGTTTTTTATTCACATATCAGTTGTTTAAACAACATTTAAAAAAAAATAAAAAAATCCATTTCATTTAAATGAAAAGTAAGTTAACACGTTTTTAAATGAAGTATCATTTATTTTAAATGATATTACAGTTTGACTCATAATGGGTTAAAATATATAAAATATTGATTTAACTTGTACACTAAATCATTTATGTCATTCTGTCATTTTAAATGTTAAAAGCATTTTAATATATTTACATTTTTTAATTTATTTAATTTCTATTTTTGAAAGTATTCATTAATTAATTTTAACACCATGATTTGTTTTTTTTTTTTTTATTTTTAATTTTATAAAAAATAGACCTTTTAACAAACAAACAAAATTTAAATAAAGCCATTAACGAAACATCAAAATACACATTTAACACAATACAAAAGAGGACAAAAAGACTTACAAAGTTAATAATAAATGTTTTCACGCTTTAAATGTGTTAAGAATAGCATTTAAACATGTTATCTTCTTCTTTTCGTTCAATACTTAATAAAATATTTATTTTTTATTTTCGAAATATTATAAGATAATTTTGCCAGTCTTTTGTTACGAGAAACTATCTAAACGAAAGAAATCCATAAAATACGTGATTTCACTTAAGATTTGGATGTAAAAAAAAACTTTAAAGTCGTATATTTTTTGTAACTAAAAAAACCCATTTTAAAATATTCAATGTTTCCATTCAGCAATCAAATGAGTGAACGATAAGCAGAGAACGTTTAAAAACTATTTTAAAGTCATTTATAAAATTAAGAAAAATCAATACAACAACACAAACAAAAAGCTCCATATAATAAAAAATTTCAAAAAAATGATCTTTACGATTAGGAGTACAAATTAAAGCAAACACCATATACACTTTGGATATACTGACACGTGTCTTAAAGGGGTCCCAAAAAAACGCATTTATATTAGGGTCACACTTATGTTATATAACATGTAACTTTTTAAGGTTGATTGCACACAAAATAAAATATTTTCTAAATTCCTCCTATTAGAAGTTTTGCAAAAAATTATCAATATTAAAACTTTCACGCGTAATAGTCACCATTTGTAATATTGAGAATTTTTTTCATTGAATCAATTACAAAAAATATTTTTTTTGTGTGTATTAAAATAGTTTCATTGAGGTTGTTCAGTCTAACAATAATAAAATTAGATTTTTTGGATCAAATGTTTAATTTCATTTTTAATTATTTTAATTTTTGGAAATAATTTAAATAAAAATTATTTATACCCTATCTTCTATCTCAAAATATAGAATATAAAGATCGCTGACTGACTGACTGAGTTACTCATTCACCAAGTCTATACCGCTGGAAGCTGAAATATGGTATATGGGTTCCTTCTCCAGCGTATACATTCGCTAAGACGGGATCTTTCGTAATTCCTACAATAAGAAACGAAAAGTCGAATCCACCTGAAATTTAAAATGTGTTCTCTGGAGTATGGAATTATTCCCTAATAAGTTTGGAATTTTCGCCAGGATCGCGATAACAAAAATGTTCAAAAGAAGAAAAGCCTCCCTATTGACCGTATTCTGAAAAGGTGTTGGCTAAAAACCTATAACGTGTGTTACCTGGAGTATGGGCCAATTCACTAATAAGTTAGTTTTGAAATTTTTACCAGTAGAGATTCATAAGGGCAAAAGTGTCATATTTTGTAGCTAAAAACTTGAAATTTCAGACGAGTGAAATTAAGACTAAATTCCGAAACGAAATAGAATGAAACAGCGAATGTATGGCACTGAAACACTAGACAATGGGACCGAAATGAAACGGAGTAGAATTGGAACACTAGTCGAAGAGAACGGGAAACGAGTGTAATCAAAATACTAGTAAAAAAAGTGAAATTAAAACACTAAAAACAGGAAACTAGATTTTAGTAATAAATAATTACACCCTACTAATTTTAGTACGCTGAATTCAATGGTGCTAGTCTTTTTTCGAAGTTAGCGATATTGGCGATTTAAAATTTCAATACTAAAATAGCATAAAACGAGAATTTTTCTACTTTTGGGATCAGTTTTAAATTTAAAAAAATCCAAATCTGTTATATACAATTTTTCGCTATTTTTTCGCGAGATTCTATTGAATATTTTTCTAGCCCTATTGAAGATACACAAAATAACATGACATTGTAGTTTTTATTTTTACAAAATTGTTTTATTGATATTTTTTTATTAAGATAAATTTTTGAAAAAAAAGATAGAAAACAGTAGTTTTGTTCTTTTGTGCTCATTTTCCATGCTCTTTAGACTCAGCTGGTGTTTGTATTCTTGAATTAGTTGCAAAGTCGAAATAAAAAAATGCCTAAAATTGTATTTAAAAGTGTTGGATTAATTTAAATTCAAAAATGATCTCAAAAGTAAAAAAATATCGTTTTATGTTACTTTAGCATGGAAATTTTTAATCGCGAATACCAGCGCTTACTTTGGAAAACGGCTGTCACCATTGAATTCAGCGTGCCCAGCTTGTTAAAATGTGAGACTAGCACAGTGATATTGATTTGGACATATATTTTCCAATTGTGGGACTTTTGCATAATTTTTAGGTTTTTTTTAAAAAAATCTTATATATCGGTAATAATTATTTTTTTTATGGTGCATTATTTATGTTATTCATTTAAATTTATAAAAATACAATTGCAAACGAATCGAAACAGAAACGTGTTTAAAACGTGATTCAAAAAAGGGAAGGGTTTTCCCTTTGAATCATTTTCTCCAGGAACGTGGTAAAATTTCTGGATGTTCTTAGGGTCCCTGTTAACGGCCTGCTTAAACTCTTCTGACTAGAAATCTGAAATTTAAAATGTATTTCATGTGCTATAAGCTTGTTTCCATTCCAGATTTCTTTAAGAATGTAGTAAAATCGGGTTAAAAAAGGAAATAAGTGTCCCCCAATTACACAGCACAACCCGGAGGAGCAAGAAAATTTAATTTTCTTTCCCGTAAAATGTAATTTTTTGGAAAAGAAACAAGATGTAAATGGGGATTCTAAAAGGTTTATTAATGGACTGCCCAAACTGCTAGAAATATGAAATTTTAAATATAATTTAAATTTCTAATAGAAACGTGATAAAAATGGGGCTAAAAAGGGGAATAAATTCTTTTAATTCTCCAGCCCAAACCGCTGAAGCTAGGAATTTGGTATTAAGGCTCCTACTCATGTGTAAACATCCACTAAGAAGGAAGCGCCGTTAATAGGTTTCCTCACATTGCGATGAAATTCGGATAAGTGAAGAGAAGAAAATAAGTGACACATATTTTTAAGCAGTGCCAACTAGTCGTAGTGTCAAAAATGATAACATTTTTTTGTGTTCATCACTAAAGTGCTGCAAAAAACTGAAATTATGATACCCATAATGTCTATGTTGCGGACCTAGGATTGCCATTTTTTAAAAATATTTAAAATATATGTGACATAAAAAGCTTTTCGGGAAAAGTCGCCTAAAAGGCGGACGATAATAATAACCTTCACGTGCAATTTTTGATTCTAATTCGATCAATTGTTATTGGCATTCAACTTAAATTTTCTATTTTTGATGCATATTTTATTTTCCTGTTTTTGGCAGGATCAAATTTTTAAGATTTGGCCGTTTTATTTAAGCTGTTTTCATCTTACTAATATTACGCAAGAAGATTTTCCTTGAAGTCATCTCTTAAAATTTGTACAGCTCTTCATTCAAGTCTGATCTTTCACTTTCGTTGACACTATAAAAGAATCGTAATAAATATCACCCTACTTCCTCCAACGACTACGATTACATTATCGTTAATTCGTTCAACATAACTGATTGTAAATTAAGAAAACAGTTTGATATTTAACATGACAAAAAAAAACGTTTAAAGATGCTTAAGTGGTTTTAACACTTTATTCTTATTTTAATGGCGTTAAAACATTTTAAATAGTTTGACGTTTTTGTTAAAACACACCTTTAATATATACCTTTTTGTTTCTTTTTATTAAAAAAAAACTGTGATTTGTTTAATTAAATCAATTCATATACCCCACTCTACTTAAGTTTGACTTGTTCCAACTTATTCTGTCAAAATTACAAAAAAAAAAAAGCAAAACATTTGACCAGTCTTTATTTTCACCAAACTTATTTAAATAAAACTTGTTCAAAGAATTCATTTAAATCTGAAGATGCCCAAAAAGAAGGGTTGACATTAAACAAAAGATTTCATATTGAAAAATTAATTATTTTTAATAAATGTGGTTACAAGGAAGGTTTGCTTGTTGGTACACTTCGATCTGGCTAAAACTTCGATATGTGTTGGAAGGAATATAAAAAAAAACATGCATGTGTATCTTTTTACTGACGTGGTAGTCTAACAGTCACCAATAAACAATACTGTTTGACATAAATCGTCGTTTTGAATTAAAAAAAAATTAAAAATATACAACTACACCATTGAACTATAAAAAACAATAATTTCAATAGATTTACAAAGCGAAACTTGAAAAATATAAGCCGTTGAAATGGTTTCTGGTGTTCCACCTCGTCAGTGGAATTCTGAAAATATTAGATGTCAGTCGCTTTTTTCGGAGTTCGCGTTGTCTAACTGTCTTTTTGTAAGTACAAATATATTTTCTTAATAAATCTATAAAAAAAATATTTAAAAAAGTGTCCCTGTGAAGCGAGAAAACAAAAAAATTTATCGGTGCCTGGGCATCCAGACATAATCAATTTTAAATTTGAATGTTCTAAATTCGAATTAAAAATTTCAATTACGATAGCAAACTTCAAATCAAATTAATATAATTTGAATTCGAATAAAAGAAGATTTAAAAAAAAATAATATTTGTATTGGAAAGATGGAATAAAAATAGCTTTATGAAACTATTTTTGTTATTATATTTTAGGTGAGCGGATAAGACGACGAACTATCAAACAGTAGGCTTCCAGTTCTGACCTTGTTGAGTGTGATTGCAAATAAAAAAAATTGCATTTTTAAAAGAAGAAAATTAATTACAAAGGAAAGCAGGAAAAATTAATTAGTATGAAGAAAAGGGAAATATAAAAACAAGCAAAAATTATTTTAAGCACCTCCTACCGATTTGTGCTGCCGATTTTTTTACAATTGTATAAAAATGTCAGCAGGTATCACATGCATTTTGTATCGGAGTGGATCTCAGAAAGTCAGTAGGGACAGTAAAATGTCGCTAAGCCATCATTATAACTGTTTCAAATGCGTTCTTATACCGGTTTCTTCCCTGCATAATAAAATTATTTTGTTTCTGAAAACAATCTCATAAAATACAAAATGTCAATTTAAGTAAATGAAGCGTTTTCAAAAATGTCTTTTAAAATAATTAACTTGTTAAGGTACAATCTATAATATTAATTTAAATGACATGTTAATTATTTTAATATAAAATATATGAGGTTGTTTGCTTAATATAACAACTTTTTTCCAGAATCATTAAAATGTTCAAAACGTAATTAATGAATATATTTACGGACTTTTATTTAAATTTGCAATTGTATGCAAAATACAAATGTTGTCTACAAAGGAGGACAGGTAGTTAAACGACTTTTACACTTAGAATAGTTTGTAAGTTAAATTAAACAGAAAATATCATTTAAAATTTAATGATATTTCATTTAAAAACCGATCATTTAAATCAAATGGTTTTTGTTAATAATTTTAAATTGTTATTTAAACAATTGACACATCCGTAAGAAACAAATGATCAAATCAGTTTAAAATAAATGTTATAATTTTCCCTAACAATTGCGTAAAAACAACTGATTTATTCATTTATATGAAATTGTTTCCGTTTTTTGAATTTTTGTTTGTATTTTAATCTACAAAATGTATACTCACACAGTCTATAGATATATTTTGTTTGAATGAGCATATGTATGTATGTTTGAGTCTGTGTTTATGAAGTTCTTGTAATTTACATTGAAATCATAGTATAAAAACAAACATTCTGAAATATAACATCTCACATTACATTTATACTGATAAATGAAGAATGAAATTAAATGAGAATGAAATTAAATTTTGTACACTAACAATATTATTTCGTCAAAAAAATACAATCAAAACAAGTAAAAAAGGGCTAAATTCGGCTGTGCCGAATCTTTGAATACCCTCCACCAAAGGGGATGAAGATGATATACGTATATACTAAATTTTGCATGAACTGTAATATGAATATGTTTTGTCAATTTATGTAACGAACTTTTGTTATTAAGTTTTAGTAATGTTATTTATTTAGTTTTAGCAATGTTATTTACAGAGGTCTGCTCTGTTAGCGACTTTAACATTGTTCATTTTTACGTTAACTTAGTTATCATAGTATGTAAGACAATAAATGTAATCGAACAATAAGAAGACTTAATAACATTTTTACTTACTTAACAGAAAAAAAAAATAGATACAGAAAAATTGTACAAATTTGTATGGAAAATTTAGAGGTACCTTCACATTTTCACTCATAACTTTTGAACCGCTTGACCGATTTTGCTCATTTTAAATACCAAACTGCTCGGGAGGATGTTCAATAATCTGGGTAAAAATAGGCACCCCCGCTTGCGTCTTCGCGTCGTGATGGTGATTTCAACAGACAGACGGACATCGCTAAATCGACTTAAAATTGCATAAGGATCACGAATATATATACTTTATGGGGTCTTAAACCTATATTTTGACATATTACAAACGGAATGACAAACTGATATATACCCTCACCATATATGGTGGAGGGTATAATAAAGGACCACTGATATTTCATTCAGCCCATTTTGTTGATTAATAATTAATTTTTAACAGGCAAAATGTTAGAAAAAAACATTTGTAGTTTGTTATTCAAATTGAAAGTTTTTGTTTTTTGTCTGTGTAATTGCGAAACACAACACACACATAGTTTCATATTTTTATTTTCTATGTTTGGATGTATATGTTAAAATTTTGTTGTAATTTGTATTGAAATAATTTTGTATATAACAAATTATTTTGATAAAAAAAGGAATAATTTGAATTTCTATTTAGAAACAGAAAATATATGCCCTCATTTTGTAAAAGGCAACGCTTTACTTGACATCATTTAAAAAAAAAATAATCGATTTTGTAAATCAGTTGAATAAAGTAGGTAATTGCTCGTATTAAAACAGCTGATCGTTACGTCATTTGAAATTTTATACATGCAAATTATAATTTTATAAGTCACTGCGCTGAAAAATTAAACACTTGAGATGTCAAAATCATCGAATGAATTGTTTGAGCATTGGTTTGAAATTTTTTTCAAACTATTAAAACAAAACACAATTTGTAATTTGACATCAATATTGCACCGTAGTTGACGTTTGGTAACACCAATACCCTGGTTGGATTCTTCATCATCCCAGGTATCAAAAAGTAACCAGTACATTTTTTTCATTTTGATTGATTTTTTACTTATTTTTTTCACAATTCTTTATACAAGACTATTTATAATTTTATACAAAAAATAAAACAAATCAAATTTTTAATATTTTTTTTATTTAAAATTGGTGTTGCCAATATCAAAAGAGGGGGGATAAATGTAACAAATCAAACATAAATTCCATATATGCATAAATGCAGGTAACACTGAAATTATTTTAATTTGACAATTAAAGTGATAACGTTAAAGTCCATCGCAATTATGTAATGATTAATAAAATTCAATTTTTTTACACTCGCGTTGGCGTTAGAAAGTGAAGTGTAGTTGAGGCGTTGAACGCAGGGGATTTACAAAATTTGGGCAATAAAATTTTACATTTTACTGAAAATATCAACTCCTACTGACTCATTCAAACAGCTAAAAAATATATTTTTCTGAATCTTAATTGATTCTTCATTTAAAAACAAACTCATCGTATTAATTTTTAAATAAACTACAGTCGGCAACGGAAAACATTTTGTGAGTGTATTTGAAAATATTAATAGATTTTTTTTCTGTTTTAAGTAACTTTAAATAGTTACGGATTAGCACCTGGAAGATAATTTGATTGTATTTCATCAATTTATTATAAAAAATGATTGATCATTAGAATTAAAACAAAAATATAGTGTGAAAATTACAGTTATATGCACATTATTTTGATGCATTTTTTGTTACACAATCGACCACCAACGGAATCGTATAACAGCTTAGTTTCCATGGCAAAAATCCATGGAGTAGCCTACGAATAGCCCCCTCATTTGCCTTATTCACCGTATTTAGCTCCAAGTGACTATTTCCTATTTCCAAACCTAAAGAAATGGCTCGGTGGAAAGAGATTTAGCTTCAACGATGAAATTATTGATCAAACAAATGCATATTTTATGGACCTCGAAAAATCCTGCTATTAAACGCAAAGTAAATGACGGAACTTGCTTTAAATTTGACAGTAGTCTATTTAAAGGTGTTACTTGATGGGAGCAGTGTTGTATTTCATATAACTACGAGGGAAGTTCGAAAAGTCACGGACTTATTGATCCGCCTTCGTACAATCATGAAATTTTTTGAAAATAAACTTCTAATTAATACAGTAGAATCTCAATAATTCGTAATTGAAAGGGACCAGTATTTTTTTACGAATATGGTATGTATGTTTACGATTTGTTGAGATTTCGATTTAAAAAAAATTACTAATTAAAGGGTTTTTTTATTTCAGTATTAAAGGTGTCCTTGGCATTGCAGCACTTTCACCTACATTTCGCTAAATGAAATATTGTTCCGCTTTTTAAAACGGTCGAGCCAACCACTGCTGGCTTTGAAGTTGTTATACCCTCCACCATATATAGTGAGGGTATATATCAGTTTGTCATTCCGTTTGTAACATGTCGAAATATAGGTCTAAGACCCCATAAAGTATATATATTCGTGATCCTTATGCAATTTTAAGTCGATTTAGCGATGTCCGTCTGTTGAAATGGCGATCACGACGCTAAGACGCTAGCGGGGATGCCTATTTTTACTCAGATTATTGAACATCCTTCCGAGCAGTTTGGTATTGAAAATGAGCAAAATCGGTCCAGGGGTTAAAAAGTTATGGGTGAAAATGTGAAGATACCTCTAAATTTTCCATACAAATTGGTGTATTTTAGTACAATTTCATAGTAGCGACTGGTATATAATATATTTTCTCATATTTTTTCACCAATCGCTTAGAAATTAATAACATTTTGTACACCTCAAATATTTTTCACCTCAAAAAATTTTTTTCACCACTAAAATTTTTTTTTCATCACAAAAAATTTTTTCACGTAAAAAAATTTTTTTCACCTCAAAATTTTTTTCACGTAAAAAAATTCGTTTCTGCATCCAAAAAAGTTTTTCACCTCAAAAAATGTTTTCACCTCCATAATTTTACTTCAAAAGTTTTTTACATTGTTTGCATCAAAAACAATAGAGAATATTGGTGGAGGGTATTCAAAGATTCGGCACAGCCGAATTTAAGCCTTTTTTACTTGTTTAAATTTAATTTTGTCGCAAAGATTGCCGAAATTGCGTAAACCATAACAGAAGAGTCTTCTCTACATTTTAAAACGTTTTGTTTTACTTTTCATAGTAGTATTGAAGTAAGTGTTGATGGAGCAATTTCAAATTCTTTAGCGACTTAATTTTTTTTGCTCCTCTATTTATAGCTGAAATAATTTGTTGCTTTTTCAAAACAGATAATGCTGTATGACTACGCTTGTATGACATTTTTACGCGATTGAAAAATCTGATCAACAGAAAATACAAAAGAGTTTGCTGTTCAAAGTAACGGTAATAATATGCAGCTAATGGTATTTTGAAAGCGTTATTCTAAACAATTTTGCTTGTACATAACGAATTGTAAGAGATTTTAAACAATCAATTACGATTTATAAGTGATTTTGTATTGATCGTTTAAAAAAAAAAATACGAAGTATCAAGGGGACCAAAATGTATGTAAATATTACGAATTAATGGAGTTTTCTCAAAGGTCGGAGAATTTGTTACGAATTATGAAGATTTTCGAATTATTGGGGCACGAATTATAGCGATTTTACTGTACTTATAAAATAAAACAGATTTAATTGAATTTGAATCATAATTAAACATAATTACCAAACTCTGTAACTATTGTAATTTTCCCCCAAAATTATTAAGTAATTTTTTGCTCTCAATCAAATATTCAATATCTAAGCGAAACAAAAACTATTTTAAAACCATCTACCTCCTTAATAAATCCAATTTATTCTGTTTTCTGAATAAACAAATTTATTGTTGAACTTAATAGTCAAATTTTAAGTTGTAAAATAAATTAAATCGGCAATCCATTGTTTGCAAAATATTTCCAAATTATTAAAACAGTTTTAATTTTCTTTTGAATTGTTTATTTAAAATTAACATTGAATTACATATTTACAAGATTATCTTATTAAATAAATAATAATAAAAAACAATAGTGAGATCCATAGCCACTGGAATTTTACCAAAATCTAAAATTGAATTTGAAATAATAACAATAAATAAATGTAAATTCTAAATTAGTGCAATTAATAAAAATTACCTTAAATAATTTTGGAGTCTTTGGTATTTAAATAATTTACACAAACACATAAACAACAACTCTGCCAAATCGAAAATTTATTCAAAGGCACTGAGAGCAATCAGTATCAGCTGAAAAGATGATAATTCTAAAAAGATAAGAAAATTATACAAAGAAATTAGTAATATGTTGAATTTGAAATGATTAAATACTTTTATAAAATTTATTTTTGAAACAATTTTTTTATAAAATTTCAACTTTACTTAAATTTTTCTTTAAGTGCATTACAGGAGTTTAAAAATAATAAAAAGTGGTTGCTGATATTTCTATAGAGTTGCGCTATGTGAACAACACACCAAAAACGGCAAAAACTCCCACTTTCGGAAATTTTTTACAGTATTTTTGGGAATTCGTGGGATTATTTTTATCATAAATAAATAATATAAAAAAGGCTGAGATTTCATTACAATACGTTCAATTACCAAATCAAATTTTAATATATTTACAAAAAATTATTAAAAAAATGTTTGACGGATATCCGAAATTTTTATCCGATTCGATTTAAACTCGACACATAGTTTTGGAGCGTATATTTGTGGGTAAACAATGTCTAAATATACACCGATTTTTTACAAAATTATTTGTAAAGTTATAACCGATTTTTTTGAGAACACTAGAAAAATTTTAACTTTTTCCCAAATATTTATGACATGACATTTTGGAAACCGAAGGGGAATGCGGTCCGAAAGTTTGATTAAAATAGGAATGGGTCAACCGAATGGTGCAATGGTTTAAAAAGACATTCCCAGAAAGCAAAAAAGTTTTGTTTTTTGAATTTTATATCAATATCTACAACTTCTTGTGTAGAAAACGACTATCCCTACTAACCTGATTTTTTTTTTGTTTTTTTTTTTTTGTAAACAAATACAATTTGAACATTTGGGGCCACCTTTAATTTGGGGCCACCTTAATTAATTTTGTTAGCTTTTGTTGTTTTTAATATTTTATCATATTAAAATAACAAGAATTTCAAAAATTTTTATTACAAATATTTTTATTTACATTTAAAAGAGAAAAGTCAAGAATTTCTAAGACTTGGCAGCATTTTTATACATTCTTAAATTTTGAGCAGCTATATCTATAACTACTAAGCAAGTCCATATCTATTTAAATTTGTATGGAATATTTATAGTAAATTCGAAAAAAAAAACAAAACTAATGTAAGTTGTCAACAGATTTAAGTTTAATTTAAATTTTACCTTTTCTGTGGCAGTTGCCTGATTTTCTAAATCATCTTCAACATTATATTGTATGGCACTCTGCATTATATATGATTTTTGGTTCTTAAATGCATCTACATCATCCTCAACAACATCTTCTCAAACTTCTATAGCATCATCTTCATCATCAGCTTCATTATCACTAGTTGCTCCCGCTCTGCCACCTCCTCCTAATCCTCCACCATTTGCAGTCGTTTTACTTTCTAAACGTTCAGGAGGACTGCCCGGATTTAATTGAGGACTACAGGAACGGTCTATTATTTCCACACTTTTACGATGTTCTTCGACCTCATTATCCTCACTTCTGGAGGGACTTTTATTATGTAGACTAGAGTTGGTGGAGGGAGAATTGGTGGAACCAAATGATTGGGTAGCCGTTTGATAGTAATTACTTAGTGAAGACAAAGAATTGGAAGCACTAAGATGTGACATGGGTGTGGGTGTTACTGGCATACCAGATAAACCTGACGCTGGCATAGGTGGTATAGAGGGATACATGCGATAGGAGAGAGGTTTTTGTAAAACAGCAGCTGCGGCAGCTTGACGATAGTACAGATCAATAGGTGAACTAGGTGATATGTGTGGTGTAGCTTGGGGATGACCATAAGGCCATGAGGTGAGATAGGGAGAACCACCACCATATAAACGTTGAAAGGCAGCATAATTGCCGGCTTCGGCCAGAAGTTCTAAGCCAACAGCAGTTTGACGTTTCCATTTTGTTCTGGAAATAAAAAATGTGCTAAATGGGTTAATAAAATATATTTTGATTTAAAGTTTGTTTCTTAAGTCTTTTATACATTTCAAAAGCTAAAGCAAAACAAGTTTGTGTCTTAACTCTTTTGTTTTAAAATCATAAAATAATATTTTAAATAAATAAACACTTAATATATAGTTCAAAAAAATCCATAAAATTTTCAAATAACACATAAAAATATATTTAAATAAAAAAAAATCAGGTTCGTTTCTTAAGTCTTAACTTAAAAGAGTAATTAAAGAACTGCCGTTCAGGCGCCTGGTTAATTAAATCTAGGCGCCTTAAAACAAATTCAACAAATTGACAAAAATCAGCAAGATGTTTGCCAATTTAAGGATTTTCATTAACTCCATGGGTTAATACTATTTGGTCTTGTTAAATTGTTTTACAAACTAATTTTTAATAGGATTCTACTGACTTGCAAATTGGATTAAAATTTCCTTAAAATCAATTATGTTGTAAAATTTTTAAAGGCAACAATAAGAAACTCTGACTACAGCAAAAGCCTTCACACAAAGTAGCAGCAGGCTATTTGTTGAACACGCTAAACAACAACTACAATAAATGAACAATCCAACAGCATTTAGAGACAATAAAATGCCAGTAGGCGTTTTACAAAACAATTAAGTGAGAAATATATAAACAGCATCTTCTTTTTCTTTTTCATAATTCCTAAATATAATTCTGAATGAATGACTTTACATGTTTCAGTATTCTTTTTTGTTTGTCTTGTTACCTGGACAGTAGTCTAGTTTGTTTTGTTTATTATTTTATGCTCTTTTTTGGTTTCTCTTTTTAATGATTAATGATTAAAGTATTGCATTGACATGTGCAATAGTGGTAGCACTGCTGCATCAGCTAAAATTATGTTTATTTGCCAGTGGCTGAAACAGCTTAGGTTAGCCTGTCACCGTTTTTATATTTAATGATGTAAATTATATTATTTTTTAGACATTTTTTTATACGAAATGTGTATTTTTCCCAGTTCATATATAACATTTATATTGTTATTCTTTTTTTACACAAAATCCCATAACGAATTTCATTATTTTTGAAAAACCATAACGAATTTTAAAGAGTGTGTGTTTGAGTTTTTTTTATGTGCATTTTTATTAGCAGGCTATTAAAAAATATTTAAAATGCGTTGTCTATTGTAATTGTTAATTTTGGTGGTTGCTTACAGTGACTAAGCTTTAATTTGTGACGTATACTCGTAATCTGTATGAATATTTTTCCCAATATTATACAGTGTACCTAATTTACTAATTCGAAATGCAAATAGAATAGAAAACGATCAACATTTTTTGCTAAAAACATTGATCAAAACTCTTTCAAATTTTAAAACACTTTATTTAAAGGATAATTATCATATTCTCAGGTATTTTTCTATTGAAAAAGTTTGATCTATATTAATTATAACCCATAAAAAATTAAATTCAAATATTTTTGTTAGTAGAGAAATCTTCTGAGAATCTTGTAATTGTTTTTTAACAAAAATGTTTTAGGAATTGAAAATGTTTTGGAAATATTTTCTCTATGAAAATTTTTCACTACCTTGTGTAAAAAATTTGCCAATCTGGGATTTTGTCTGTAAAAAAAGATTATCATTTTTATCAAAATTTAAACCTAATACTAAATTAAGAAATAACACTCGAATAATTACATATATAATGAAGGAAAAAAAATAACATAAATGCTTTCACAAAACATAAAAAGTATTTATAATCCAAACGGGATTTATGGGTATTATCTTTAATGATTAAGCAATTCAAATAAAGTGTTTTTTAATGATTCTCTCCAGCTTACGTTTAGCATATAAATAGTAAAAGTTGCAAATGTTTAGATGCAAATGCAACAAAATCATATGCCGTTTAGTGAACTAACACACATGTATTTCAAATGCCATATAGTCACATTATAAAATAAAATATGATACCTGAAGAGTGGTTAAATAAATGACTACAAATCTTACAAGCTGCTTAATATTAATATTAGAGAAAAAAATATACCCAGAAAAAAAACAGATTTGTGCTTACAATCATAATATTTTTGATTAGGAGGCTTAAATTCTGTCTGGAAAAAATTGCATGTTTTCTCTTGTAATACAATTTGTAGATGATTTTTAATAGAAAAAGTATTTAAAAAAAAATTTAGAGTTTTTTTTAGGTTTTCCGATTTAAACCTGGTCTGCTACGTTTTTAGTCTACCTTTTTTATACATAAATTAAGATAATTTAAACTTTAGTTTGTTTTAAAGTCCAAAAAGCGAAAAAAATAAATTTTTGCTAAATATTCAAATAACCTGGGGTTAACTGTAGTAAAAAAAAACTTGGACCTAATTAATGTCTAATTGTGAAATTTGGTAAATAAGATTTTCATTTCTATTAAAAACTGTTACTAAATACACACGCAGAGAAAAAATAATGGTTGCAATATGGTCACTGCTACTATAGTATGCTTGCTGCAATCGGGTATGGTTGTCAGAACCAAGTTATTGATTTTCTAACCATCAACATGGTCGCTACCATTATTATTTAGTAAATATTTTACAATTTTATTATTGGCACCTTCTATTTTATAACATGATTGGCTGTAACCATACTGTGATAACAAAAATTCTGACAATGAATAAAAACATGATAATTATGCAACGATAAAATGCTGGCCACAATCAATAAATAATTCTACATCAAATAAAACATGACTTAAACATTTACAGTCATAATATTGTCTTGTTTTCATAATTACCAAAATTTTATCAGTTCAGTCAATTTTTTTTACTACAGAATGTCTTAAAAAAAACAATCATATATTGTTTACTAAAACTTAACAAATATCAGATGGGTAGAAAACACCTTTCACATGTCATTAAAACATTTCATCAATTGACCTATTAAGATCCAGTTAATTTCTTTTTTAGCATTAGAAGATTTTTTTAAGGGGGGTTTATATTTATATATAATATTATTTACACTAATCAATTCATTGTTAAAAAGATTGTATTGAAAGATTTTATATTTTTTAATTCTTTTCAATAAAAACAATTCGATTTTTTTTTACTATGTTTATTAATTAATTTTTTGTAAAAAGTTCTCAAATTATTAATAAAATATTTTTTTATAAGAAAAGTTCTGTATAACCCATGATTTTTTTTTGTACGAAAAGGTTTGTTACGCAAAATAATAGATATTAATAAATTTATCTGATAAAAACTTTTTTAGATCCTGGGGAATTTTCCTTAAAATAAAATTCTCAGATTTTCCAAACTGTTTCTTAGAAACAAAAATTTATAGATTCTGAAGACTTTTCATCATGAAAAATACTTAGATTCTAAGGACTTTTTCTAGTAGAAATATTCTTAGATTCTAAAGACTTTTTGTTAAAGAAAAATTTTTAAAAACTTTCTAAAAAAATCTTAAAAATGTCAAACAAAAAAAGTTTTAAGTATTTTTCTTAAAAAAAGTCCGCAGAATCAAAGTTTTCTTGAAAGAAAATATCTAAGAGTCTCTGATTTTTTCCTTAACAATTTTTCTTCAAAAAGTCTTTAATATGTATAAATTTTTTTATAAAAAACATTTCTAAAGGGAATATTCTTATATATAAAGAGTTTTTTCATAGTTTTTAAGAACTTTTCCTATAAGAAATTTTCTTAGATTATGGATCATATAATGATAAACCAGGAATCATAATATATTTATGAGGGACCATAATATAATAAAATTTTGAGCATACTATGATTACGTGCGATCATATTATGATAAATTCAATATAACATGTGTATTTAGGACCATAATATGGTAATTTTTGAATCATAATATAACTGTAGGGACCATTTTATGGTAAAAATATGGTTATTTTATTATCATAATATGATAACTATATTATAGTACGACTATGGTTGGCACAACCATAAACCCAAAAATATATGATGCTCTTCGAATATGATTGCACCAACCATGTTTTTTCTTTGCGTGCAAAGAAAAATTCTAATTTCGAATTTTTGAACATGATTTTTCGTTTAAAAGATGTAAGTTTTATGTTAAATTATCATAATTTTGTGTTATGTAACAATTTATGCTTAAAAATAAGCATTTGTAATAATTTCGAATTTTCGAACATTAATATTTTTTAAGGAAAAACGAAATATGTTTACAAAAACATTGTCGTTTTAAAAATAAACACTTTCAAAAACACAGTGTGTACATTATTGGGGATTTTTAAGATTTCGAACAAATAATTTTTATTTTCGAAAATATATTTTTCTATCTTTATGAAGATTTTGCTGAATAGTTTGCCTTACTCCGGCCGAAAAGATCGGCCAGAAAATGTATTTACGCTCGACCGCCGACCGTTTGGTAAAATTGCAAACATTTTGACAGCCTAACAGTTTACTTTACAGTTAAATTTAAGATTTTTTCATTAACTAAATCGGCTAAATAAACAATTTTCCAATATTAAGATGCCGAAAAAAAACCGACTAAATATCTTTTATTGGAAATTCAATGAAATTCTATGAAATTTTGGTTTTTCGATCATCAAATTTTAATAAACAGTTTTTGGCATTTAAAAGGTTTTTTATCAATTTTCAAACGTTAAATTTAGAAAATTTCATATGTTGTGGCATTTTGATTTTTCGAACATCAAATTATTTTCTTTATCCAAAATTTTTTCTCTGATTTTGAATTAATTTTTCGAACATAGAATTTTTGTTGCCTTAAATATATTTTTAGAACTTTTTTTTTTTTAATTTTATAACCTATTTTTCATTAAAACTTATTCATAATTATTTGGTAAGTATCTCACGAAATTTCGAATTTTCGAACAATACATAAAAATAAATATTTTTGACGGAAAACAAATAAGACTTTTACAAAACCTCTAAATTTATCTTCAGTGCATAAAAAACGAATTTCGAACATTCGAACATGTTTTTCAATTAAAACTATCTTGTTTGTTGTGAAATTTAGATTTTTCGAACATCATATTTTTTTGTCGATGTGAATATTTTTGAAGGGAAACATATAAAGTTTTTATGAAACTGTTATATTTTTGTTAAGTTCATAAAAAATTATAATTTCGAATTTTCGAACATGGTTAGATGAGACTTCGAACTACAATAATTAAGACCGTATTGTTCAAATGTTGTGGAATTTTGATTTTTCAAACATCATATATATTTCATCGTATTTTTTTTTTTTTTTTTAATTTTTCGAACACTGAATTTTTGTTTCCTTAAAAATACATATTTAGTAATTTAATATTATTCATTAATTTTGGTATATATTTTAATAAATTTTTTAAATTTCAAATTTTGGAACATAAAATTTTATCGTTAAACAAAAATGGTTTTGACAGGATATAAATTAGTCTTGTATATAATTATAATGACAATAATTAAAATAATATTTTCGAATTTTCTAACATGGCTAGATAAGTTATAAAATTGAAATTTTAAATTAATATAATTTTTTTTAAATTTCTTTTAAAATTTTGATTTACCGAAATCAATTTTTTATTATGAACATTTGGGTTTCGATTTTTTTTAATTTTTCCAACATTGAAATTTTATTGCTTTTAGTATAGAGATTTACAGTATTTTTAGAGATTTAGAGTATTTTTTCATTTTTCCTATAATAATTCATTAATTTTAGTATAAACTTCAATGAAATTGTAAAAATTTTGATTTTTCAAACATTAAAATTTATCGTTATTACAATATAGATAGATATGATATTGAGATGTTGATATTAAAAAAATTGAATTTCCTCTGGCCATTTTCGAAATTATAATATTTTTCGAATTTCCGAAAATTGCCAAAAGAATTTTAGATTCGGAATTTTATATTAAGACATAAATTAATGATTTTTAAATATCAAATTTTCAAAATAATTTTTTTTAATTTTTCGAACATTAAATATTTGTTGTCAAAATTAATTTATTTTTTAAATTTTTTCTGAGATTTTGTTTCAAATATTGCTATATAACATTATATATCAATTTTATTATGAAATTCAATGTAATTTTAGAATTTCGAATTTTCGAACATTAAGTTTTACCATCAATAAAAATATTTTTGAATGGAAATAAATAAAATTATGCATTTCAGCACAATATTTAAAAAATAACATCAAGTTATAGTTTTCGAACATGACAATTTTGTTAATAAATCATAATATGATGTGAAATATTATTCATTTCGTATTTTTGATCGTAAGGAAAACGTAAATTTGAAATTTTCTGTCTTAACTTTCGAACATGAAAATTTGATGGTTAAAATTTGTATGTTATAGTTAAAGTTGCAAAAAAATACACTAAGGCATAATCGAAAATTCGATACTAATAATTTTTATTATATTTAGCATGTGTTACAAGGAATAAGTTTTATTTCGAAATATCAAAATTAATCTTTTTCGAACATACAAACTATTAATTTAAATATAAAATATGAAGAAAAAGTAAAAAATTCTAATTTTCGAATTTAGATTTAAAAATGTACATTTTCAGAAAAAAATTTATATTGCATGAGATTATTATTGCTAAAAATTATATATTTTAGTCAAACTTCCTATCAAAGATATGACTATGAACTTTACTTCCATATCATATAAATTCTAGAAATCAATTTATAGGGTCCGCCAAATAACTTTTTTTTTTTTGAAAATGCTATAAAAAAAACTACTGAATATTTTCTCAAATTTCTTTTTTTATTTGAAAGTACAATCCTTCCGATCGGTCCAATTTTTAAGCACATTATCGATTGTGTGCAGCTGTATTTCACCAATGGCTTCACGAATATATATGCCTCTGGCTTGTCGGCGTAACACTTATCTTTGACGGCACCTTACAAATAATAGTCCAACAGTGTCAAATTGCAGCTCCGAGGTGGCCAAACGACATCAGCTCTGCGGCTGATAATGCGATCTTCAAAAACAGGGCGCAAAACATCGAGTGTAGCTTCGGCTGTGTGGCACGTAGCGCCGTCCTGTTGAAACCAAATTGTTGCCAACATCCTCCTCTTCAATTTTTGTGAACAAAAATTCGTTCAACATGGCCCGATAACGATCGCCATTGACTGTAACGGCCAGCCGAGGCAGCCATTTGAATGAAATTATTTTCCATTATTAACCGGAAGGATTGTACTTAAATTATTTTTAATTTCTTTATCTACCTCCTATTTGAATTTAATAAAAATCAAAGTGTGACAGTTGGGATACTCTGTATGAGTTTAAATCTGCATTAAAACTAAACGTTAAAAAAACTCATCTCCTATCAAATAACACTGTCCAACAAATTAAGACTTTTTGAATGGAACAGAATAGCGACCCCATGGGTGACTCCCACTGAAATTTTCCGGCAAACATTTTCGTAGAATATTTTAATCCTCAAATGTCCTTTTTTAAAGGATATTTTTTGATTTTCTCGCAAAAAAGGGTCAAATTGACCCATAAAGAGACCAGTTGGAGGGTTAAGATCTTCCACAAAAATAATCCTCATACAATTCCACAATACAACTCTGACCATAAGAATTCTCTCAGACATTAACTTACAGCATTTTTTTCATATAGTATAATGCTCCCTTCGACCGAAAAATTAAAACTTTGACCCACTGTAAAAAAATACTCAGACGTGCTGGACCATAAGTTTGTTCTACAAAAATGATCTACTCAACATACCCTTTCAGAATTATAGGGTCGCTATTCTGTTCCAAAAATGCTGTTGGACAGTGTAATTATAACATTTTGTTACCATAATTGAATATCTTTAATTTTTAACCAAATACTAAAAATCCAAGTGTTATATTTTACACTCAAGTTTTTCAATTAAAAAAAAAAAAAAAAGAGACGAACGTCTTTATAAAACTTACCTTCGATTTTGATACCAAGTTTTAACTTGACAATCACTCAATTCCAGTTTATTGGCCAATTCCATACGATCCTGTACACTCAAATATTTTTGACGTTCAAATGACTTTTCCAATGTTTGTAATTGATGATCGGTAAATGCGGTACGAGCCTTACGTTGTTTCTTCGATAAACCCATAAGATTGTCACTACTCTTAATGCTGTTACCATCATCATCTTTGGCACCTGCAAGGAGAAACAAAGAGCAAAAGAAGACAAAAAGCTTTTATAAATTTCATGTATGCAAATATGTTTGAATTTTTAAGCGGATATTTTGTTTATTAAAAAAAAATTGCAATTTTTGCATATTTCTGTAGAGATTTCTGTCATGATCATTTATAGTTTGTTGTGGTTTTGGTTTACTATGGTATTATTATTATTATTATTTTAATTTGCCAGCATTTTGTGTTTCAGTTTTTTCTTCAATTAAAATCTTTAAATTGTTCATGGACTTGTTTAAAGTCTACTTCAACACAATTCACAGCAAAATAACAACTGGCTTGGCCACATTTTCTTTCAGTTAATTTTAGTTGTATTCATATTTTACAATAATTTTTTTTTTTTTTTTGCTTAAAATGAAATGATGCGTAAATTTTTGTGTCATATTTATGTGCAATTAATTAAAATTATTGCATGCATGTTTTATAATACTCTTATATGTATGAGAAATACAAAGAGGATTGAGTTGTTGTTGCTGCTATTGCTGACTTTTTTGCTTTATATTTTTACGTAATTATTGTTTAATTAAACATAATCATTTTTAAACTGTAGTAATCACTAAAGTTTTTTTTTTTCTTAGATAAAGAAAAACTGGAATTTAAGTTTATCTACTGATTTTAAGTGACACAAATCTCTAATTCTCATAGAATGTGAATAATTAATAAGATTTTGAGATGCTAATTTTTTCATTAAAATAATTATAAAATAAATTCCTGGTTATCAAGCAGTTTATTTTATAAATAAATAGTTATAAAAATTGAGGATTTTTCACTATACATCTGATTTTGAAGCAAATATTCTAAAACACACAAAAAAAAAGAAATCAAATTTTCTGACAAAATTTTTTCTTTAAAAGTTTTGTTTGCTAAGCCGAATATTACTGAAATAAAATTTTAAACAGTTGCTTAATAAAAAATATTATCTTTAAATTTGTAGAATATTCCTTTTATGTTAACGCAAAAAAAATCCTCTTTAAATTTCTTCAAATAAAAATTTTGTTTACTAAAAAAATAATTGTCAATAATGACTTTTAGGTGTGATCATTTTTGTAATCGCATCAATTGCATAATTAATTAAAATATCTTTGTTATTTATCAACAGTGTTAATTGGATGATTTTAAGATATGTTTTCTCGAGAATAAAGCAAGAATCTTCAAATTTTCCAAGCAAACAGTTTTAGAAAAAAAATGGAGTGACCAGATCAGCTTCTTTTATGCATATTTGTAGTCTGTAGTAAAATAACATACATGTTGTTGTATGCATATTTTACTTTAACTATATACGATGTAGTACCCGACCACATTCCAGGCCAGGTAAAGAGATTCATCGCTCTATCTAGTAGAAAATTCAGGAAATTTATTTCCCTAAATAGGAAGGCCTTAAGGACCTTAACAAGATTTTTTTAGGCTTCGCGGCAAGTGCCTAAAATTCCTTGGCTGATATGCACTATCTCTTTGGGAAATCTATGTCTAGTTTAATGATTGGCTTCATTGGGAGCTTCATGAGGCAGCACCAAAGATAGATTTTTGGTCGCAGTACATAGAGCCTTTCTAATTGGATCTGATCAGTGAAATAAGCTAAAAAATAATTCAGATATAACTTTAATATGTAGAGCAATATCTCACTATATACAAATTATATTTAACTGCATCAGTTGGGATCAAAATGATACAGTTATATCTGGTCAATAATGGAATCATTTTGTATCCGATAAGATCTTCTAAAATGCAATTAAATCGTATTAAAAACAATTGAAATTACAATTTTTTAAGCAACTGGATATTTTAGATTAATTCAGCATAAAAAATTAATTAAAAAATATGTTTCGTATGACATAAACAAGTCAAAAATAAATAAATTCCACATAGAAGTGTGGTATCATTGGTATGGGATTTTAGAGGGTTTTAATTGGTACAAAACACACTGCTCTTGCACCGATCATATAAATAGCCTACGGATCATAGTGGAGCAATCTGTGGAATGACGATGATCACTATATCTGATATTTATCGATACCGCTGCGGGAAAAAGGGGACAGTTGGGAATTGGGACCTGTCCCGTAATAGGTGAAAACTGTAACGGTTCCGAAAATACATATCACGAGATAGGTGAAAAGAGGACCGATTCCTCGTGACCGGTTTAAGAGTCATGACATGTTCCTTTAAAACCAGCCCTCACAGATGGCAATTGACCCTCTTCTAGGACAAGTCCATGTTAAAGTGACCGGTCCCTATCACAATGAAACGGTCACGGGACGTGTCCTGGTAAAGGTCCTCTTCCCGCAGGGTACTACTACCACAAGGCAATTAGGCACGCACTCCGATGCAAGGGAACTCCACCTGAACCAATCGACCTTATCAAAGCTCTTTCGGCAATTCAACAAGTCGAGTACTGCATAAACGCATGTTAAGAAACCCGATTGGTATAAGCAATCATTGCCAGTATGCAGCTTCCAGACGGTGCTGCCATATTCTAGGTATTTTAACCCGCATATATAAAAACGCCAACAAGTTGGCATAGTAGTTAAATTGAGTGTAAAGAACTAAAGTGTGGCTGACGTTTAGTCTATCTACATCGTGTAAATAAAGTGTGCTATTAAAGTGTTTTTCTGTAATTTTTAGCGACTGTTATAAATAAATAGAGCTAAAAACAATTTCAAACAGTGTTTATTATTTGCAATATAGAAAGAACTCGATTTATTTAAAAGGTAAATAAATCAACGATTTAATAAAGAGTAAAATCGTAACAATATTGTAAAACAATTATCATGAATAAAGAATTGAATTTAAAAAAAAATAAAAATATTTAAGTGCAGTTTTTGTATAGAATTTCAAACGCTTTAGACATGCTGCCGACAAAAAGGTACCCAAAAACATCTGAAATTAATTTTTTCTATTTCAATCCCTAGATACCCAATGAACCCGAAAAGTCTGGAAGCTTGTATTTAAATTTCATTTTTTTATCATATGCCAAAATTCTATCAAAATCCAATTGTTCAAGTTGTTGTACTTTCCAACAAAGTATTTTGAAACAAAATATTTAGGACACAAACTTGAATTAAAGATTATTGACTTTTATAAAGAACCAAATCTTTACATCGAATTTAAATGATTAACATATTTAAATATGTATGCTAAGAATTTATATAAATAAGGGATTAGAAAATATACATATACAGCAAAAAAAAAGTAGAAAAAGAAAAGAAAAAGAAGCAGTGATTTTGATTCCGGTGTTGTGAAAATTTGTTTCGGAACCAATGATTTTTACATAGGGTGGAAGTTTTTTATATGATGCTTATTAATTAAAACTCTTCATAAATATTTACTTTAAAATTCATCTTTTGAATAACTCTAAATTCCATTGAAATAAATCACACATACCTATTAATTAAAATAATTCTAAGTTTATAAAAAAAACACAATTAGTAATAACAAATTACATATAATAATATGGAAATACTATATTAATTCATATATATTTTCAAACTGTAATTTATAGTTTAGTTAAGTTTAATGTGTATAACACTTAATAAGGAAATCAAAGATTATTCCGCAAAACAACAAGCTACAAAAATAAACCAGTAAGAAACTAAAAATAAGTAAGAAATGTTAAATTGAAACTAAAACGATATTTAAAAATAAACTGTAAAACATTTCCGCAAAATGTGGTTAAATGTTTTATATTTTAAGACAGTAAAGAGGCACGCTCAAATGTAAGAAAACTGCAAGAAAACAAACTCAGTGAATATATGAATGAATCAACAACGAATTAATCAATGAATGAATAGCTAAGGATGGTTGGTTGTTTGGTTGGTTGGTTGATTGTACTTAAATACAAACACTATTAGTTTACAAAGATTCCACAGTTGGCAAAGTTTAGAATAAATTCAAAGTGTTAATGATTTAGTTCATATTAAATGCTTTGGTAATCATGAATTATGGCTGTTTTCTTTGGGAGAAAATTATAAACACAGTGGGCCAAACATAATTTTCTTCAATGAGTATTAATGAAAAGTTTCAGTATCTAATGAAGTTTTCTCCGCAAAATTTGTCTTCGGCGGGGAATGAGGTAACTTTGTCGATTTCTATGAAATTTTTAAAATTTTTGTGTAAAAAAAACAAATCTAGCATTACACACAGAGAAAAATTTGGCCAATTTCAAACTGAAATTCGGTTTCTACAACTGAAATCGGTTGGTACAGCTTAAGATTGGTATCCAAAACAAAATTCAGTTCATACAACTGAATTTTGGTTGCAACACCCAAAATATTTGAAATTCGGTTTCTACAAGTGAAATCGGTTGGTTACAACTTTAGATTGGTATCCAAAACAAAATTCGGTTCATACAACTGAATTTTGGTTGCAACACCCAAAATATTTATAAATCACATTTGAATTTGGTTGTGCTAACCGAATTAATTGCTTGTCGCAACCAAAATACACATAATTCGGTTGGCAATTTATTTTTCTGTGGGTAGAAAATTTCACAAAAAAAAAACTAATAGCCAAATGATCCTTGGGAAGTCTGGGAGTTTGAAATAACTTGAAAATTTTTCAACGGATTTTGTAATTTTCAGAGATTTTATATAATTTTGTGTAGCCAATATTTTGGTGGTCGCAACCGAATATTTTCGTTGTGGCAACAAAAAAACAATTGAAAGAAAAGTGATTTGGCTGTGACATCAAAATTTCGATTGCATCAGTTGTTACTCAGTTGTTCGGTATGCACAACTGAAAAATTCATTTGCTATAATTGAACCGGTTTATAGAGTGCTCTTAATTTTAATTAGAATAGGCACAGAAAAAAGTTTCATCATATTTCTACGAAAGACTTCATAGATTTTCTTTCAATGTAACCTTCACAAATATGATGAATATAACTCGAACCTGGCCCAATTTCATTATCGAAATATGTTAGATAAAAAAATGTGTCCATTTTGTTCTATTTAATTTTGGGGATATCGGCTATTTTTTAATGGCATTTTTCTATGAAATGAAAAAAAAGTTGCGAATTTGATTTTATAAAACTTTATATTAATGGTGATGACACTTTTTTTCTTTGATTGCGTTTAGATTTTTGGTGCCCATATAAAGGTTCTCCAAAGATTGGATCTAATATTTACTCACATGCTACAGGTCGCAAATATAAAGATATTTTAATTAAACTTATTATATCCACCCATCCAAAGATAGATCATTTGAAGACAGCTCTTTAAAATACCTTTTTTATAATAAGAAATGTGAAAAAGATTAAAAAAAAAACTTCTTACTCTGCTGCTTTTTTCGCCCCTGGTGTTAACACCTTAAAATGAAACTGGGGGCGAAAAGAAAAAATGTGTTAAAGTCAAAATAATTTGTCTTCACATTTTAGCGCAATCGGAATTCTCACTATCAAGAATTCACTTGTGAGAGGCATTCTACGAAAATAGGATACTAAATAATGAATAACGAATCTTTATATTTAGAATCAGTATTTTGAGGACTAAAAAAAATTCTCCAGAAAAGAAAACAAAAAAAAGCATAAATTAAGTTTTACCAAATTTTTTTATACCTCCGCCAAGAATTACTAAATTTATTAAAATTAAAATTTAAACTGTGTAGCAAAAAATTTGTATTTTTTTTATTCTTGAAATAAATTATTAAACCCATTTAAAGAAATAAATATGTACTGCAGTACTTTTTATAATGATAATACAATTGATTAATCTGAGGTATATGTTTTTTCTTTAGTATGTGAAAACTGCTTTTAAACCTTCACTAACCAAAAAAAGTATGTAATGCAACTGAAAAATTTGCTGTTATTACGGGAAATTTTGCTAATTTGAGCCTAGCGGTATTTATTGCTAATCTGCTGACGTGTAGTACAATAAAATTAGTAGCCGCTACTAAATTTTAGTAAACCTTTTGTAAAGTGGAATTTAAAATAGGTTTGCTAAAATCAGCAAAAAAAAATACTAAATTTTATTAATATTACTACAATCAAATTAGTAAAAAAAATTAGAAAGCGCTACTGAATTTTAGTAAATTGCTGTAAACTCAATGAGTTGTAAAATATAGCAAAATTTTAATTTATAAAAAATTATTGAATTGCACAAATGAACTCAATTATTTTTGCATAAAGCGCCCCGGTAGGCTAGTTGGTAGTGTGCTAGCTTATCAGTGCGGGGGTCGTGGGTTCAATTCCCACCAGAGGGTCTGGTCTGTTTTCGCTACAACGAACCGATGGCCTTTGTTGCTAGTGCTCAGTTAGGGTATTAACATATAATTTGTAATTATATGATTAATATAAATAAAATAAATAAATAATTTTTGCATACACTTGTTACACCCCTGTAGAAAGCTTGGGATCAAGTGTTTCCAAATCACCACTTTTGTGGACTATTTTGGGTGACTTTTTTGTGACGTAGTCAATAAAGCGTATGCACTTTTTATATTCCTTTCTTTGTAGCTACAAAGCTGTGCTTCTTCTAATTTTTTTTGTTTAATTTTGTTAAAAATAGACTCACAATATATTTTCCGTTACCGACTGTAGTTTATTTAAAAAGTAATACGTAAAGTTTATTTTTAAATGAAGATTCAATTGAAATTCATAGAAATATATTTTTTAACTATTTGAATCAGTCATTCAAAAAACAAACCATAAAAATTTACAGACATTCAGTAGGAATAGATATTTTCTGTTAAATGTAAAATTTTATGTTTTCTGCTTCAAAAAATAGAAATTCATATAATTCCTTTTTGTTATTTTTTACTAAAATAGTTTGTATATATACAAAATTATTTCAATATAAATTACAAGAAATTATTCAAATATAGATACACATAAAGTCAATAAAAATATATACATCTGCATGTGTTGTGTTCTGTTTTGTAATTACATACAATTAACTTTCAATTTGAAAAACAAACCACAAAAGTGTTTTTTTTCTAACTTTTTGTCAGTAAAAATTTTATGGTTATTTTAATCGACTTTCTATTGTTTTTACTTTTGACGATTATTAAACAATGATTAAAAATAAACAACAAAATGGGTTGAATATAATGGAAAATCAGTAGTCCTCTATTTGATTGTATTTTCGATTAATTTAATATGTATTTTAAGTTGTTTTTAACGAAATAACATTGTGAGTGTACATATCCATAGCTGCTTGCAAAATTAATGTTTTTAATAAAAATATAAATAAAAGTGAATTTCAAAGGAAAATATGCATATAATTTGAACAAAATATATAATGTTTAAACTTATTTGCCTTCTTATTGTGGAAATCTAGTAAAAAGTTCCAAAAGTTTGGACTAGAATTACTAAAATGTACTAGTGAATCTCTGGTTCCAATGTCTACACCTAGTCAATAATTGTGTGGATTCGCAATGACAAGCACATGTTAAATGTCTATAGCAGGTAGCGTTGTCTGGGGCATAATTAGACAGTAGTACTGGTGACAAAGTCAATATTGAATCAGTACAGTTTCACTATCGACATTTCCTTAAGGGAATTTAAAGCTGCTAATTTCTTTTGAAATTGCCTTACGAATTCGAATAAAATATATATTTTGTTTAATAAACATTTTTTAATTTATTTTTTTTTTTAAATATTTTAGACAAAATGAAAAAAAATTCAAAGGCTTAAAAAATAGTAAAAACATCAACGTTTTTAAGATTTTGTTTTAATTTGGTATTTTTTTTTATTGTAAAATATTTTTAGTAAATTTTTTGGGCTGATTTTTAGAACTAATATAGTTTTAAGTGCTATTTAAAGTGGATGTCCCACTTTTGGACATAAGTCGGTTGTGAAAAGTATCTTCACTTCCTATCCCTTTTTTCAACCGATGTTACATTTTAAGGCAATTGAAGTTTGTATGTTTAAGTTTTAATTATTAGAAATAACATTTCCTTTAATATACACTTTTTTAAAAGCAGTATTTTTTTTTTTTGCTAATTTGTAAAATGATTTCTGAAATTAGCTCTAATAGTAGCACAAAAAGTACTATAGTAACAATTATTAATCATCTCTAAAAATAAAATTAATTTCTACCAAAACAGTGTTTACAGTAAATTGTTCACAAAAAATTTGTTTTAAAAAAAATTAAAAAACCAAATACCAAATGAGCCAAGAGAGTACCATAATAATTTTAAGGCTCTAAAAGTACTACGAAAAAAAAGCTAGTAGAAAAATTTGTAAACGGTTTTCAATCCCACTTTACTATTTTTGTACTGATTTTTAGTAAAAAAATTATTATTTAGCAAATCTTTTTGCTCTTCACATTTTACAAATTAAAGAATTTTTACAGAATATCTACAAATTTTCGTTGCTAATTTCAGAAATCATTTTACAAATTTTTGAAAACCGATTTGCTAAAATTAGCAAAAAAAAATTACTAATTTCAAAAAAGTCGATATTGAAGGAAATGTTATTTCTAATAATTTAAACTTATACACACAAACTTAAATTGCCCTAAAATGTTACATAGGAATAAAAAAGGGATCGAAAGTGAAGATACCGACTCATGTCTAAAAAGAGGACATCCACTTAAAATAGCACTAAAAAGGGGTTTTTAGTTCTAAAAATCAGCCCTAAAAACAATTAAATTTAACCTTTAAGATTTTTAAGCTTTTGATTTTTTTTTTCATTTTGTATAAAACATCTTTTAAAAAATATAATCAAAATTTTTGATGCTCGATAAAAAAATAAATCTAAAATTTTGTACTAATATAAATAGTATTTAGTAATTTTTTTTGCTGATTTTAGCAAACAGATTTTAAATTCCACTTTACAAAAAGTCTACTAAAATTTAGTAGCGGCTACTAATTTTTCTACTAATTTCATTGTACTACGCGTCAGCAGACATGTGTTGCTAAGATTAGCAAAAAATACCGCTGGGCTCAAATTAGCAGAATTTCATGTAATAACAGCAAAATTTTCAGTTACCATTACAGACTTTTTTTGGTGAGTGTACCAATTTTTCATCTCATGTTTTTGTTACAAATAATATTAATAGATTATTCAGGTGAAAAAAAATTATTTTGAGGGAACAAATTTTTTTAGGTGTAAAAACAATACATGTGGTGAAAAAAAATTTTTTGAGGTAAAAAAAAATTGTGTTAAAAAAAATTTCGTGGTGAAAAAAAATTTTTATTTGATACAATACACACTATTATTCACCTCTAAGCTTCTGGTAAAAAAATATGTGAAAATATGTTATTCACCAGACACTACTATGAAATTGCACAATATTTTTAGAGGTCTACGACCTATATTTCGACATGTTACAACAAATTGATATATACCCTCCTTACATATTAATGAGGGTATAATAATAATTATCGTAAAAATTTCTTAAAACACTATCTTCCATAAAACTTAAAAATACATAACAACTTCATACTTCCTAATATTGTTCAAATCTAATTTTATGATCCATTCACTTGTTTTAAAAACTTAAATATTTACGGCACACCACTGTTTAATAGACTTTTGAGAAAAAGAAGAAAAAAAACTTGAATTTTCTTTAAACTTTTGCACTATTTACTATCAGATTGTTATAACAAATTATGTAAATCATATTTGTAAGTTAAAGGAAAAAAGTCATAAAGATAAGATAAACTGAATTTAAGAGTCTTCTTTATAAAGAAGTCTACAACAAAAATGTTTTTTTTTTTTATTGTGATGAGTTATAAAACATATTTTTCCTCTAATGGGAAAAATGTTGTTAATCTACAAAGTTTTCTTTTGTTTTCTTAAAAAAAAGAACTACAGACAGACTAAAAGACTGACAAACATTTAGACATTTAGTCGGATGCAAGAAAAAAAAATATAAAACTAAAAATTAAGTGTATGGTTAAAATGCAACATCCTCTACTACTAGTTCTTTATGAATGTAATATTTGTATTTTTTTTCTGCTTCTTCTCTTCATTATGCATTAATGTATAATTAAGTGTTTTGTGGCTAAATTGCATTAAACATGGTTAAATGCGCAACTGTAAATTGTTGTTATTGCTGAAGCTTCTTTGTTGTATTTTTTTTTTTTTTTTGTTTTAGCTTTATTCTTCATTTGGGTTTGATGGTTTGTTGTAAAGTAAATTTACTGCTCTACTACACTTTTTCTTGTGTAAAAAACTAACTAAACTTAACTTTTATAAAGGTTTTTTATTACATAAATGTGGTTTTTATGCAGTTTTTTTTATCTGTTTGCATTTCAATTAAGCAGCTTTAATTTTTACAACAAACTTTTCTTTTACCCTGCCAACGAAAAGTATACAAAACCTAATTAAGCAACTTAAATTATTAGGTTTCATTTATTACTGATTCTACCGTTAAAATTTAACCAACAGGTAAATTCAAATTTTAAATGTGTAAGTTTAAGTCCCAGTTAGTAGCTGATGAAATATAAGGCTTAGTGTTTAAACTACAATATTCTTTTTCTTTTTTTCATTTAAAAATTTCCTTCTACTTTCTTTTCTTAGTGTTAATAGGAATTTTCCTTATTTACGCTTTAAACATTTACAATTTCCTATCTTTGTATTTTTTCTTTAAAACATATTGTGGTTTTGGAAAATGTAGTCATGTATGTTGTTAAACGATTATCGTTATTTAATCTAAAACTTTTAAAAATGTTGCCTTTATTTTTGTATTTATTAACTGTAGTAGCAGTAGCAAGTAGAAATTATAACAAAGGGTTAATATAACAGTAAATTCTATTTACTTTAATATAGTTTTTTTTTTATTTTCAAATAAAATTATCATAAGTTTGCGTGCTTTTGGTCATAAATGTTTTTAAAAAAAAAAAAAACTTAATGAATACGGCAAAAGGAACAACCGGTATAAAACGTAAGACTTAAGCAACAAACTTGATTGCATAAACTTGTAAGAATATTATATTGTAATTAACATTTTTAAAATCTTCCATAACTTTAATAACTTCATGCAACCATTTAATTGTTATTATTAAATGTGTTAATCATAAAATATAATTTATTTTTAAATAACAAAAATTACTTTTGAAATTAATATTAAATTTAATACGTATACATTTTTTAAATATTAATAAAAAAATTCCATAATTTTTTTCACAGCTCGTGTCATTTGAGACGCGTGCGATTATCATGTGATTATATTTTAGTGTTTTTCGAATTTAACTAAAAAAAAATGTATATTTTTTTGTAATCACCCCTCAAACAAAATTAGCTGGAATATTATTTACTTAAGCATATTACGAAATATTTGAAATTAAAAAAGGAAAAAAAAAACAACAGGGTTTAGCTATACACACTCACATCACCTTATACATTTTATAATAAAAACTGAAAGAAACTATAACAAACAAGTGATTGATATTTTGAAGTCGGTCAAAATATTTGAAATTGATACTAACAGCATAAATAAAACAAAGAAAACCCTATATAAACTAAGAAATATCTAAAAAAATAAATTAAATACACTGGAAAAAGATTAGAGTTTAATAAACATTTTCCATAACTTTGTAGATAACAATCTAAATAGAATATTTTTAGCCCGTATTTGGCGGTACAGAAGCGAATACACCAAAACGGGGTCAAAACGTATTGTTTTCGAAAATTCAATTATACGGTCCGCCAGTGTTCCGTTTACGTACAAGATTTGACGGATAAGTATTTTCGGACCGTAAGCGTACAGTAATAGCCGGATTCATGAATCCGTACCTATCGGAGAGTCCGTAAAAATATTTCTTGGTATGCCGTATGTAATTAACTTGATTATGGACTACAAACGCATGAGATCTGATAAATAAGCGAGTAGTTCGAGCAGAATCACGGGCCCTATAGATGAGTTCACTAAACTCAGCAGTATGCCTTTAATTAGTATTATAAAATTCACATTCCAACGAATCTCCAGCGAGTCAATGATAAATTTTTTTTTTTTTACTTTTTAATAAATTACTTGAATAAAACAATCAAAAATTGCTAGAAAGCAACATCGAAGCGCTCATAAATAAGGTTTTTAAATGATTCTTAAATCATTATTATTATTTATTAAAGTAAATTAATTTACAATTTAATATACAAGGGGGGGGGGGGGGGGACTCGCTGATTAAAATCATTATTGTTTTGTGAAAACCATCGAAAATTTACTGTAATTATTCAACGACCTTAAAATTTGTAAAATTTCCAAAAAAAAAAATTATTTGTCATGTTTTTTAATTTATATGTGGACTCAATTCTGTAAGCTTTTACAGCCGGATGGCCGGTATTTTTTTAATTCAACTACTCCAAATAATTAACCATTTTTAATAATTAACTATTTTATAAAAAAGATAACCGATATACGAAAAATGTCGATAATCTAACACCCTACATGTTGAGCAATAAGTATCACCCTATTGGAAAGTGCTGCCATTTTTGAAAATGGCATACTATTTCAGTTTGGTTTTGATATTCGTGAAGTAGACACATGCAAAATATATAGTAAATAACAATAAATCGATATGATGATTTTCCCTCAAAATTTACTCAGCTCTGGATGACAGAAAATTCACACATGATTCATTCAGCATCATTACACCCTCTCAAAGTTACCGTGTGGTGGGCAGTTATATTGGAAAATGTGATTGGAACTTATTTTTTCGAAGGAAATTCACGATGTGTTTTTGGAGCACATGTGGTTTCAACAGGACTTGGAAATATCTCCAAAGTCATTGGTGTACGCGAACAAGCCCAGCACCTTGTAGAAGTTAAAGAACAACATTTGAGCCAAAACTGACAACGTTACAGCACAAATGCTGCGCACAGTTAGCAAAATGAAATTAAAAGAGCCCAAATTTGCATTAACTCCAACGACGGTCAAGTGTTGGACATAATTTTCTATAATTAATTAAAATAAAATTAATGAATACACCCACAGTATTATTTCGTAAAAACAACTTAAAATACTTATTAAATTAATCTAAAATACAATCAAAAAGTGGACTACTGATTTTCCACTATATTCAACCCATTTTGTTGTTTATTTTCAATCATTGTTTAATAATCGACAAAAGTAAAAACAATAGAAAGTCGTTTAAAATAACCATCGAATTTTTACTGACAAAAAGTTAGAAAAAACTACTTTTGTGGTTTGTTTTTCATATTGAAAGTTTTTTTATTTGTATGTAATTACAAAACAGAATACAACACATGCAGATGTATATATTTTAATTGGCTTTGTGTGTATGTATATTTGAATAATTTCTTGTAATTTTTATTGAAATAATTTTGTATATATACAAACTATTTTGGTAAAAAAAAAAACAAAAAGAAATTATATGAATTTCTATTTTTTGCAGCAGAAAACATAAAATTTTACATTTAACTGAAAATATCAACTCCTACTGAATGTCTGTAAATTTTTATAGTTTGTTTTTTTAATTGACTGATTCAAATAGTTGAAAAGTATATTTCTATGAATTTTCATTGATTCTTCATTTAAAAACAAACTTTACGTATTAGTTTTTAAATAAACTACAGTCGGAAACGGAAAATATATTAAGAGTGTACATATAAACATAATCAGTTGAAAACGTAAGGAATTTTCACTTTAAGCAAAAGTTTTAGCTAAAGAAAATTAGATGAAATTTTTTGCTTCACTGTGTGTACTATTATAAAAATACTCCTTAAACTGTTTCTGGGACATTTCAAGAAAATTCTGATGGAAACATAGAATTAAAATTATGAAATAATCTTCTTATTTCTAATTGTTTTAGTAACCATTTAGAAATTTTTTTTAAAAGCTGGAGGATACATTTCATTAATTTTTTCAGTGTATTTTTTAAGATTTTTATAATTTCTAAATTGTCAAGAATTATTTTTTTTAATGAATGTTTTTTGTATATCCCGAAATTTGACTTTATAAAGCTGCATACACAACATAAAAATGTGTATTTATATACATATTTTTTCTATATTCATCCAAACAAGTGATGAAGTGAAGTGTACAGTGATCAAAATGTATAATCAAACTTGACGTACGATCACACTCTAATTTCAGCTTGATTAAGCATATAGCAAACAAACAAAAAACAACATGCAGCGGAGTTAAAGTTAAGTGAAAATGATATCGGTTTATAAGGAATTTCAAGTATTTTTTTTTTTCCATAAACCAGGAATTTTAAAGGCTTCTCTGACCAGAAACTTTCATTTAAAGAAATTTTATTGAAATGACATCATCATCATCAGCCATATCACCTTTAGAAATAAATTTTAATTTTTTTTTTTGATAGATGTTAAATTATAATGATGATTAGTTAAATTTATTTACAAAATAAATGTGTATGGGAAACTATTAAAAAAATTATTCACATTTAGAAACAATATTTTATTTAGCTAAAAATTAATTGACCAACAAATTTTATTTAAAACATTTGTTTAAATTTTTTTACATAATGACTGCGCCTTTGTTGATATCAAAATGTATGTTGGTTTTTTTAATATAAGTTTTATTTAAACATATTTATTTATTTGTTTCTTTCTTTTTTATTTTAATTTATAAAAAAAATGTGGTCTTTTCATTATTAACCTGTCTTTAGTGATTTTTTTTTTTGTTGAGTAGGAGTTTTTATTTGTTAACAGCGTTTTTGAACTCATTTTGTTTTAACATTTGTTATGTTCTTTTTTTTTGTTTGTTTTCTTTAAATCTTTATTAATTATATTCAAATATTCGTACATATATTATTAACAGAAAAAAAAACATGTTTTTATATTTTTTATTCAATAATGTTTTATTTAAACGAAAAAAAAAACATTTAGCAAATTAATACTAACAACCAAATCAATTTGTTTTAATATGACTTTTTGTTCATAAAACAAAGCAAGATTTATTATAATTTTGACGATGACTATTGAATGGTCAAATATACTTAAAATCATTTTTATAGTATTTTTTAACAATACTTTTTAATATTTATGATAAACATTTTAAATTTGCATTAAAATATAAAACCAAACCAATTAAATTCATAATAAAGTAAAAAATTTGTTAATACACCAACAGACCTAATATTTGTAATATGTACAGGGTGGGTGGCAAAAACTATCATCTGATTTTCTTGCGCTATAACTTCTGTTTAAAATGAAAATTCGGTTAGATTTTAACTGATTATGTTTATTTGCACTTGTAAATTTTTTAAAAAAAAAATTTTGAAAATTATGTTCGACAAAAGCCATCGTCAGCGAGGATGAAAACTTTGGCTATTTTGATTATATTTCGAATAACTGTGCGCAGCATTTTTAAGGATTTCGACTCGTATATTTTTCTGTAACTGCTTCGAAGTGCGGAGCTTATTCGTGTACACTTTGTCAAAGGCAGTCAAATCGAGAGATCTGGCTGGGCAAGCCAAATTACCGAAACGCGAGGTATTGTGTTTCGTGCAGTATGACAATTAGCCTGTTTGAACCACAGGGTCCCCCAAATTCAGATCGTTCAATAATAAAAAAATCAGTCAGCATAGCTCTAAAGCGATCGCCGTAATAGAGTTACCGCCGGCTACTTCGCAAAAGTAAAGTTCAATTAAGTTTTCAGACATAACTACACATCACACAATGACTTTGAGGGGGCTAATGGTACTTCATGAATTATGTTTGGATTTTCCCTAGAATGGAGAATTTTACTTATGGACGTGGACGCTGTGAAAGAAATTGGCCTCGTCACTTATGTCAATTTTAATAGAAAATTATCAACTTCGTCATTGAGTTCCAAAACCTTACGGCTCAGGCGTATAGCAATTCGTTGTTATTCACTATAATTTTTGCACTTGTCTACTTCGCGAATGCTAAATTCAAACTGATATACGATGCCATTTGCAAAAATGGCAATTTTTTCCAATATGGTGATACTTATTGCCCCACCTGTACTTTGTGAAGAAAACTTCTTTGATTTACTGAGAAATTTGATTAAAACCTATCCAAGAAAATTCTCTTTGTGTAAAAAAATTGCAATTTCTAAAAATCTCAGCTATTCAACAACACATGTACTCTACATTTTGAAAATTTTTGTGATAACTTCACTTAAAATAGTTTTTAAGTTAAAATAACAGAAAATGTCATTTACAATAAATGATATTTCATTTAAAAACCGGTCTACTTAATTTTCATTTAAAGTAAATGCCTGTTGTTATTTATTATTAAATGTTGATTAATAAATGTCAAAATTTTATCTACCAATCCTTAAAATATAAATATTTTTTTTCATTTCTTTGAAACTGTTTCCCTTATTGTATTTTTTGTTTTTTTTTTAATATACTCGTACAATACGAAATGTATGTATGCATAGCTATAGACACTTTTTGTATAAATGTGTTTGTGTATGTATATGTGTTTTTGAAGATCTTGTAATTTGTATTGAAAAATTTAAATAAAAAAGCAAATTGGAATTTTTTGAATATTTTTTTTTTTTGAAACAGACAGCAAACAAAATTTAAATTGTAATAACTGTTACGGACACAAATTTTCGTTTTGTGGGTAAATTTTTATTAAATTTCAAACAAATGAAAGAAAACAAGTAAGAGCGGCTAAATTCGGCTATGCCGAATCTTATATACCCTTTACCATGGTTGGGAAAAAACTGAAGTTTATATATGGACATATATGGAATGGACAGATTTATATACGGACGCCTTTAAGAGGAAATTGACCATTTAGTTTGGTGATAAAAGTTGGACTCGGGAAGATTTATGGTTCCAGAAAATAGGTATTTAAAAAAATTTATGTTTTGGGCATAACTTTTTTGTATCTGAACCGATATTTCCGAGTTTTTCAGCAAATATCTTATACTAAAGATTTTCGATCTTTTGCTATATAAGACGTATCCATAGCTCTAGAATAGTGTTTGTTGTTTGTGTATAAAGGGTGAAGAGGTGAAAGAAAAGAATTTCAACAAATCGTTAAAAGAAATCACTAGAACTGCATGTGTTTTATTTCTACAAAAACGTTTGATTTAGCTGGCAAATTTTGCATTTGGGGTTTTATTTCGCTTTTTATTAAAAATATTTTTAATTTCTTTAGCTTAATTTTAAAAATTTGAAGGAAAATAGTTTATAATTTTTTTTTATAAATTATTATAAGTTATGACCTAAAATAGTTGCACTCAAAGGGAAATTATGTATAAAATTTTCTTAATATATGAGAAATAAAATGGTTTAAAAATCTGTTTATAAATTCTTTTAAATCGGAGCAAAAAATAGAAATAAAACCGTTTGTATTTTGTTTGTATCAGAGGGTTTTTATAAAAATTTTGATATTTTTAGCCTTTTTATGGATTATTTAATTATTCATATAAAATTTTATTTAAATTAATTATTAAATGTTAAAAAAAAAAAACAAAAAATAAACAAAAAAAAAATCTTAAGAAAATAAAAAAAATGTACAAAAAAAAGTGAATTGACCGGGATTCGAACCCGCGGCCTTAGAGAAAAAAAGTATTTGTGACATAGCGTCTAGACAACTGAGCTATTGAAGCTCACACAAAATCATCGTCAATAGAGGTACATATATAAAAGTCTTCGTTTATTAGAGATTTGTTTAGTTTTTATTTAAATGACAAATCTTTGTATGTGTGTTGTTTGTGTATAAAAGGTGGAGATGAAAGAAAAGAATTTTAACACATGGATGTGTTTGTTATGCGTAAAATTCTACATACATATTAAACAAAGGGATTTTACCGACAAAATTAGAGGTAGTCCTGGTTGTTTGCTAATATCTCAGCCATTTATTAACCGATCTGTCTGATTTTTAATAGCAAACAGAAATGGATCACATGTAACAGAAATAAAAAACAATCAAGTCCTCATCATGTCTGGGTTCTTCGGAAAACCCATTTCAACACACAGACGGACATCGTTAAATCAACTTCGCTCTTCATAAGGACCCAGAATATATATACTTTATAGGGTCTAAGATCAATATGGTAGAAATTACAAACGGAATGACAAACTTATATATAACCTTCCACCTGTGGTGAAGGGTATAATAAATGAAACTGAAAAAAATGGTAAATGATAGTAAATTATTTCGAATAAATGTATAAAAAAGTTAATATAGATATTTCTTTGAAAAATAAATGTATGTTCCTTTATTTTTAAATGAAACGAAAATCTTTTTTATTAAACTACAAACAGTTAACTACAATATATTCTGAGTGTACCCTACATTTTGAAAATTTTTTGCTTGCGAAAATTCTATAATTCTGTTATTTAATTTTTTAAAAAAGTAAAGAAAATTTAATTTATTAAAATGAACTGTGATTTTCCATACCATGATTTCGCGTTTCTCCCCAAAAATTATCATCGGTGGAGTTTCAATATCATTATCTGTTGAACTCAGATTTTTACCTTCTAACGACCGAGACTATTTTAGGCTGCAATTTTAAAATTAACAAGTTTTATTGAAAGTAGATAAATTATGTGGTTTTGGTTTTTCGCTCTTTTTGTTTCAAATGAGCTTGAGATTTTTTTTTTATAAAAATTGTAACTTTTTATTTATTCCTAATAATTTTTGAATATCGGCAAAATCGGTCCATCAGTAAAAAAAAAAAATTTATGAATGTAAAATTTTGGTACATGTTGGAAAAATTTCATAAAAGCGTCTGGTAAATAACAGTTTTTCACCAGATGCCTAGAATTAAACTTCAAACTACTTTTTTACCTTAAAAAAAAATTTTCACCCCAAAATTATTTTCAAAATTTTTTTTTTTACCTTAAAATTTTTTTCACATATTTTTTTTAAAGAGAAATTAAGCTCAATTAAAAAAATATACAAATCAAGAAGATCGAAGAAAACTAAAAAAATTTTAAATTTTTTTCACCACAAATTTTTTTTTTACTTCAAATATTTTTTTACCTTAAAAATCGTTTCACATCCAACAAAATTTTTTCACATTAAAAATTTTATCATCAGTTTTAATTTTTTTGTTTATCTTTAACAAAAATATGAATAAAAAAAATCGTTAAAACCAAAATGTATGCTTTAGAGGGTAAAGATAAACTTCTGAAATTTGGAAACGTTTGCCCCTTAGCTCAAAGCTAGTTCTTTTTTAAATCAACATACCACTTGTATTTAACAAAATATGTTTCAATAAATTAAAGTAGATACAAATCATTATAGGAAATAAATTTTCATAACACATTTATAAATTTGAAATAAAATTAAATTTGTTGGTAAGAAATAATTAAGAATTCCATAAAATACTTCATGTATTAAATTATGCATTAAGCACCTCATATTTGTTAAATTAACACACACTTATGCACACGCATACCAATACATCATTATGATCACCACACACACACACATTAATACAGAAACAACACGCATTAAACACCATTTCAAAATAAATTTAAAATAATATTAAACCTATAATGCACAAAATTTCATTTGCAGCAAAATTCAAGCCATACACATAGATAAAAAATACTTCCAAATCAAGCAGAAACAATATTAAATTATATGGAAACAGCCTTGAAATCGAACTAATTTTTTTTTTTTAATTTAAATATGTTTGTACTTATTTTTAAAATGGAAAAACAAAATTTAAAATGTTGACATATTATTTTAACTAGAATTATATTTACTTTAATAAGATTCATACTTAATTTAAAAATTATTTTAAAATATAGTGCCTATAGCGAACCTAGAGGGTTAAAAGAAATACTAACGAGTAAGTGAATGAATTAATGTGGTTTTGAATTTTGAGGAATAAGTAATAAAAACAACAAATGTTGTAGTATTTTTTTTTTTATTATTATTATTTTTCAACAAAAATTTGTGTTAGCAAGTCAATTATACAAGTATGTAAGTAAAATAATAACAAATACAACATTATAACGAAATGAAACCACAAATTGTACAATGTACATGTATGTAATAGTAACGATGAACAAATGAACAACTAAATAGTAACAATTTATGAAAAATCGTAAATAATAATAATGATGATGATAATAAAAAGTATTAAAAAAAAACTACATAAACCAGCAAGCAGCATTCAGTTTCAAAAATGTTAACTGTAAATTATTTAAACAATCAAAAAATTAATAGATCACAACAATAATAATAAATAATAATAGCAACAACAATAATATAAAATTAACTGGAAACTGAAACTGGAAGTAACAAATGAATTTAAAAATACATAAAAGTAAAAAATCAACAGCTTCATTTCAGCAACAAAAAGAATTTATAGCATTATTTTTTGCATATAAATTAAAAATTAAATTAATTCTACATTAAATCGTGCAACTACCCAGCAAAACTTTGGTAATATGCTGGTATTGACATGTTTATTACCTGGTAATACATCAAACTCCTTACCAAATTCACTTGTTTTCTTTGAAAACTTCTTAATTAAGAATAACATATTACTTGGGAAGAAGTTCCCCTTTTCAAAATAATAGGTTTTTTTAAAAGCAAAGTTAGAGATTATATGATTTTATTTCTTCTTTACAATGTAATTTAAAAGAATTTAAAATCGATCTACTTACTTTTCATTTAAATCTAATGGCTTTTGTCATTAGTTTTTAAATGGCAAATTAGTAAAAAAACAAATGATTATTCAGTTATAAATAAATGTTGCAATTTTACCCACCGATTCATTTATTTGATATTGTTTAGGTTTTTTGCATTTTTTTCTAGTTTTTTAATCTTCAAAATGTAGACACACTCAATGTTAACACATCTCTTAACTATGTGTAATAGGCTCTTCAAGATCTTGTAATTCAAATTAAAATTAATTTATATAAATAATTAATTTAAATAAAAAACAAAAATGAATTCCTTGAATTTTTTTTTAACTAACAAAAATCAAAATTTTTATTAAATTAAATGAACCTCAAAAATCGGTAAATGACAGTAAATAATTTTAAATTTATTTTTGATTTATTTTATCTACCAATTCCGTTTAAATAAATGACTATTCATTTATTTTAATTATTTTGTGATTTTGTTTAAGTATTTTAATCTGTAAAATGTAGACTTACACAATCTATAAACACATGTTTTGTGTATGGACTTATGTGTGTGTTTATTAAGTTCTTGTAATTCGAATTAAAATAATTTTGTATATAAACAAACAATTTAATAAAAAAATTGGTATTTTTTGAAAATATTTAATTTTTTTTTTGGTTTTTTTAAGCAGACAAAAATTTAAATTTGTAAAAACTGTAACGGAAACAAATAAACCACAAATTTTCGTTTTGTGGGAAAATTTTTATTAAATTGCAAAAAATTCAAAAAATAAATAAAACTGAAAAAAACTGATAAATGACAGTAAATCATTATAAACAAATGTAAAAAATGTTATAAAAATATTTTATTGAAGAATAAATGAATGTTTCTTTCATTTTAACTTAACTGAAACCCTTTTTTATTAAACCACAAACTGTAAACTACATTTTGAGTGTATTTTAAGTTAAAATCACAGTTAAAAAAACGAAATAAGGGAGAAATCATTACTTTTTACGGATTTTGTATTTAATTAGTTGACAGTTAAAAGAAATAAATAAAAATAGGAAATATCATTTGTTTTTAAGGATTTGTTATTAATTCGCTTAGCACTTATATATTCAAATGTAAGTGCTGAATATTTTAGGAGTTCCTACCAAAACTCATTTGTGTTGACCGAATTTTGTCGTGGAGACCCATAGTTGTATCAATCGATTTCAATTATAAAAATCGAAAATCAGTTGGAAATTGACCAAAAATATCTGCGTGTGTAAGGTTCTTTAGTATTATTCCTAATTGTGTCTGCAACTAAACATAAATCTTTGTTAATTTTAAAATAATTTATTTTAAAAAAACTATTTTTTGGCGACACTATATTTTCTACACCCAAAGAAAAGATTGGTTGCAATTTGTGAGGATTTAATTTTATTTGGAATAACCTAAAATTCATTAATAAAGCAAAAATGTTGTATTGGGAATTAAAAAAAGGGAAAATAAACTAAAAATCAATCCTATTATTCAATTATTGGTATTTCCAATCATCTTTAAAAATAAAATTCGTTTAATATTTGTGGGCGGTGGAAGCAACCATTTATTTAGTGAATATATTCAAAATTTGGTACAATGTTTTAAATTGATTGAAAAAATTGTCGATATTCAGAAGTGGTAACTACAAGTACGGTTATTCTGATCAAATATTATCATTTAATTAGGGTTTCAGTAGAAGCAACCGAATTGTAAATTGTATTGATAATATACGTCACTAATGATTGGTATTGATAAACAAATTTTATACTGATATTTGTTTTCCTAACAAATTCGTAAGTGTTTGTGGTGTAGTAGGTAGAGAGGTAGCTCAGTACTCAGAATTTCCGAGTTCAAAGCCCGGAAAAGGCAAACATTTTAAAAATATTTTAATTAATTTAAATAAAACATTTAAATGTTTAAATGGCAAATATTTATATTAAAGAAAATTTAAAATAGTTGTGATGCAGTAAGCAAGAGTGTGAACTATAAATCTGATTGCACAGGTTCGATACCGGAAAAATTTAAAAATAATTTTTTTTTTAAATAAAATTTTATGGAACGTAATAATAATATTTCTGTGGAATATAAATATTAAATTGTGCAACTGAATATTGTCTTTCACAACTAAAAATATAATTAAATATGAAGACAGTTGTAGTAACCGCCAGAATTCCATTGGCAACAAATTCTGTAGGCACAACTGATACTAGCTGTATTTTTCCTTCTTACCTATCAACGTTAAATATTAAAAATCAAATCTTCGTTAAATTGATTAAAATTCATTTACCGATTTTTTTTTTTTCATTTTTTACCGTTTTTTATCTGTTTTATATATTTTTTTTTTCATTTGCTTGAAATTAAATAAAAATTTACCCACAAAATGGAAATTTCCGGTTTATTTGTTTTCGTTTAGTTATCAAAAAAAAAAAAAAGAAAAAATGTTTAAAAAATTCCAATCATGTATTTTATTTAAATTGTTTGTTTACATACAAAAATATTTCAATTAAAAGAACTTTATAAACTTAACACACTCCCATATAAGGCCATGTGTCAAAGACTGTGTGTGTATACATTTTGCAGATATTAAAAATCTAACAAAAACACAAAAAACCAAAACAATTACAAATAAATGAATAAACATTTATTTTTAGGGTATTGGTAGGTAAAATTTATTTCTAACTGATTAATCATTTATTTTTACTGATGTATCAGTTGTTTACATTTGTTTATAATTTCCTTTAAATGGTGTGTTCTGTTATTTTAACTAACTATTCAAAGTGTACAAATTAAGGAACCGATACAATTAAGAGGCCGATAATTATTTTGCATTTAACTACGCAGTTAATTGGTTAAAGTTTTTTATATATTTTTTTTTTATTAAACATTATGCGTATTTAACAAATGATTTAAACCAAACAAAAAAAAAAGAAAAAAAAAACTAGAAAATTATAGAAATGAAATGTTCAGTAAAGCGCAAAATAACAAAAAAAAATGCAACAAATATTTGACTAATATTATATTGCAATTGTTTTAATTTCTGTTCATTGCTGCCTAGCATTTGTAATGGTCATTAGAGAGCAGAACCATTTTTGTTAGATTTGTAACAATTTAATAATAAAAAAAATGTATATAAATTAAAAGTATTTTAACGTGTTATTAAGAGTTTAATCGAAACGTTTTTTGTAGTAATACTATTTTTTAGTATTTAGTCAGTTGTTTATTTTTTCATATTTGTTGTTATTGTTGTTGTTGTTGTTGCTGCTGTTATTGTAATTTTAAGCTTAAATGCACAATATGAATTCTAGTTTGTAATTGTCTGTTTATAATTTTTAACTAACATTTTAAATTGTACTAGACTATTTAAGTGCATTCAATTGTACATACATATGTTAGATTATGAGGTTTTTAATATTATTATTATTTTTTATTTCTATAATATTTATTTCAATATTTGTTTGTATAGAAGTTATAACACTGAGAGAATTATCTTTATAATATTAATGAACTTTAGCATAAAAGCAATAAAGTTTTAGTGGAACTTTTCTATTAAAACTTTTTTGTAAGTAAATACACGTTTTGATGATATTTTATAAAATTTTTCTTTTATAATTTTTTTTATTTATAAAATTTTTGTATTTAAATTTCTTAAAAAATATGAAGATTTTATAAAAAAAATATAATTTAGAAGTTTCATTGCAAAAAAACCACTGTTTTCATAAAAAATATTAAGATTTTCATTAATTTGAACAAAATTTTCGTTGACTTTGTAAAGTATGAAATTTTTTTGTCCAATAATTTTTTCTCTGTGTAGTTAGTTTTTATTGCATTTTATTCAAAAACTAGTTAAATGAAAACAAATATAAATGTACATGGTAATTTGTCGTTATTTTTTATGACATGCACAATTTCAAGTTTTAATTTGATCTTTTTAAACTCTTTTTTTTAATTTTTTTTTTATTTATTAAATAAATATTTAGTTTAATAACATTTATAAACAATTTCCTGGCTATTTAAATAGATTATGAAAATAGATTTGTTTTAAACAATTGATATTTTTTTATTGTTTTAATATTCGTGGGACTATTGTGGCTTAGTGAATATTAAATTAATAATTAAATTTGCTTGTTTTCACGTATTCATTTTAATTTTATCACTCTGATTCCCGACTTGGCACAAAAATTTAAAAAAATCTTGATTTGAGATTTAAATTTTACATTTTAAATTTTATAGAAAAAAAGTCTTCAAATATAGAAGATTTTCAGCGTAGAGTATCTAATTATAATAATATTAAGATATTGTACGGCACATTTTTCAAACCAGAAATCTAGATATATGTTCAGAAAATCCACAAATAAATTTTAAAGCTACGGCCAATTGTATAAAAAAAATACATATCGAAGGTTTACTAACCAACCTCGTATCTTAAAAACTTCTACTTTTCTGGAGAGACAAAAAACTCTTCTTTTTAAATTAAAAAAATGCCACAAAAACGTTCTATTTTTTAGCTCTCCTGAAAAGTTCTAGTTTTTAAGGTACATTTTTTGGTGGAAAAAAAATTTGAGGAAGAAATTTTTTGTGGTGAACAAAAATTGTTGGTGGAGAAAAAAATTTTTGGAGGTAAAAAATATTTGAGATGAATACAAAATATTATTCACTTCTAAGCCACTGGTGTAAAAATATATTATGTACCAGTCGCTACTATGAAATTGTACTAAAATACACCAATTTGTATGGAAAATTTAGAGGTACCGTCACATTTTCACTCATAACTTTTAAACTGGTGGATCGATTTTGCTCATTTTCAATACCAAACTGCTCGGAAGGATGAACATTAATGTAGGTAAAAATGAGCACCCCCGCTTGCTTCTTCGCGCCGTGAACCCCTTTTTAACATACAGACAGACAGACAAACAGACAGACACACAGACAGGCAAGCAGGCACCTATGTTTTGACATGTTACCAGCGGAATGACAAACTGATATATACCCTCACCATATATGGTGGTATAACAATGGAGAAAAAACGCTAACAGAGAAAAAAATTCGCGCACCTATCCATTTTGTTTGCTATGTTTAGTTTTTCAATTCCATTTGTAGCCTGTTGCATTGCGTTTCCTTCCCTGGTCTAGTTTTTTTTTCTACTTATTTCGAATTCGATTCTTTTTCGTTGTCTTGTGTTTAGTGTTTCAATTCCACTTGGTTACCATTTCATTTTGTTCTCCTTGTCTTATATTATAATTCTGCTGCCATTTTGTGGTGCTTGCCTAGTGTTCCAATTCCACTCGTTCCCCGTTCCATTTCATTTCATCTAGCAAATAAAGTGCCTTAACTCCACTTGTTTTTTTTTTTAATTTTACTTTTCTAGACAAAGCGTTTTGGGTAGACTGCACTCAGAATATTATGTAGCTTACTGTTTGTAGTTTAAAAAAAAAGTTTTCCGTTCCATTTAAAAATAAAAGAACATACATTAATTTTTCAAAGAAATATCTATTTTTTTATACATTTGTTCGAAATAATTTACTATCATTTACTGATTTTTTTTCAGTTTCATTTATTTTTTTCATTTGTTTGAAATTTAATAAAAATTTACCCACAAAACGAAAATTTGTGGTTTATTTGTGTCCGTTACAGTTGTTTCAAATTTAAATTTGTTTGCTGTCAGTTTAAAAAAAAAAAATATTAAAAAATTCCAATTTGTTTTTTATATAAATTGGTTGCTTATATACAAAATAATTTCAATTCAAATTACAAGAACTTCATAAACACACATACATACAGAAACACATTCACACAAAAAGTGTCTATAACCATGCATACATACATTTTGTAGATTAAAAAAAAATACAAAAATAAAAGAAATTTCAAATAAAAAATAATAAAATTATTTTTTTTTCGAGGATTGGTAGGTAAAATTTTAACCTTTATTTTTACTGATTAATCATTTGTTTCTCACGGATGTGTCAGTTGTATAAACAATATTTAAAAATATATAACAAAAGCAATTTCGTTTAAATGAAAATTAAGAAGACAGGGTTTTAAATGAAATATCATTTCTTGTAATTGGCATTTTCTGTTATTTTAACTTACAAACTATTCCCATTTAAACATTATTCATGACCAGTTAGAAAACTAAATTTCAGATTTCTAGCCAACATGTGTTATTTTTAATATTTTTGAATACAGAACTTAAGCTCTTGAGCCGATAAAAAACAATGTTCTTTAAGTTTGCTTCCAGTTAAATGTTTTTATACTGATGAGACGGTGATTTACTCAAAATAATATTAAAAACACAAACACAGAAGGCATGAAAACAACTCATAAAATTCGTTGTTACAAAATCGTAAATGTAACTAACAAATTTTGTAAAAACTACTTTTTTGTCTAATTTTTACGGAATTATACAAATTTTTTTTAATACAACTTATATACAAAAAAACATTTGTTTCATTCGATTACACAAATGTTTAGGCAACAATAAATTAACTGTCTACTGCAAAAATAGTAGCTGTTCAATACACATTTCAAATAAACTGCCTTAAACAACTGTAACGAAATACAGAACTTTTCGCTAATTGTTGATGATAGTTGCATTGTATTTTTCCATACAAATCAACTGTAACTACAGTTAATAACAACAACTACACAAACAATTGTTATATAGTAACTGACAAAATTTTTTAAGTGTATCCCTACTATTAAAAAATATAAATTTTCCCACTAATTGTAACATAACTACCTTAAATTGTAATTGATATTTTTGTTTAAATTTATATTTCCAAATAATACAAAATTACCGATTACTACAGTTGACGTAGAAAAGATGACAGGCATACGCAGAAGAAGACGAGGAAAAAAATAGTAAAAAAATTAAATTCAATTAAAAGTAAACAATCTTTAACAAGGTAATGTCGATATTGCTGTTGTTGCTATTGTACTGTGGCTGTTGCTTAAGCTGTTACATGTTAGTTATGGTCTTTTTGACAGACATTTGTGACATTTTCTTAGAGCAGTTTCTTTTTTATATGTTGATGTTGTTGTTACTTTAATCATTTAAGCGGCTTAAAGAAACCGAAAAAAAAAAATAAATCAACAAAAACATCAAGTCAACTTCATTCAAGAATGAAACCCCAAAAATACACACTACACCCTAAACAAAATCAATATCAATAAACTGTTTTGAAAATGAAACTAAATGAACATTTTTCAAAAGTAGAATTAAAAATTTCAAACAAGTCAAATTCATAAGACAACACAAGTAATTGTACAATAAAAATGCGTAAAAACAGTATGAAAAATTTATTAACAGACAGGTTTTTCATTTGTAACAAATATTTACTAAAAAAAAAAAATTACACACATACATAGAGAAATATTCAATACTACCACACACACATTTATACATTACGCATTGGAATAAAAAAACTAAAACAAGAAAACACAATGACTTTGTTAGAAATTTCATCAATGAAAAGGTATCAATGATCTTGAAGGTTTTTTTATTTTTTGTTATTCATGATTTTAATTTACAATATTTTTAATTATAATTTTTGTTTTCACTTCTTGTGTATACACAAAAAAAGATCAATTTAAAATTTTCAATAATAAAATATTGAAAGTACATTTTGTTTTTATTACATCTACAACGCATTTGTAACAGTTTAACTACAGTTTGACTACTGGTTTCCATTCAATAACTATTCAACAACAAAAATAAAAAACTTAAAACTTAATTTTGAAAGTAAATTTTAAAGATATGGATTTTGTAACGGTCATGTTAAAGTGTTATCGTCTGTTTGCTTGGTTGGTTGGTTGCTTATATTTCCATTAAGATGACAGGTGAAGTGTGTTCGATATATTACCCCCCTCTTGTGTTTATAATGAATTAGTTAAAAACCAAAAATTTTATACAATTATTTAACGGAAATTGGATTTTGTCTTTTTGGTTTTATATGAGATTAGAAAATGAGAGTCTTTTATTTATAACTTATTCATAATCGACATTTTTAATTAAGAAACTGTTTTTACTACTTAACTGTTTAATTTGTTTAAATTTATCTTAATCTTATTAGTCATACTTGTTTGAGCAGCAATATTAAATAAGCTAATTTTTAAATATTTAAATTATTACAAATAGAATAAAATTGCTGTGCACATGTCAATGCAAATGATTAACTGTATCATGCGTTAAAATTTTTTTTATTTTTTACGTATGAGTAATATGAAGATAATATTAATCATACGCATCTAAATACAACTGATAATGTAATAGAAAAATAGAAAACGGTTTATGACAATATTTCTGTGGTGAAAAGTAAAAAGTGCTTAAGTTTTTTTTTTTACTCTAGCTCCTTAAATTAAATAATTTCAAATTTGAAATGTGGACCAATTTATTCCTTAATTAGCAATGACTCGATGGATGACTTTCACTTATACTAGAATCACCATTAATTTTTAAAAATTAGGTTTAGACTTGGAAAGTGCTCTCCTGCACTTGGAAAGTGCTTTGCTGCAAAGGCTTAAGCAGTTTTTCCTTTTCGCCACAGATTTGTAGTTTTTCTTCTATTAGAAAAGTCTTTAGAATCTAAGTATTTTTTCATGATAAATAGTCCTCAAATCTAAGTCCTTCGAATCTAAGTTTTTTAAAAATATAGGAATTTTTATCTTAGAAACAGTTTGGAGAATCTGAGAATTTTAGTTTAAGGAATATTCTTAGTACTTTTTCCACAAGAAAGTCATTATTTTACAAGAAATTAATTTTTAAACATATTTTTTTTAATTATTTTTGTTTTTATTAAAAAGAATTAAACAATATAAATTCTTAATAAAAAATATTATTAACAATGAATTGAATTATATGGCATTTTCGAAAATAAAACCACCCAGGTGAAAATTATCATATATTATAATTTTTACATGGGTGACTGGACTGACGCAATTTTTTTTTTTTTTAAAAACAATGAACAATAACTTTAGCTTGGTACTTAAGATCGTTTGTAAGGTAAAATAACAGAAAAATTTAAAAGAAATTATATTTCATTTAAAAACCGTTCTACTTACTTTTCATTCAAATCAAATGGTTTTTGTTATTTTTTTTATAATGAAGAAGAACATAAAATTTTTATCCCATTCAGTCAATATTTGATTTGATATTTGTATCATATTTTATTAAGATGTAACAAATTTGGTGAAAATCGATTAATATTTCAAATTCACCATTCACCAAATTTACCAAATTCACCATTTATTTGAAGTTTGTAGGTTAACTGTATCTATCGATTTTCACCGAATTGGACATAAATATACTAATACAATTTTATCCTATTTTTAAGTCAACTTTTCAAATATAAGAGCACACTCAAAATATTTTGTAATTAAAATAAGCTGAAAATATAATTTAATAAATAAAAATTACTTAAAAACCGTTTTACTAAATTTTCATTTAAATTAAAAGAACTTTCCAATTCATTTTTAAATATTAATAAATTAACTTAAAGTATTTATTTTTCATTAATTTTAACTGTTAACAAACTAACCACAAATCCGTAAAAACAAATGATTTTTTTATTTCTTTTAACTGTCAACAAATTAACTACAATTAAAAATGTCATAAAAATTATTTACAAAATTTGTAAAAACAAACGACTTTTCATTTATTTTACTCAAATTTAATGAAAATTTACCCACAAAAAGTAAATTTGTTTAATTGTTTCTGTTCAATATGTTTTTTTATTTAAATTGTTTGTTTATAAACAAAATTATTTTAATTTAAATTTACATAACTTCATAAACACAAACATATGGTCATTTACACAAAATGTGTCTATAGACTATGTGTGGATATGTTTTGTTGATTAAAAACAATCAAAAATACACTAACAATATTATTTAGTTAAAAATAATCTCAAATACATATTAAATTAATCGAAAATACAATTGAAAATATTACTACTGATTTTCCATTATATTTAACCCATTTTGTTGTTTATTTAAAATTATTGTTTAATAATCAACAAAAGTATTAAAAACAATCGAAAGTCGTTTAAAATAATCTTTAATATTAAACTGATAAAACCTTAGAAATAAACAATTTTTGTAGTTTGTTTTTCAAGTTTGAAAGTGTGTTTTTTTTTTTTTTTTGTATGGAAACAATTATAACGTTTAATTTTAAATGCTTAATCGTTTGGTTTTTACTGATGTGCGCTGATGTGTACTGATGTGTACTGATGCGATTTTAAGTGGTATATTTAAAATTCGAATAAATACACTAAAAATTAATTTATTAAGAAATTTTGAAGTTTTGAGGCAAGGGAACTATTTCTTTACCTCTCCCAGATACATTGAGACAACCGCATATCTTGAAAAACGAATGGATTGGTTGGAACGACATATTTGATTTTTTTTATGGCGACCGAAAACCATATATTTTAAACCGATTCTCGTTCTGTGAAACGGTGAAATGAAAAGTTTTTTCACGTTTTCATAGTACTTTTGATTCGCGTTCTGTGAAAAAATGTAAAGAAATATCAAAACGTTTTCATATGAAAAAAAAAGTGGAACGAAACAAGATTTTTTCACGATTGCACAGCACTAGCGATTCTTGTTTTGTGTAACAGTGCAAACAACTGTCAAAATATTTTCATATGAAAAAATTGTTTACACAGACTATTTATAAGTGAAATAAACATGGAAGAGATTGTAAGAGGAAAGCGTGCCAGCGAAAGCCAAAAGGAGTATTTAATTCATTATTAAGAAAAGTATGTGGACATTGCAAACGATATGTAAGTAGCTTAATAACCATAATCACACTTTTATTAATCCCATATTTACAGATTTGTAACTGCAGATGGTGCCAAATTTAGAGACGAAAAGTGTAACGAATTAGCGGCGAGCCTTAACAGTTTTAGTGGGACCCAAAAGGACAGTGAAAAATGGCAAAAGTATGGCATATTTATTTATAGTTTATTTATATTCTGTATGAAATTTTTTTTCTTTAAGTAATATTAGACTTCATACGCGCACCAAATATAGTTCACTTAAAGTAAGCCGATATAAATCCATACAGTGCTTGTCGGTTGTCATCTCGAATGGATTGTGGTCAGCACGAAGTATGCGTCTCAGCACTCTCAAAAAATTCTTATAAATTATTAAATTATTTACTGCAATGAAATGCTTGTAACGTCATTGTCTTACCTTTGTTCATCCCGAATTCTTTGAGTAATATCCAATAATACAATTAATCCAGACATTTTATAATTATTCAAAATAAATTTTACGAACTTAATTCACTTTTGTTTACGTTTTTCTCTGTTTTGACATTTGCTTTAAATTTTGGTTAACACAGTTACAAAATTTTCATGGGTACAGTGCGAATGAAACATTTTTTTCATAATACATACGAGAATCGTAATTTATGTATTTGTGAAAAGTTCGAGTGAAAAGTGCTTATGAAAACGAAAATGAAAAGTTTTTTTTCACTTCACATTATCACAGAACGAGAATTGACCCTCAGGTATACATTTGGTGGCGACAACCGAATTATTTGTTTGCTGCAACCAAACTATTCAGTTGGCAAGAAATTCGGTTGTCACAATTAATCTGTTTTCTCGGTGTTTGCAATTATGGTAATTCCAAATATTGAATACTTGTGTTACTTTCAAAAATGTTTCTGAAATCAAAAGTTGTTTACTTACCACAATCACTATCACTATCCTCTATGGTACTCGCTTGATCTCCACTTATGCTACTACTACCGCCACCACCAACGCCGACGGCGTTATTATTTTGCAATGTTTGGCCATTTAAGTCACGGGAATCGCGTGTAAACATGGCAGGCGGTGAACGAGACCGATCATCATGATCTAGGTCTTGAGAAGATTGATTACGATACGAATTATGAAGATGATGATTATCGAAATCTCGTAAACGTTCACGTTCATCACGTTGTTGGAGGGCAGCATAATGAGCAGCGGCAGCTGCATTAAAACCATTATGAGCGGCAGGAAATGCCATTAAAGCCGAGGGAGGTAAATGGGCTAAAGGATGATGGGGTGGCAAGTGAGGAGGTGCTGGACTCGGATGTGAAGAGCCCACTGACATGGGTGGAGGGGGTAAATGTTGTTGCTGTTGTTGATGTTGCGTTTGGGGTGGCGAGGATGATGGTGATATAGATGCTGTAGAAGCTGCCGCTGCAGCTATATGTTGTTGATGTCGTTGTTGTAGCAAATGTTGTTGTTGTGCTATATAATGTTGCAAAGCGGCATGCTGCTGTTGCTGCTGTGGATTTAGAGGAGTTTGAGGTTGATTTGAGTGATTCGATTGATGTGCCGCTAAAATATCTGTTATCATAAATCGTGAACGTGACACTTGCAAAGCTGTCAATGATTCGCTAGACATTCGAGAAGCTGGTAAAGAAGCTACCGATGGATTTGTAGCTGTAGTTGACATTTCTGGAGGCATAGTTGTCATTTGGTTTAAGGAATATGATTTTTTTTTTGGGAGGGTTGGGTTGCACTTGTTTTTATTTAATAATTTGTTATAAAATCTGTAAGATTAATTTTTTTTTTAGATTTTTAAACTAAGGTTTTTGAGATAACCAAACTTTTGGCACTTTTTTGGTTTTATATTTAACTCGCTTATACCGCCGCAATAATTTACGTAAATTTTTTTTCTTATCACTGTTTTTTTATTCGATCACGGTTTTTTTTTATTTTTCATTCATCTCTTTATAATACACAGCATAAACAAAAAATTCACGTCTTGGCTTAAATGCTGTTCGAACGCTACTGAAAACCAGGTGCTTTTTAGATGTTAGTCAAACAATCCAATTGCCTCTGGTTGAGAATGGACAAAAACAACACAGTAAAAAACCAGTAATTTGTGGCGCCAGTTACTTTTATAATTATCACCCATTAAACTCTCACCATCTCTGTTGCACTTCACTTTTTAACCATTTAACAAAAAAAAAACTCCCCTTTTCTGGTCAAGTGTGTGCAAAGTAGTCACTCTCTTCTGGTTTTAATAAATTTATATCTTTTACTGTCATTCATACTCAAACAAGTGGTATAAAAATGTATCTATGAGTGTATAAAATTGTATCTGAATTTATTACTCTCTTTGTATCTGTGTGTAATTTTACTTTATACACGTGTATCTTCTCTTTGAGCAATAGTGTCATTTGATTGTTTTGTGTGGGTATTTATTGGTTGTAATTGTTTTCAATTGACATTCATTAGTCTTCAATAAAAAAAATATCGTACCTTTAACTTGGCTGACACAAACAAACACTCACTCTCTTTTATCGGCACATTCATAAATTAAATTGTTGTAGTTATTATTTGTACCGTATCTGTGTGTTTCTTGCAATGGCTGTTACTTTTATTACATACGAGTATATTTTTTAAGCAGTTATCAACTTTTGTTTGTCAATATTGAGGGGAAATTTTTTTGGTTTATTTCGTGGTGAATATGTGTAACAAACTAACAAAATATAGTTTTCAAGATTTTTATTTCAACAATGGAATTTTTTTATTTTCCAATTCTATCTAATTTTAGGTAGTTTCGACGTAATGTTGTTTTTATTTAATAAGATGAACACTGGGTTTCGTACTGAGGTAAGTTAAACTAAAAATTTGTTTTTTTTTTTTGTATTTAATTTGTTTACGTTCATCAGATCCCCGTAATATGTTAAGGAAATAGAATAAAAACTTTGTCGAAATTTATTCCTGAGGCAATATAAAAAGAGAATAAAAAAATTATAGTCAATCAAGCCCGACCATGAGATACCCAACAAATTTTCTTTAAATTTGAAGAAATAATTTATGAGAGTGGACAACTATTTTCAATAAAGTTCGTCCATGCGCAAATACAAAATTATATACCAATTTTAGATTTATTATTTTAGTTTTAATTACAGAAGCACGAACTAACGAAAATTACTTAATCGACTCAAAAAGTTATTCTGATAATTGTGATAGTTATAAATGTCAAAAGAAACTCATTACACCATATGTATGTAGTGGTGTAGGGTATACATAGTTGTATTTTTATGGTTAATGAGGTTGAGTGCCTCAATCTTGGGAGCTTCAAGTGGAGACACAAACGACACCTAACTCTTTTACTCTTAATGTGTAAATCAAATTTAAGATTATTAATATGTAAGTCTAAGTTTTCGTGGATCTCCCTATCGCGTTTAATTCTAAATGGTAAATATTTCGAGTTTAGTATGACTATAAGATTCAACCTTTATTGAACCCGTAAGTTTATGTCTTCCAAAGAATATTTTTTCCTCTGCACTAGAACGGGTTTCACTACAACCAATTTTCCATCAGTTACATTTACATTATATCATAAAGGAAGTTCAGGAACCTCTTCCGCTTTTTTGAAGGAGCTGTTCCCCAGCTTGATGGTTTCACTAGCAGTATAAAAATAAAAACCAATGCTTTAGGATATGATAATCTTCATCCCAAATTTATTAAAGTAATATTTCTCTACAAAAGGACTTGACAACTTTTTGTAGGACTTGACAACTTTTAAAATAAAAGAAACTTTTAAAATAAAATAAAATTTTTGATATTTCCAAAACTTTATGATCTACTTGAAATACAACCAAAACATTTATGAATGGAACTCGACTTCGTTCATATGGCCACCGCGGGTCCGTCAGCAGCGGTCGATTCGTTGGACTCGATTTTCGATGGCACAGGCCGTAACGGTCGTAACGGTCGCTATTTCGCTTTCAATGTTGGCTCTGAGTTCTTACAACGCTGTGGACTTGTTGGCATAGACCAATGATTTGACGTAGCACCAAAAAAAAGTCTAGAGGCGTTAAATCGCACGAACGAGGCGGCCATTTGGCTGGTCCATTTCTTGAGATAACACGCTCACCATACTTACTCTTCAATAAATCGATTGTAACGTGTGCTGTATGGTTTGTGGCACTGTCCTGTTGAAACCACATGTCGTTAAAGTCCATGTTTTCCAATTCGGGCCAAAAATAATCGGTAATCATGGTGTAATATTGTCGACGAAAAATATGACCCAATGACGCCGCTGGCATGCAAACCGCACCAAACAGTTATTTTTTGTGGCTGAAGCACATGTGAATTTTCACCGCATATTTTGCTTATTGACGAACCCATTGAGCCAAAAATGAGCTTCGTCACTGAAGATGATTTTGCTCTTAAAGTTGCGGTCATAATTTGCATACGTTATTCGTTCGTGTACTTTACCATGATGAAAATGTTGAGTTTACTTAAAAAAAGGAATGTAACAGTTAGATGATTAGTGAAATAGTGCGTTCAAAAATTACATTTAAAGTTGTCAAGTACCTATTGGAAAACACCTTAACTCATCTATGCAACACCATCATCACTACAAGTTATTTTCCTGCTAAATGGAAGCATGGAAAAATAATTCAAATTCCAAAATCAAACAACGAAAATTGGCTTACTACCACGTTTTCCTTCGTAACTCAGAAACCAAATGAGTTCCTGACCCACTTAGATCCATTCCCAGCAAATTCATCAGCCAACTCATTCCCCATGGGAATGAGTCAGTCTGACAGGGTGCCAAAGAATTTCGCCAAGCGATTCCATACAGTCTCTCATGCACCTAGAAGAGACTAATGAATAATGGATCCATATCCCGTCCTATTGTTTTCGGCGCGGCTTTAATAATTACATAAATTTCTGACTCAAAAACGCTACAATTGTCTCGAAGTCATTTTGTCTTAGTTAATCTCCATCTTCCGAGATTTCACATTCCGAATAACTAAGTTAGCAGTCCAGTCCTCACCGATCTAATAATTGCCGTATATTTTCAGACCTAACTCCTTCCAAAAGTCTGCTTCCAGGCAAGTTAAGAGTCCAGAATTACACCCAGTGTATCTCTTTGTGAATAAAACAAGTTTGATTATTTTTACAATTGACTGCTAGACCGTTCTCCATTGCTCATCTAAACAATTTCACAAGCGCTGATTTCATTAATTGATCAAGTAAAGAATTTGTTCAAACTCTTTGAGTAGAAGTTAACAATTTTTGGATTCTGACGTTGGACCGCTGTCAACCGAATTTCTTTCCAACCGAATGGCGACAGAAATTCGTTTACCACAATTGAATTTCGGTTACAACAATGCATTTCAATCGCGTCAGGAATATATTTGATGGCAGGAAATTCGGTTGTGAAATTCGGTTCACCAATAAGTGATCGAAATTTCCAAGATATGAAAAATCGACGAGATTCGAAAAATCGCCTTACAGATTGGTACGATGAAAACAAACATGCCAAAAAATTTTTAAATTGTCTGAAAAGTTTTCAAATGAGGGCAAATTTTGATGAAAATTGTGGTTTTAATCGTTACTCTAGAATTAAAACAAAAATAATTAAAAAAATTTTTCCCATGACTGGCAGAATCGGCATAAAATAAATGAATTTGATATCAGGTAGGTTCATTTAAATTTTTCCTTGATACTGGCAGAATTTTCGAAACTCAGAAATTTCGAACGCTTATCGGGAACTGAAGAAATTAAATAATTTTAAAAATTTTACTATTTCCCACTTTGTAATATTTTTTTCGCAGTAGTACAACATCCGAATCAAACATTTTTTTAAACTCAGTCCTGTCTACTGTTCATTCTTAAACTTCTGTTGTAGAAAAGTTGTGTTGTCTAAATAAATAGTTGGCTAATTTATAGTTCTGTTGTCTTAGTCCACGAACGTAATGAACGTATCGACAAAGCCGTAGGTCCTACGGATTATTAAGTATCTTCAACAGGTTATCAATTACGTCCAAAGATACGGCGACAAAAACAGTCTTGTTGCTAGCCTTTAGTTTTCATTATGATGCTCGCTGGTCCACTTAATATTTTCACTTATTTCTACTGTCGCTTTATTTCGAATTATAATTTAATCATACATGATTTAATATCAGAGGTCATAAAAAAGGTTTAATGTATAAATAATTTAAATAATTAAGTTATTTATACCAAGCTACACAATAACAACGAAATTTGTAACCAATTAAATTAACAGAGACATGCCAATTCTAACAAAGTGAATAAATTTACTAACTTCATTACTACAAGTACAAAATCTAAACATAAATATTAAAATCACCTCAAACTACGGCCATCTTGAATAATGGTGAAATCATTAGTAGCATTAGCACTAAAGAGAAATTATAGCATCGTTAAAAATAATCACCATTAATTTCCCCTCTTTCTAACTATTACATAAATTCACCACTTACACACAAATAGTACAATTGCTCTCTTTAAAGGTGATTTTAAATTCACCACCATTTATTTTTTACACTCTTTTCAACACTTGAGATTTTTATATCTTTTGGTATCTTTTAGAATCAATAATATTTTTACAGCATCTGTTGAGTATAGAATTTTGAAACTCCGCCTTTTTGGTACTTTAAAACATCTGGTTAAACAAGTTTTCAATTTTCTGCGCAAATCATCCCACTTGAGATGTATTTCTTTTATTTTCCTCACACACATTTTTCAATACGAATTCTGTGAGCTCTGTTTCACTCTTTCATAACCGCTTTTTGTTTTTGTTCAATAAATAATTTTTTCATCTTTTGGTTGTATTTTTCTCAATTTGTTTTGTTTTTTTTTTTTCTTTCATCGTTGTAATATTTCTTTTGTTATTTTTTCGGCTTTTAACACTTTTTTGTTTGACATTTAAACAGTAAATTGACGCCAGTTAAATAATGATGGTTTTTGTTGATGATTATGATGTTTCTCTTGTAGTGTTCTCATACTTGAATTAAATTTTTTTGTTTGTTGAGTGCTAGTGAAGGGGTTTTTCTTATTTTTATAACTGAATCCACGTAACTTTGTATTTGTTTGTATGTATAAGTTTGCGCGTGTTTAACTACAAGATATCGATGTTATAAAAGTTTTTGTATTTATTTTAACATTTTTTTTTAATTTAATGGGAGGGTTAATGTTGGTGTATGAGTTTATAAATACACATTTTTCTTGCCATTATAAAAGTTTAACAGTGTGTAGCAGAGAAATTGCTTTTTTGCTTTAATCTCTTTTTTTTCAAAATGGCTTAATTGAAATTTACATTTAATTGTATTCATATGTTCTTTTTTTGTATATTTAATGAAAATTTAAGCTAATCCTAGAAAAGATTTTATTTGTGCCTAGTTTTTCGATGTAACCAGATAAAATGGGTTAAAATGGATATACTAAGAGGACACCAATGGAACGTATTATTGATGTGCTGGGTTTTAATCCAATTAAGTAGGCGTGGCAATGGGAAGAACTCAAGAGTCTGGAATTGGTATTTAGTAAATATATGTATATCAATTTGATGAAATTTGGTATGAACGTTACTTTTTAAAAAACAGAAAGGGAAATAGAGACGCTGGAGTTTATTATGTGCCACTGTCCGGTTCTTGCGTATTCCGGGGCAAGTTGCTTGGAGATTATCTATTCCGCGATCTGGAGGAAATCTCTTGAATCGGAATTCTAAGACTCCTGGTATTTTCTAGGAGAGTTTGGGGCAACCTGGGTGCCATGACACCTGACTGATCTTTCATGCGGGTTATTGATTCTTATCTGGTATTGCTAGGGACCCAATTGCAAATTTCTTTTTGCGAAATTTTAATCTATATCGAGTTTAGTTTTCCATTTAGAGCCTACTGCTCTTCTACACATTGCCCACAAACAGTGATCATTAGCACACTCAGAATATTATGTAGTTAACTGTTTGTAGTTTAATAAAAAAGTTTTCCGTTCCATTTAAAAATAAAGGAAGATACATTAATTTTTCAAAGAAACATCTACACAGAATAAAATTACAAAATTCTGTTTGTAATATTGAACATCGTCCATAGAACATTTTTGTAAATACAAAAAAAATATTTTTTAAAAAGGCACCAACAAGGGAATTTGTAAATACAAAAAACTTTTTGTTATTTTTTTGTAACTTCAATTTTTCACAGAATAAAATTACAAAATTCTGTTTGTAATATTGAACATCGTCCATAGAACATTTTTGTAAATACAAAAAAAATATTTTTTAAAAAGGCACCAACAATGGAATTTGTTAATACAAAAAACTTTTTGTTATTTTTTTGTTACTTAAATTTTTATTTTCAAAGAATTTTTATATGAAAAGTGACAATTTACAAATATTTCAAACAAAAAATTGTTAGAAATCGAGTTTAAATTTTAAAAATATTTTTAATTACTTTAAATTTTGTGATACTTTTTTCTGTGTTATTTTCAAAGAATTTTTATATGAAAAGTAACAATTTACAAATATTTCAAACAAAAAATTGTTTGAAATCGAATTTGAATTTTAACAAATATTGTAATTACTTTAAATTTTGTGATATTTTTTTCTGTGTATATTAACTTTTTTATACATTTATTCGAAATAATTTACTATCATTTACCGATTTTTTTCAGTTTCATTTATTTTTTTCATTTGTTTGAAATTTAATAAAAATTTACCCACAAAACGGACACTTGTGGTTTATTTGTGTCCGTAACAGTTATTACAAATTTAAATTTTGTTTGCTGTCTGTTTCAAAAAAAATATTCAAAAAATTTCAATTTGTTTTTTATTTAAATTGGTTGTATATATACAAAATTTTTCAATACAAATTACAAGAACTTCATAAACTCACATACATACACAAATACATTCACACAAAAAGTGTTTATAGCTTCATATGCATACATACATTTTGTATGTACGAGTATATTAAAAAAAAAAACAAAAAATACAAAAACGGAAATAATTTCAAATAAATGAAAAAAACATTTATTTTTTAAGGATTGGTGGGTAAAATGTTGACATTTATTTTAACTGATTATATCAGTTGTTTCTTACGGATGTGTCAGTTGATTAATCAACATTTAAAAATAAATAACAAATGGCATTTAATTTAAATGAAAATTAAGTAGACCGGTTTTTAAATGAAATATCATTTCTTTTAAATGATATTTTCAGTTATTTTAACTTACAAACTTTTTTAAGTGCAATACTACACTCGAAATGGCCGCTCCAGTAGATTTTCCTATGTAGAACTACTCCTTGGTAGCTGGCACTATCTCTAATGTTAATGGTTAAGCTCCGGAAAGCAGGAGGAGTAATCGTTAGTTCCTTGCTTTTCAAATGTTGCCCAGTTATAAATTAATCCAGGACCCTACATTAATAATTCGTATCTACTGTGCTCAGTAGTATCGCCACAGTATTTGCATAGCAGACGGGCTTCAATCCTTCTATGGTTGAAGTCATTAAAGGACTATGTATGGTGGTAGCCCATACAAGAGCTGAAAAATACCTCCTTGTGGAGTGTCACGATGTAAACTGTCCTTAATTCTCATCCCAACGACCTTGCAGTGTATATCTCTGACAGAAAAATACAAACGCAAAAGCGCTAAAGAGGAACTTCTATCCCAAAATGATAACGTCATTAGACAAAAGGGCCGGTTGTTCAAAAAGCGTCGGTAGAGCTTTTCCAAAATAAAATTATACAAAGTTCATTTGAATTTTTTTTTTTGTTTGTCATGTCAAGGCCAAAGCAAAAGCTTAGGCCGTCGGATTGTCAGATAAGAACTCTAGTCACTTAACTAACGAAAAATATACCAAATCCTTAAAAGTATAAGGCATCAAGATCAGATGGGAACTTTTCCCACTCTTTATTATTTTTAATGTGTGTCTTCTATTTTTCTGTACTCCGAGACTTTGGAAAAAGGCCAGAGTAATTTTTATACCAACACAGAAAAAAAATCACAAAATTTAAAGTAATTAAAAATATTTGTTAAAATTTAAACTCGATTTCTAACAATTTTTTGTTTAAAATATTTGTAAATTGTCACTTTTCATATAAAAATTCTTTGAAAATAAAAATTTAAGTAACAAAAAAATAACAAAAAGTTTTTTGTATTTACAAAATCCATTGTTGGTGCCTTTTTAAAAAATATTTTTTTTGTATTTACAAAAATGTTCTATGGACGATGTTCAATATTACAAACAGAATTTTGTAATTTTATTCTGTGAATGCCTGAAAAGAAGACATATACCCGTCCGGTTGGCTTAACATCTTTTCTGTTTAAAACTTTTGAGCGTATCGTCGACCATATGGTCAAGGATAGGGATGAAATGATCTGCTGATCACTAATCTGGAATAAGTTTTAGATAAAAACTTTTTGTACTCGACACATCAACCACACTATCAACCTGTTCACAAAAAAGTTTTTAAGAACCATCAAATTTTTACTGACAAAAAGTTAGAAAAAACTACTTTTGTGGTTTGTTGTTCAAATTGAAAGTTTTTTTATTTGTACGTAATTACAAAACAAAATACAACACATGCACATATATATATTTTTATTGGCTTGTGTGTATGTATATTTGAATAATTTCTTGTAATTTTGATTGAAATAATTTTAAATATATACAAACTATTTTAATAAAAAAAAACACAAAAAGAAATTATATGAATTTCTATTTTTTGAAGCAGAAAACATAAAATTTTGCATTTAACTGAAAATATCAACTCATACTGAATGTCTGTAAATTTTTATAGTTTGTTTTTTGAATGACTGATTGAAATAGTTAAACAATATATTTCTATGAATTTCAGTTGATTCTTCATTTAAAAACAAACTTTACGTATTACTTTTTAAATAAACTACAGTCGGTAACGGAAAATATATTGTGAGTGTATAAAAATCCTTTCTTTCGTCTTGCCTCTGTTGAATAGTTTGCGAGATTAAATCTTCTTACTTTTTTTATTGGAGTATACCAAACTTTAAGCAAAACTTACTTGCTCACTTTAATACTAATCCCAATGAACCTAAATTTAGTTGACCCAGTAAAAAAACAACTAAATTTTAAATAATTAAAATTATGTAAGATGTTATTTTTTCAGTTCAAGATCGTGAATTTTTGCAATAAGGGGGTAAACATAGAAAAAGTATGGAATACATTTTCTGGTCAATGTTCTTTGCGTGGTAATGGTGATTGTAAATATCTCTTATTTAACCCACAACTTATATGTAAAAATCTGTATGATATATAATCCACGTTGATTTATTATATTAGGATGAAATTAACTTACAAACTGTATATTTAAATATAGTTAGCATTATTTTGGAAATATATAGGAGAGCATAGGGCAATGTGCGATATCTAACTATCTTTAAAAGTTTCCGGAAAAAATATATTAATTGCATCACCGATACCGCATTAATTTACATCACAATATACCTTTAAAGAAGCTAAAATTTATTAGTCATAGAACATTTTCGGAACCAGATCAGTTTACCACATTTCCCAATATTGTTTTTAATACTCCCTTAATTCATAGTTAATACATACAAGTTAGCCCCCATATTATGATGGATACATATTCGAGTTTAGAATATAGTTAAAAAAAAAACTTTACCTTTAATGTGTACTCTCTAATCACTATTTGAAATTCAATCTAAATTTATTTCTCTAACACAGTAACCTCACTTATTTGATAAGATAAATCTTTGTATTATTTTAAAGTGTCACATTAAAATAAGAGTAGTTCCACCACCTCTACAAACCATCTCTTAGGAATAAAAAAAAACTTTCAACTTCATAAATTATACACTGAACCAATTTACACAAATTAAGAACTTCCGCTTTGACGCCTTTTTTCCTCTTTTTTTTAATCTCAGCTAAAGAAACAACATGGCTAATTTACATAAACAAACAGACATAAAACACAATACTTGTAACGACACATTAACACCCAACAATTACAAAAACAACGCTAACAGCATCCAAAGAAAAACTATGGTCAAAAAGTATACGTACATTTGCATATAAATACAAGTATTTATACAAAAATTTCCGCACTCAGAATATTATGTAGTTAACTGTTTGTAGATTAATAAAAAAGTTTTCCGTTCCATTCAAAAATAAAGGAAGATACATTTAATTTTCAAAGAAACATCTATATTAACTTTTTTATACATTTATTCGAAATAATTTTCTATCATTTACCGATTTTTTTCAGTTTCATTTATTTTTTTCATTTGTTTGAAATTTAATAAAAATTTACCCACAAAACAGAAACTTGTGGTTTATTTGTGTCCGTAACAGTTATTACAAATTTAAATTTTGTTTGCTGTCTGTTTCAAAAAAAATATTCAAAAAATTTCAATTTGTTCTTTTATTGGATGTATATATACAAAATTTTTCAATACAATTTACAAGAACTTCATAAACACACATACATATACAAATACATTCACACAAAAAGTGTTTATAGCTTCATATGCATACATACATTTTGTATTGTACGAGTATATTAAAAAAAAAACGGAAATAATTTCAAATAAATGAAAAAAACATTTATTTTTTAAGGATTGGTGGGTAAAATTTTGACATTTATTTTAACTGATTATATCAGTTGTTTCTTACGGATGTATCAGTTGATTAATCAACATTTAAAAATAAATAACAAATGGCATTTAATTTAAATGAAAATTAAGAAGACCGGTTTTTAAATAAAATATCATTTCTTTTAAATGATATTTTCAGTTATTTTAACTTACAAAGTTTTTTAAGTGCGGCTATGCTTGACCTCTCGTTGTTAAAAATTTCTATATCGAGGGTTTAATAACGCAACCTTGTATCTTAAAAACTACATACTACTTTTCAGGAGAGACAAGAAATCGTTTAATATTTTTTTTAAATTGAAAAAAAAAATATTATTTAAAGATGTCACAATTTTATTATCCTAAAAAGTAGTAATAGTAGTTCTTAAAGTTAGTAAACCCTCGATATTCGGTATATAAATACGTTGTAGACTGCATTTTATCACTGATTAAAGTTAAACTTTTTAAATAAATGTATGCAAAATACAAACTTTTAAAATGATGATATATTTTGAATCTGTCTTCAGATTATATTTAATTATACCTAGATTTAAGAAATATATTATCTACTTAATAATATGTAAATCCTATGTGTCTACTGAAAGAGATTAATGAAAAAATATCGAAAAATTTCTTTTCTTTAAATAAATTTAAAACTTTCATTGAAAAGTGTTAAATTCTAGATACTTTTTGAGCCTAAAGAGTTTTACAAAAAAAAACTGCTACATTAACAATCCACTTAAAGCCTAAAGAAACAAGTTAGAAGAAGTACAAAATCCCATTTAAAAAAAAAAACATTATGGTGACATAAAAGTGAGTTTGTAATGAAACCTAATGTGCTTTCATCTTTTTTTTTTTTTTACAAATTAACTGTATGTGTTTACTACCCTGTGGGAAAAAAAGAGGGTCAATTGAAGTTCGGTTCCGGTTCCGTCCCGATCGGTCTGAAAGTATTTATCCTGTGACCTGCTCCGTGACTGGCGAAAACAGGACCTGTTGGAATGTACCTATCCTGTAACTGGTGAAATAGAACCGTTCTGAGAGTATTTACCTATCCAGTGACCGGAGAAAAGAAGCGGTTTGACAAAAAACATCCCGTGATCCGTGAAAACAGAAAAGATCCAGAACGTAACAGTGAAGTATGCTTGAGAAAGCTTAAGTTTTTCTTATGTTATCTGTCCGAAATTAATCACCCAGCAAAACTTTGGTAATGGGTGCGATATTCTCATGCTATCTTTTTCATTATTTGCAAGCATAAAGTAATAAGATACTGATTATTACGTAATATATGATTTATAAATGTAAGTAACCCCTTACATTATCACCTCTAAAGTAATGGGTATATACATTACTTTGAGGCTCATCGCCTGTAAAATTCATCAGTGAAGTAAGGTGTAAAGTAATCCATGAGCCCCTATGGCTACACATTACTTTACACATTATTTGGTAATGTGTGGTTTTGCTAGGTAATTTATTAAAATACATTAAGTTTTAAGTTTATTTATATTGAGTTTTTTTTTGTTCGATTTAATATCGTTTCTTAAATCAAATTAAAAATGTTAAAGTGTTGTTTCTACAAGATGTTCGAGACTGGCATTTTTTTTTTGTTAATTTTTTTGATTTTTTAAATTTAATATGGAGTTTCTATAAGACGTACGTCGCTAGACGAATAAGTGACTGCATGTATGTTGTTATTGTGTTTTCGTTCGTCTGAAGAAAAACGTCTAAATTTATTTTTTTTTTGGTTTCTGCGGATTAAAAATATTTGCTTACTTTAAAACTGTCTTTCATTTTAACTTACATTTAATCTCAGTTTTTAGTAATTCTACGGGGAATGATAAGTCACTTTATCTCAAAGAAACTATCCCGTGACCGGTTATGAGAGCATATAAGTTTTCCACATTTTTACTGACGCTCAATCGATTTTTTTATACTCTCCACCATATATAGTGAGTGTATACATCAGTTTGTCATTCCGTTTATAACATGTCGAAATATATGTAGGTTTAAGACCCCATTAAGTATATACATATATTCGTGATCCTTATGAAACTTTGACTCGATCTAGCGATGTCCGACTGTCTGTCTGTTAAAATGGAAATCACGGCGCAAAGACGCAAGCCTCAAATATTTTTCACATCAAAAATTTTTTTTCACCACAAAAAAAATTTTCTGCTCAAAAATTTTTTTTACAACAAATCTAAAAAAGTCTTTCACCTCCATAATTTCACTTCTAAATTTTTGTTTGTACCAAAACATTGAGAACATTTGGAGGGTACTCGAAGGTTCGGCACAGCCAAAAATAAGCTTTTTTTAATTGTTTTTTTTTATTTATTTGAGTGAAAAATTATTTTTAGACTCATCCCCGTGTGTGCCTTTGCATGTCAGTTCCGTGGCAGATTATTCGCGTTAGTCCTGTGACATTTTAGAAGGCGCAATATGAAAAACCCACCCAATCATATGACAAGCCCATGTTTAAGTGACCGGTCTCTTTCATATAAACGAACCGGTCCTAGGACCGGTCCCTGTCCCACTGACCAAGTAACGTGACGTGTATTATAACAGGTCCGTTTCCCACAGGGTACTTACCCACCGCCTGATAAACAAAAAAATAAATCTGCGCAATTACGACACCTTTTTTAATGCTAAAGCTTTTAAATATATAAAAAACGAATCCTTAAAAAACCAGCAAACATTCATCCCTAGAGAGGCAACACACTTATACACAAGCACAGCAAAAAAAAGTGCCAGGTTATTGGCTAAAAGCTTAAAGTGAGTTAAGAAGGGAGGTTGGTAGCTGTCAGTTCAAGTAACTCGTAGACGAGCAGTAATGTATGCCATACAGCCTTTAACAGCTTTAGTCGTTTGGCAAAATGTTAGTGGCAAAGTATTTTTGTGCATTTGTATGCACGAAGTATCATTTGTGGGCAATTAGCAAACAAGTGTGAAATTATTCTTGGTGAATGAGGAGGAAAGCTAATACAACAGCAAAGGCAAAATTAAAAGATTTTCTAACACAAGTTAGGGGTTGTTGTAAGGAAGAATTGGTTACAGCGGGAGGGTGGATATGCGATTAAGGATGCTAGAATGATATTAACAAAAATTAAAAAGGGCATTTAAAGGACATACTACAATATTATATAAAAAAAAATTTTGAATGGCAATTACATATGTAGAATATTTTGTTATGGAAAGAGAAAAAAAGTAGGAATCTGTGATCACTTATTATCTTAGAAACTTTGTTGAATTCAACAAGGCCACCCACCGATATGGATGAAATTTGGATATGTTATTAACATTTCGCACATAAAACACCCATGTCGAATAAAAATTTGTCTCTTTTGGTAACGTACGCTCAAGCCATCCTTAATCACCACCAAGAGGAAGATGATTTTTAATTAAAAATAATCATGAATGATGAGGCCCATTTCCATCTTAGCGGGTACGTAAATAAGGTAAATTTACGCTTCTGGGGCACTGAAAATCCGAGTGTAACCCACGAAGAGCCATTACACCCGCTCAAAGTCACTGTATGGTGTGCTGTTTTCGCTGGAGGAGTCATCGGACCTTTTTTCTTCGAAGACGTCGCGTGCCAAACGGTTACTGTGAATGGTGAGCGCTATAGAGCAATGATCAACGAGTTCTTTTTGCCGCAACTTGATGAATTGGGATTGGAAAACCTGTGGTTCCAACAGGACGGTGCACCGCCACACACTGCACGTGCCACAACCGATGTGCTGAAGGATGCATTTCCCGGGCGCCTAATCTCCCGTTTTGGCGATTTGCACTGACCAGCAAGATCGCCTGATTTGACCGCTCCAGACTTCTTTTTGTGGGGCTTTTTGAAGTTGCGGGTTTATGTCAACAAGCCTTAGACTCTTGCAGCTCTTAAAGACAATATCCGTCAAGAATGTAAGGCCCTATCGCCGGAAGTTTTGGCCAAAGTGATGGAAAATGCAATAAAAAGGGCTCAAATGACAATCAACTGTGGCGGCGGCCATTTACATGACATCATATTCTCGACTTGATGTAAAAAAATTAAAAGACCAAATAAAAATTATCCACAAGAAGAATCAAAGTTTTTCATTTTTTTTTTAAATTACAGCCAAAAAACATAGGAAGGTTATTTTTGCGCCACCTTGTAGTTAACTTCAAAATCAGTAGAAAAATTAATGATTTTTCCTTTATTTAATTTTTCTTAACTGTCAAAAAATTAACAACAAACTGCTTAAAAATAAATGATATTTCGTTTTTTTAAATGTCAAAAAATTAACTACAAAGTCAGTAAAAATAAATGACTTCTTATTTATTTAGTTTATTTTAACTATCAGACAATTAACTATAAAAATAAAATTAATTATTTTAAATGAAAGTATTGAATGTAACAGAAAATTCGTATTTATATGTTAATTTATTCTTTAAAGAATAAAAGGGTTGAAAATATGTTTCTTTGTATTTTAGCTATTTAATCTTTAGAGAAGACAAATTTGCATGTGTTGCTGTTTTTCCTTTTTTGTTTTGTTTTATTTTACTTATATTTGCTTTCTTAGATTTTCCGTTTTTTAACTTTAAAGTAGTTTTTTCTTAAGATGCCTTTTTCAAATTTTTTGTTTTGCCCAAAGTGCTTTTTTCTAATAAAAAAATATTTTTCTGTTAGTTTTGTTCTTAAAGAAAAAAAAAGAGTTTTCCCCAACGTTTTACTTTTACTTGCTTAAAACAATATTTTTTTTTTTGCTAGTTTTGTTCTTTTTATAAAAAAAAGTATTTTCTCCTAATTTTTACTTTTGATGGTTTTTTGCTAATATTTTTACATTGAATTTTGATTTTTACCAGCTACAATTTCTTTAAAAAAATGCATTATTTTTCCGGTAATCTGCTCGTCAATGCGCATTGTTTTAGTGCTCTTCCGTCGTAAAATTTGAAAGTTAAAAATGTCCGAGACACTCAAATGTACATTCTTTAAAGGACAGTTTAGACACTTTGATAAAACAACATGGCGAAAACAGAATAGCTAAATGAACACTCCCTTACACATTTCTGTCAGAAACACTTTTCTCTTTTGAACACCTTAATCAGTTTCGATAATTTAATTAAGACTATATGAAGAATTTATATTTAAAATTATCTCTTATGAAGATCGTTTATGATTTATTAAAGAAGTACTGAAATATAAATAATTATTTTGTCTTAATATTATCATTTTACATTTAACAACACTGAAATATACCGTTGGAGTGAAAGGTCAAAACACCTGATTAATATATTTGATTTGGTTTCATAAGCAAACGATTCGATGTCAACGAAGCATAACGATCTAATTTGTAATACAAATTAGATAAACTAAATTTTGAGTGATAATTAAAGTCACATTGTTTTAATTATTAACACATATTTTATTAGAAAATCTTGTTGTATGTTAATTAAAAGTGGAAACAAAAAAAAATAAAACTAATAGAAAATCATAAAACCGTGTGACCCTTGACACATTTTTTTTAATGTTTTTTTAAAACAAAAGAAAAATCAAAAACTATAACAATAACAACTTCATAATTACTATAGACTGCAGATATAATGTAATATAAATATATTGCAACTAAATATTAAACAAATAAAACAAAAAATTCACCCACCTTTAAATATAATCGCCTTATAATATGTTACGAACGTATTTTTTTTTTAATAAAAACCAATTAATAAATTTTAAAAATGATCTGAACAAATCTCTAATGAGGGTCAAATAACATTAACAACTTCTATAACAACACAATTATAGGCAAGAACTCATGCATACACACAAATAAATCCAGAATAAACTTTCGAATTAGCAGCCAAATATAAATTTTGATTAAAGAGTTTTATAGTAACATACACATAGACTGATATGTATTATAGAAGAGGTATAAAACTATTAATCCCCCTTCTCAAAATTCAAATAAAATCAACAAGAATCAAATCGTCAAAAGCGGGAACCGGCTACTTTGAACGACAATGAATGGTTTAACAAAACGTAAACGACAGCGACAACATTGCGTGATTAACAGCAAATGCTTTTATACAATTTTGTCTGTGTGTGTGTTTTTTTAATATTAATTTTCGAATCGTTTCTGTTTCTTTTTGTTATTATTTGATGATGATGATGATGATGTTGTTGATGAAATGACATGACGTGACATAACAAATTTTAGATTCGTCCAAAAGCGAAGATGAAAGAAATCTTTATGAATGAAATCACGTACTGAAAATAAAAACAAATTTTTTTTTTAACTCAAAATTTATTTGTTTCAATTTTAAAAGATGATGAAGCTAAGGCAACGCCTTTTAATCCTATAATCATTAGAGTGAGCCGAAGTTGAAAAATGTTCTATTTTAAAATGATACTGAATACTGCAGAAATATTGCAGAGAATGGTAAGATGAGATAAAAAAGACAAATTTTAAAATTGCTGTCAGTTTAGGGGATTTATCCCCAAATTGGGAATTTTATTTCTTGAACGGGGATAAAAATTTCCGTTTGGGGATTCGAGGATTTGTTGGACATGGGGATTTTTGGGTATGAAATATTAAAAAAAATGTCACGAGTTTATTATAAAACGTTTTTTGCCTTTTCTGAAAATTAATAGTTTTTTTTTTTCAACAGATTCCAAACCAGTATCAGATTCGAAAAATATGTCCTAGCCGGTATTGGATTAAAATAATTCATTCTCTTTCTCTCAATAATATAATATATATAAATGTACAAAAAAAAATAAAAAATTACCGCCGCAAATGGTTTACATTACAAAAAGTGTTTAATTTTAAATTAAAACATTTTGGGGATTTTTGGGTACCAGAAAAAAGCAATTTAGGGATTTTTGGGGATAAAGCCTTTAAAAAACTAACAACCCTGTAATGTTTTCCATTTGAATTTCAAAAAATCGTCAAAAGATTGATGAATTTTAATCTTTTTTATACCAAAATTGTATTTTTTCTTTTTATTTATATTCAAAACTAGACAACAACAAAATGTAAGCGTCTGTGGTAAGTAGAGACACAGCCTAAGCTTAAATCACACAAAAGATAGAAACAAGGTTTTTTTTAATAAATTTTATTGACAAAATTGATTTTTTGTTCTAGCTGCAATGTTATTTTTAAACATAAATATTCAAATTTTAAACCTAAAAAATTTTCAAGTTCAAAATTCGATTAAAAAAAATTAAATACAGTTTAGTATAGAGGAAAAGAAAACACTCAGAAAAATATTTACCAAATATTAAATAATTTAAATAAATTTTAAAAAATTTGTAAATGATTTGGACTCCAAGATAATTTGAATTTAAATCAAGTATACACTCTTCTTAAAAACAAGTACAAACAATTTACTTAAATTAAGTAATTTTTTTCTTAAAATAAGTAAATTTCGTCTTAAATTATTTGAAATTTAAACCAAATTTAGTATATTTTTTACTCAAATTTGTTCTTAAATTTAGTAAAATTTTCTTAAGTTTTATAACTTGTGCCAATGCAGAATAAACTTTATTTTTAGCTTTAAATTATACTCTTATTGTGTACATTCAAAAAACACAAACACGAAATTATTAGTTTGTAATTCTCATTAAATTCAAACTTTCAAATAAACATATATAACTATTTTAGTTTGCCTCATAAAATCTATGTTATCAATTTAATTATTTATTTTATTTATATTAACAAAAAATAATTATAACATTATTTTTATTAATACATACAAATATTATTTTTCAAAACTTATTCCTTAAAATTTGATAGACTATTAACCAAATTAGATTTGTTTATCTTAAAATATTTCAAACCTTTATAGTACTGCTAAAGAAAACATTTCCTTGAATTTAAGATGTTAACAATTATATGTGGTTTAAATAAGTTAAAATGTTTGAACTAAATTTTATCTTTTCATACAATTATAAATTTCCTTATTTTTTAGTTTAGAAATTCTTAACATTAAGGATTTTTTACTAACAAGATTTTTTACTAAGGAACATTAACCTATTAAGTCAAGATCTGGCCCCACGGCCGTCACTGCGATCCATATGGATATTTTGTACCAACAATCATAAAACTAAACGAAATTCTGTATTATATTCCCTATGAACTTTAATATAGAAAATAAAGCATTAAACTAAATTAAGAAAGAAATATTAACAAAAACGTCTTAATATTTTAAAATCAATAAAAAATTTTCTTAAACTAATATCAAATATATTTGCGTTTTTTTAGAAAAAGAAAAAACTTAAAGATTTCATTTTTGTAAAGAGTAAACTTAATTTTAGTTCATACATTTTTTGTAAATCCGTTCGCGGCATAATATTTTATTTAGAATATTTTTCTATAATTTGTTTGCAGTAATGAGACTTCAAAATCGATAGTTTTCCAACTTTGGCCCACTCTAATAAACATGCCATGAATGAATGAAACGACAGACGATGGAATGAATTGTTATATTAAAATCCTAAGAATAGCGGAACTTTAGCGGTCATTTAAATGCTCTCAATAATATTTATACAAACACATTCTGACAATAGTTTAATACTCCTGTAACAGTATTGTTTTTATACCCTTCACCATAGGTGGAAGGGTATATATAAGTTTGTCATTCCGTTTGTAATTTCTACAATATTGATCTTAGACCCTATAAAGTATATATATTCTGGGTCCATATGAAGAGCGAAGTTGATTTAACGATGTCCGTCTGTCCGTCTGTCCGTCTGTCCGTCTGTCCGTCTGTCCGTCTGTCCGTCTGTGTGTTGAAATGGGTTTTCCGAAGAACCCAGACATGATGAGGACTTGATTCTTTTTTATTTCTGTTACATGTGATCCATTTCTGTTTGCTATTAAAAATCAGACAGATCGGTTAATAAATGGCTGAGATATTAGCAAAAAACCAGGACTACCTCTAATTTTTCCAGTAAAATCCCTTTGTTTAATAAGAGTGTGAAGATAAATACGTAGGTTAAATACGTTTCACAACTATTGTGAATGATATAAATAAAAAATAAATAGTAGTGTCGCCAACTTTTTTTTGCCTAGAAAATGCCAAATTTGACAAGAAAAGCGCTGAAACATATGGAAAAATATAAATTTGAGATTTTACATGACATATTATTTTGGATTAAAATTTTTGGACATTTAAGAAAAAATAAATGGGGATACCGCTTGTTTGTGGAGAGCTATGAGGTAGTAGATTCCAACGATGTATTCATCTCCTTCAGAATACCATGGTGAAGGGTATATAAGATTCGGCATAGCCGAATTTAGCCGCTCTTACTTGTTTTTTTTTATTTTGTGAGAAAAACAAATCACATACGCAAGGGGCTTATTGAAGGCGCGGTATATTAAGGTCAAAACTTGTTGAAAGTCGGCAAAATATCAAGGCTCTTAATACAAGAAAGCGGTAAATGTTATGTTCAGTCACAATTAGGTAAGCTTTCAATTTTGTATTTTTTTTTTTGACTTAAACAACAGGCCTGGCCAAGTCATGTTGCTAATATGACTTTTGGTTGTGAGGAAAAATATATATCTTAAGGATTTATTAACAGCTAAGCAGGATATATGTTTAAGTATGATTTAGGTTTTTTCGTTTCATTCAGCTTAAATGGGGAGCGTTTAAATAATCACTGTATGTATGAAGTGACTGACTGACGCCACACGACAATCCGTTAACATTAATAACTCAAAAACAAAAAGATTAGCTTAAGCAAACATTAAATGAAATATTTTTAAATTCTTAAGCCCGATTGCTAAGTGTTCAGTTAGAATTTAACAAAATTTTATATGGGAAATAACAACAAATGTGTTAGATAAAGTCACATAGTCACCAGCTTACGGGACATTGTGAAAATCAAGCTTAACATTTTTAACAATTAATTTTTAAAAAAATTTCTTTCACCACAAACAAAAAATCTGTGGCTGCAGACGAACCATGAAGTGAGCAAAAATAGGGTTGTCACAATGGATCTATTTTTTACTTCAATAATTTCATTATTTTAAGTTTTTACAGAAGCACGCAGACAACCAAATTTTTTTGTCAATCCAATGGTTCGGTTGTTATAATTGAAAATCAGTTCAGGCAATAATATGGTTATGGCAACAGAATTTTGGTTGCCTTGACAATAATTTGGTAGTCACAACTTAAAAAAATGGTTAGCCGAAGCATTTGATTGACAGTAAATTCGGTTTTCAGCATGAATATGTTTTCTGTTTGTACATTTCCACTCGTAAAAGTACGGCAACCGATTAAATACATTTTCAGTATATTAAAAAAATCTGAAATATTAAAAAATTTTTTAACTTTTACTCATAATGTAAGAATTTTTCATAGAAAAAGTTCTCGAAATCTAAATGAAAAAAAATCCCATATAATTTAAAAATTAATTGAAAATTTAAAGAGGTGTCAATGGAAAAATCGTAAAAATATTATTTAAAAAAAACACATTCACCAGAATCCTTTTTTAAATATAAAAACAACTGAAAAATTGGTAGAAAAACTAATTAAACGTTTTCTATTCCACTTTAGAATTTTTAGTACAAATTAATTTTTTAGTAAAAATTTATTCCTATCCTCTATTTACAAATTACAAATTTTCTACTAATTAACGTTGCTGATTTTAGTAAAATATTAAAAAATCGTAAATTTTATGTTAAAAACTTTCATAATCTAACAACTAAAATTTGACTAAATTTTGGTAAATTTTTACTAATTACGTCCACTACTTTTACATTACTAAAAATAACAGATACGTTTTGCTTAAATTTACTAAATATTCTGCTGGCTTTATTGAATGAATTTGAATTTTTAAAAATTTAAATACATATAATTAAGTAACAAAAAAATGGTTGAGTTAAAAAATCGGTTTTTAATTTTACTAATTTTTACTTTTTCGCTATTTTTTTTTAATATATACACTTTACTAAAAATTACAGATATATTTTGTTAAAATTATTGGGTAAATTATTACGGGTTTTCTAAAGTTATTTTTAAAAGAAGAAAAATTTCTATTAAAAAATTTAATTGCCAACGACAACTACTTCTCTGATCTGTGCTCGATATCAAACTATACACCCAGAGAATAGATTGGTTGCAATTCGATCAAAACCATTAACATTTATTTGTGAGGATTTAACTAAATTCAATTAATAAAACAAAAATGTTGTATTGGGAATTAAAAAAATGCAAAAGAAACTAACAGTCAATCTGATTATTCATTATTGGTATTGTCAATCATCTTTTAAAACAAAATTCGTTTATTATTTGTGTGCGTTGGAAGCAACCATTTATTTAGTGAATATATTCACTAAATGATACAATCTATCAAATTTATTAAAAAATTGTCGATATTCAAAAGTGGTAACTACAAGTACGGTTATTCTATTTAAATATATAATTTAATTAGGGTTTCAGTAGAAGCAACAGAATTGTGGATTGTATTGATAATAGACGTCACTAATGATTGGTATTGATAAACACAGTTTATACTAATATTTGTTTTCTTAACAAATTATTTAAATTCAAAATTATCCATCAAAATATATAAGTGTTTATGGTGTAGTAGGTAGAAAGGCAGCTCAGTACACCGAATTTCCGAGTTAAATCCCGGAAAAGGCAAACATTTAAAAATATTTTTTTTTTAATTAAAATAAAATATTCAAATGTTAAAATAGCAAATGTATTAAGGAAAATTTAAATTAGGTGTGGTGCAGCAAGCAAGCAAGAGTGTGAACTATGGATCTGAATGCCCAGGTTCGATACCGGAAAAATCAAAATAAAATTTTTCTTAAAATTAAATTTTGTGGAACTTAAAAATATTTATGTGAAATATAAATATTAAATTGGACAACTGAATATTGGCTTTCACAACTAAAAATATAATTTAATATAAAGACAGTTGTCGTAACTGCCTGAATTCGATTGGCAACAAATTCGGTGGCCACAACTGATACTGATACGCATAGAACAGATTTCTATGTACTTAGAAGGAAAGTACCACAACCTTAACACTCCAATTTTGATGAAATTTGGATATTTTATAGAAAAAGGATATCTAACATAAGGGCCATTATATGTCAAACCGCACAGAAAACTGTCATTTACATGCTATGAGTGTGTATGTGTGTTTAAGCTTTTGCATACGAACTCGTCGACAATAATTTGCTTACGACCATGTTTTACTTCATAACTCAGGAACCAAATGAGTCTCCACCTTTGAATTTCGCCACAAATGTAGAGAGGCCTTAGTTTTCAACATATATTTTTTTCAGAATTTAAAAAAAAAATTGATTTTGAGATATGGGTTTTTGAAGATTAAACTTAAAAATATGACCTTTGTCATTTTAATACAAAAAAACTTTTGGGACACCATTTTGAAGGTAATGTTTTCACCAACCAAAAAATTTTAGGTTGTATAGTTTAGAAGTTATGGGCGACTTTGTATGGACACTTTTTCGATATTTTGACGTTTTTGCCAATTTTCATGACGTCATATTTCAAAAACCGAAAGGGTTCGGGGTCGAAAGTTTAATGATTTGATAAACACTACCCATTTACAATATTTGTGGCGAATTTCATCAAAATGGGAGATGACGTATCTGAATGCTGTGCGGTTTGACATGCAATGACCCATTAGTGTCTTTTCTGGCAACTTTGAAATACCAAAGACCAGAACATTATATCATGGTAGCATTTGACTGCATAAAAAATGCCCATAAGAACAACTGTGTCGGCCTTCTCGGGGATCCTTTGGGCACTCTTTTGCTCGGCATCATGCCAGGAAACGTTCAAAATTCCACATAAAAACTGCAAATTCCAAAAAGTACCCAAAAAAGGTACCCGATGAGCCAATTTCGAAAAAGTACTATTTTTTGCCAAGTTTAAGTACCATTTCAAAACACTAATTTTCCGTGCAAGTTCTCAAAACTATATCCCTTGACGATTTCTTTAGAAAATAATAAAATCCACATAGAACTACCAACCTACAACAAATTATTTTTTACAATTTGTTAAATAAGTTTTATGTCTTTTTTTTTGACTTGCGTTTTTAAACTATGTTTTTATAAAAATAAAAAAAAAAACAATCTTAACGAGCAAATATATAATTTCCCTTTATCTTAAAACTTCATAATTAGCAATTTCTTATGAATGAATTTATATTTCTCTTTCTTTTTAAATGTCTACAATAATCATATATTAGTGATATTAACACGCAAGCCCTTAAGATAAATAAATATTAGCATTTGGTTTTCATCTATATACGACTTTAATGAAATTTGTGTGATTATGTGATTTTTTTTAAAAACCTTTTATTTTGTCTTTCTTTCTGTTATCAAAATTTTTATTTTTAATTTTCCCTATCCGCTGAAGTTCCCTGTGAATCAATAATAATGATTTACGGAGCAATTTAATTGTAATTAAATTTTCAAAACAAAACCAAAATCTCAATATTTCAAGGGGAAATGCCGCTTAGATTTTATATAAAAAAAGAACGAATGCTACTGTTTTATATTTTACGGTAGCGTCTGTAATAATTTCCATTATATAAAATTAAAACACCCTGAGGCGCGGATAATGTTTCAGAATCTTTTGTTACCTGTTGTATTTAACTTTGATTAGTTTTAAATATAAGAGTTTATGGTTTATGTATATTGATGAACATTTTAAAATTAAGTTAATTTTATGTGGAAAGTAAGATATTTTTTATGGTGTCTATGGTGATCTAGGCGTACACGTGCTCAAAATTTTAGTGCATTGCAATCGTTTGTACGTTTAAGATAATAACGAATATATCTTCACAGTGCTTTTTGAATGCTTACAAAAGAAAGTTGAAGTTTTCCTATAAATTAATAGTGTTTTAATTACTTAACTCTACAGGTCATGACCTGAATGCAATACTCGTATCATCGCTTATATTTTTATATTTAAAAACAAGAGAAGCATTTTGTATATTAAAAATTTTTTATTTATATTCAGCTGAGCTACGCAGCAAATGGGTGCGATATTCTCATGCGTTACCTTGTAATGATAGCTCGTTACCTTTTTCATTATTTGCAAGCATAAAGTAATAAGTTACACATCATTGATTACGTAATATATGATTTATAAATGTAAAGTAATAATTGAAATATTTTTGAAAATCTATTTTTAAATACATTACTTTGTGTTTTTTTGTAAGCAAAACGGTAATGTATGTTTGTTTTGTTAACACTAGCGAAAAAACGAAGCGCAACAATTCATTTAAGTTTCAAGCAATCAAATACTTTATGTGTCGATAGCTCAGTGGGTAGAGTTCTAGGCTGGCAACCAGTTTTCCCTGGTTCGATTCCCATCTTGACCACATTATTTTTTATTACAAATAATTAAAATAAAATATTTGTAATAATTTTTTTTAATAAAAATTCCTCTTTTTTAAAAATCTATTTTTAGAAACATTACTTTTTCCATTCTCGTAACCATATAAGTAACCCCTTACATTATCACCTCTAAAGTAATGGGTATATACATTACTTTAAGGCTCATCGCCAGTAAAATTCATCAATGAAGTGTAAAGGTGTAAAGTAATCCATCGGCCCCTATGGCTATACATTACTTTACCCATTATTTGGTAATGTGTGGTTTTGCTGGGTAACTTTAAGTATTTTTGTCTCTTAGACCAAAATTTAAAGTTGCTTTGCGAGTTGTCGAGAAGAACCTTAAAATATTTCATATTACCTTTCATTTGAGAATATTAGATCCTTGAAAATTGCCTTTTTTAAAGTTGTCCTTTAATCTTTAAAATTTGCTTAAAAGTTTAAAGGCGAAAATTATTCCCCTTAACGGCCTGCTATACCACTGGAACCAGCACAGAATAAAATTACAAAATTCTGTTTGCAATATTGAACATCTTTCATAGAATATTTTTGTAAATACAAATACAAAAAACTTTTTGTTATTTTTTTTGTAACTTAAATTTATATTTTCAAAGAATTTTTATATGAAAAATTACAATTTACAAAACATTTCTAAGAAAAAATTGTAAGAAATCTAATTTAAATATTTACAAATATTATTAATTACTTAAAATTTGTGATACTTTTTTCTGTGAGGAAGTTGAAATTTAGTATGAAGGTTTCTTCTTCGGTGTAGTCATTAATTAAGACCGAATTTTTAAAGAATCCTACGGGTAGGGGGAATGCTCCCCCTTTACGGCCTAACAAAACCGCTGAAGCTAGGAATTTGAAATTTGGTACATAGGTTCTTCCTCCGTCGTAGACCTCAACTCAGACGATATTTTTGAAAATTCCTCCGGGAAGGGGCAAAAAAGGCCCCATAACGGCCTGACAAAAACTCTGGAGCTGCATTCAAAAAGAGACATGAACTAAAACTTAATCCAAAATTTCCATTAAAATAGTTATCCTCATTTAAGTCAAATTTTATTAAACCTTAGAAACATTTTTTTAAAATGAATAAAAATTCCTATTTTTGGTAAAAATGAAATAGTTTATATACTCAGAAATAGTTCATATCTTTCCTAAGTAATATTTTTTGGTTTTAGGAAAAAAACAAGTATATTAAATAAAAGTTTTTCAATTTTTAAGAAAAACATCTTGGCTTTAAGAAATTTGCATACTTAAATGTAAAAAAAATAAGTTAAGTTCAAAAAAAATTAGAACATAATTTTTTTCTCATCTAGTTCAAAAAATGTGTCTAACTTAATATGAGTAAGTACATTATTTTTTCGCGAGTAGTAAAATTAAATAAATTTTAGAAATAAATTTCTAAATTCAGTTTTTAAGTGTACGATTTTCTTATTTTTAAGAATAGTTTTTTGGCAATTACAAACAAAACGTTATAAGTGTTTTCTTATATAATAATAACAATTTATTTGATTTTGGAAACTGATGAACTATTTCTAAGGAAAGTTTTCATGCAACTTAGTTCAGATAAATTTTAATAAAATATTTTTTTTTTTTTTTTTCAAGTAAAAGTTTTCTAATTTTTGAGAAATAATAATCCTTGGTATAGGATTTTTTTGTTGAAAAACGTTTCTTATATTTAATATTTTTATTCAACAAAACTAGTTTTTGTTTTCAAACAAACTAAACAGTTTTCCTAATTTTAAAGAAAAAATATCATTAAAGGAAACAAATTAAAGTAGTCATTTAAAAGAATTATTGTCCATAATTGTAATTTTTGGTTCGTGTTCGAGCGTTTGTTAAAAATGGATCACGTGTCCATCTCTAATCTCAACAGTCTTAAATATTTAACTTAAAAAAGGTTAAAATATATTTTAAAATATTGTTAGCAAAAAGTAAAAAATTTCGAATTTGGGCTTTAATGTAATAATTTTTTTTGCTGTCTACAATACAAAATATCTGAGGCATATTTTACACATAACAGCATAATGGCTTTCCTATAATTGACATTGCGCCTATTTTAACTTTATATTTAAAACTATTTTTTCACTTAATAATAAAAACAACATAAAATTTGTATATGTCAATTAAAGTTTAAGCTAACAATGCCATAAAACAAGCTTATGACATTTTTCCATTTTCCAATAAAAACAAGAAATGTAAATGTAATATTTTGTATTTTTGCAACAATTTCCCTAAATAAGTTCATTTAAGAAGACAAAGGACCCCCAGTGTTTTTCAGCCATAGATGCCGTGTGTCACTTACGGCGTCCCTTTTTGTAGTTCTCTCAAGGAGAACCATTAATTAACCACAAAAAGGATCTGACATTGTCACAATTTATTACGTTTAAGCTTATCCTGCACTACATTTTTTAATTTGTTTACCTTTTTGCTAATAAAATTTAATTTATATTTTAAATGCATAAGCTTATTACAATTTAATTTAATTTAAAAACAAAAATGTATAGCAAAAAGTTTGTTTAAAGCAGTATCCGAAAGTGGGAAAATACTTGCACAATGAGTGTAAACTATTTAAAATTTATGGTAAAATATATTACTTTAACTATAGAAACAGTTTCATATTTATTAAAAATTTCTTTTACCAAACTTAAGGATAATTATTACATAAAAGAAGTATTTTTTAACTTGATGTTAGAAAATATTTTCTTATTTTTGGGGAGTTAAGTCCTAGTTTTTAGTAAAAAAAACATTATCTGATGAACTTAAATAAACTAATATTTTTCTTAAAACCAAGAAAAGATTTTCTAAGTAACAGCAAAATTTAAAAAGATGTATGAACTTATTAGGAGGAAATTTTAATAAAAATTTAGTTCTCAATAGTAAAAATTTTCTATAATTTCTTATTTTCAAGGAAAATTTTATTAAATATTGGTACAAAAAGTGTCTGGCGCCATTTTCATTTAAAATGTTCCCTCAAATAACTTAATTTTTCTAAATTCTAGTTCATTTTTTTTTTTGGGTGTAGCTGTACCAAGTTTATATGATGACGTAAAGATCTAATAGCATCTAACATAAAATATAATTATATATTATTATATATTGCGCTAAATTGAAAAATTTTCCAAAAACAAGTACGATATATGAATACATATATTTTAGCAACACATAACCACATACATATTTAAAAATATAATATAATTATACCATATTATATACGACCTTGCATCGTATTCATTACAATATTAAACACCATTAAATTACAATACTAAAGCACATTAGATTAAATGTAGGAAAAGCACTAAATTACTAAAGTATTTTTTTTTTCTGAACTTCAAATATAAAAAACTAAATTTTAAATGACTCGATCTCATAATGATAAAATACATTTAAAATATTAATTTAATATGTGTGAGGTCTTTTATTTAAATATTTTACACGAAATAACATTTCCACAACAATGAGCCATCATAACAAATTTATCACAATTTATTAAACGCTAATAAATAATTTCATTGTATAAACATTCTTCTTTATAAGAAACAAGATCAAAAGAATCAAACGACTTGTATAAAAAAATTAATGCATGTTATTTATAAGATTTTAAATGGAACAATATGGAAATTAGTACAAGAAATATTTACCAAAAAAAAAAAAACAAAATACACAATTTTCAGCTACAACAAACAAAAAAACGTAGTTAAAAAACAAAGAAGAAAACACACTTTTAAAAAGAAATTTAAATAAAATCAACATTTTTTAAACGTCGACAAAAAAAAAACACAGCACAGACAGAATGACGTCTTTTTATAATATTAAGTATAGGAGGCATATTTTAAATAAAAAGCGCCAATCATTTGGAAACATAATTTGATTGAAAAAAAAGCAACACACAACAAACGTAAGGCTTGTGCCACAAAATACAACAAACAAACAAAAAAAAAATCAAGAAATTGTCACCTTTTTTTGAATTTGTTAAAGAAAAAGATCTGTCCGTCCGTCTGTCTTCTTGTTATAACAGGGCTTTTATTTAATGCATTTAGACACCAACACATAACGATCATATTGAATGGTTATATTGATGATGGGCGGCTTAATATACCTTAAGATAAGATCAGATTTATAACAAACTTTATTGAGGGTATAGTATTTGTTTTTGTTGTTGTTTTCGTTTTTCTGTGTCGAACGACATCAAAAATGAGACATATGTAAGTTTAACACTCAGAAAAAATATTCAGTAATATCATAAATTTTTCCCATGGAAAAATTTTATATTTTATGAAAATTTTTTTTAAAGGGAAACGCGATTTAAATTTTTAATATAGCTTAACGGCTGGGTAAAGTACAAAACACTTTTGTTCGCCACTCAGTGATAGAAAGTGATATCAATACCATTTCTGCATCACCAACTCATGACAGTTTTGAAGTAAATGATCGATATATATAAAAGTTATTAGTAAAACATATATATATTTCGTAAAATATCAACAAAAATTTAGTATATTTTACGAAAAACTTTCGTAATGCGATACAACGAAACTCTTGTAAAAATTAAAAAAAGATTTCGAAAGACATTTGCGGTGCCAAACAATGAATTTATAAGTGCAAAACAATGTTTGGTTTGGGATGATCTATAAACAGGTTGGTTGAAAAGTTTCTGCGCTCGAAATGAAAGAATACTGTTTTTGTTACGAAATATATTTTTTTATTCAATATAATCTCCTAGAAGCTCAATACACTTGTTCCAATGATCTTCCAATAATTTTATCCCATCCTTATAATGGTTTTCCGGAAGCTCTTCAAAATAACCGTCTACGGCTGCTATGGCCTCTTCATTCGACGAAAAATGCTTTCCACGAAGGAATTGTTTGAGATTTCTGGGAGCCAAATCTGGTGAATACGGTGGATTTTCAAGCAATTCGTACTTTAATTCTTTGAATTTAGCCATCGTCAAAACACTTTTGTGAGCAGGTGCATTGTCGTGATGAAAAATGATTTTTTTCTTATTAAACCAGGTTTTTTCTCACGAATTTTTTCATCCACCTGATCCAAAAGGCTGCAATAATATTCAGAATTGATTGTTTTACCTTTCTGAAGATAATAAATCAACCAAATTCCTTTTGCATCCCAAAAAACTGATGCCATAACCTTCTTTGCTGATCGTTGTGACTTCACCTACTTTGGAGCTGAAAAACCAGTTTAGTCCACTGTAAACGTTCTTGTTTCAATTTAGGATCATGGTGGTAGATCCAAGTCTCAGCCATAGTTATAAAATGAGGCAAGAAGTCCAAATTACGCTGAGAAATTTCTTTTCTATCCAGTTTTTGTTGAATTGTTAATGTGTGCGGCACTAACTTTCCAAACAGTTTTTTCATACGTAATTCTTCATGTAAAATATGGAGTACTCGTTCGTCTGAGATGTCTATGGCATTAGCAATTTCACGCTTAGTCGAACTTGGATCTTCACTAACCATATTATGTACCTGCTCAATGATTTCTGCTGTGGTTACAGTTTTTGGTCGTCCTTCGCGTGGATCGTCTTTAAGGCTGGTACGACCACGTTTAAATTCACCAGCCCAAAATTCAACGGTTCTAACAATTGTTCATAAATTTCCTTTGCTTTTAAACCCTTCAAAACAAAGAATCTAATGACTGCATGATATTAAATTTTTTCCATAATAAAAAAAATCAATTACACGTCAACTTCAAATGGCTTGTAAACAAAGAAAGAATTGACAGAATGACTTGCAACTTTGCATGTGTTCTCAGGACAGTTATACCAACTTGAGCTAGCAGTGCCATCTCTTGGTGAGCGCAGGAACTTTTCAACCAACCTGTAATATATAGGTTATTCCAAAATCTGACTCATAGGTCATCTGATGAACAATCTTGTATTTGACTGGTTTTTGGTATTTGTGTTAAGTTTTGGGCTTTGGTGTATTCAACATTTTTGTAGAACATTTCATTCCCGCCCTCCCCCATTTTAGAGGTGTTTTTTACGTTTTGTTAGAATAATACCAAAAAATACCGTTTTTTGGGGAAGTTAGATGGTTGATATTAGATGGTTGATATTATTAATTTAAAGTCGTTTTTAAAAAAGCCGTCTGTAGCGTGGGGCTATGATTACGGGCCTAAATATTTACAATTAAACACATTATGCTTAAAATTAGTATTATTTTGTTGAATACAAATTTTACGCACAAAATTTGTAAATATACTAACTTATAATGGTAAAAAAAGCTATGATGAGTTACTAAACAATAAATTTATTGTTTTCATTTTTATTGTGAATTAATAAATAATAAATTTATTGTTTTTATCACAGAAAACAAAATAGTATAAAATTTGTTGGCTATTTAATTTTTAACATCGTGGTAGAAAATATACACATTTTTGATGTATTTTTCCACATTTTATGTGTACATTTTTACAGGAACATCGTATTTCTTTACGCTCAAATTTGGTACTCTTTAATTTCCAAACTTCATTGAATTCGTACGCACTTTCAATGTAACTTATGCATAATGTGTGTATTTTTTTATTTACGCACACAGAGTAAATTTACTCAACTAAGAATATAAAGTTTCCAACTATAAGTTGGCTAAATTTCAACCGAAATTAATTAGAGTGTATATTATGGCTATAATAGAAATAACAAATATTACCATTTTTAGGGAACATGATTTTATTCATTTGGCTGCCGTGAATGGCTTCACAGAAGCTCTTCCTCTTAGTCCAGTAAGACTTTATTGACGATTTCTAGTTCCATCTCACGTATGGCTCGGACAATATAAGCCTTAAGGCTATGAATCGTTTTTGGATTAGAAAAAGTCTAAAGTGGTTAAATCACTCTTTGTGGATGCATTAGCTTCTCGACAATGACATGCGAGTTTTCCGATCCCTGGATATGACAATTTTGTTTGTTGAAGTAACCGCCGAGATGAAAATGTGCTTCGTAAGAAAAAATGATTTTCACCCATATTCGATGTCCGATTGGAGCTTTTGTAAGGCCCAAACGAAGTGGATGCTCGTTTCAATAGCTGAGTCAATTTGGATCTTGTTAGCGAATAATCCGAGATATATGTTAAAAATTCTTATCATTCTGGTGCGTGAAATGCTAAGTTGTTGACATCAATGTCGAATCGTTTTTTTTTTGTATTGAGCGGCACGCTTTCGGCCACAGCAGCTACCTTTTTATCGGTAAGCACCGTACGTGAGTGTTGTCCACTAGTCTCACATACTTGCATACAGCACGCGCGATGGGTGCTTCATTTCGGCCAAAACTTCTTTTCAACAAACGCACAGTTTGGACACTTTGGAAATAAATTTTCAGTATTTCCCAACGTTGTTCACGTAAAGCGACTCATTTTGTTCCGCGGCGGTATGATACTGACTGATAGTCTATACTTCAAACAGAAAAAATATATCAGTGTCAAAATAACGTATTGTCTAACCTGTATTTTGACCACCCTGTATTATTAAAATTACGTCCCAACAAATAAATTTTAATGGTTTTGATCGAACTCCAAACAATCTTTGTATGTTGTAGAAATTTCACAATTTACTTTAATTTTTTCAATTTATATATTTTCACAAGATTTTATTTCACTTATCATCACACGTTAAATATAAATTTGCTCACGTGAACATGAGTGAGTGTAAGAAGAAAAAAAAATTTGTTTGTAATTGGAATTTTTCTATCGTGAGCGTAAATTACTGTGAAACAAAATTTATGCACGTGCAGCAGTTTCTTTACTATATTTCCCCTTTATTTCTTAGAGCCGTTTTATATTTTTTAAATTTGTAACCACAAATTAAATGCCGAAAAAAAACATATTCGAAGAAATTCCAAGTTTTATATTCACCATTTACCTCAGTTTTTTCGCTAATTGAAACAACGAGTGAATTTACATAATTTATTTACGTGCGCGTAAATAACTACGAGTGAGTGGAAAAAAAAACAGTTCTTTAGTGATTATGACTGATAGGAATTTTTCTATCATTAGCGTGAGTAAGTAGGCTTCAAAATTTACTCACGTGTCCATCTCTATATAAAAACTCTGAATATTTTGCCTGGCATTCCTTTTTCATCAGTACTCTGGTAAAGTTTTCTGCATTCATCGTCAACAAGTTTATAGAATTTTTTTTTTGTGAGTGTAACATACGTGTGTGTGTATATTTTTTAAAAATATGTTTTAATTTCCTACATCTTTATGGATATTCATATTATCTTAAGTGACAATCAACTATTTTAAGGCAACATATTATGAAAATATTGTACAAACCAACAACCAACAAATTTCACCATCATCTGCATTCTGTTAAAAACATGAAATTGTTATGAATTTTTCTAAATTGTTTGTGGCCAATAAAAAAAAAATTATTTTAATCTATAACCGAATAAGATTTGTGTAGTATTTTTATATATATAACGATAATATTGTATGTTAACTGATAAGACAATACTTAGGCAGGTTCAGTTATGCTTCACAAGCAACATTTGCCAACATTTTTTAAACACATAACATAAAAGAACTATTTTGAGACCACCACCCATCCTATCTACAGGAAACATGTATGGAGTATTAGTTTTTGCGTCTGCTTAAACACTACATTTTTATTTAGTTAGCCCAAACATTGCAACAAACATTTATCTTCATTTCCTATCTATTAGTTGTGGTATTTAAGTGCAAATGTTCGTAAATTAATTTCACAAATTGCATTTAATTCGCTACAAAATTGCATCGTAAACTCGATTTAATGTTTTGATAAGAATAAGTTTGATAGTTAAGCTTTATACTTAAATTACAACAAACTTATGTAGGGTGATATTTATTTTTTTTTTTTTGACTTTGGTTATTTTTTAGATGGCGTTTGGTATAAACCAATATTAACTTAAATCGGGAGAATTTTTAAAAAATATTTTTAAAACAATTCATACACTTAAAATAGTTTGTAAGTTAAAATAACAGAAAATGTCATTTACAAGAAATGATATTTCATTTAAAAACCGGTCTACTTAAATGTTGATTAAACAACTGATACATCCGTAAGAAACAAATGATATAATCAGTTTAAAAAAAAATTCAAAATTTTTTCTACCAATTCCTTAAAAAATAAATGATTTCATTATTTATTTAAAATTGTTTCCCTTTTTGTATTTTTTTTTACAAAATTTATGTGTGCATAGCTATAGACACCTTCTCAACATACCAAATGACTTGAGAAACATATTATTATAAGCTTACAAACACAAGCTTTAAGCTTTAAAAAACTGTAGAAAAATCAAAACGCAACCCTCGTGAAAATATTATGTGTGTATAATTACTATAAGCTTATTCTTGCAATTGTAGAATAAGCTTACAAAAATAATATTGTGTTTACTTGCGTATAGAAAAGCTTATTTGGCTCAATAGATTCATAAGCTTTTTTTCATATTTGCTGAATAAGCTTCACATATTACATATTATTAAGTGTTGAAAAAGAGAAATCATAATTATTTTCTTTTCTTTAATTTCATTTATTTTTTATTTTAATTTTAAATATAAATAATAATAATTAATTTTAACCATAAATAAAAATTATTATAAAAATAATTAAATTTAATATGCAATTTTACGTTCACTTTATAAAATTTACAACCGATTGTACACGCAAAGCAAGTTTGAGAAATTTAAAAAAAAGTAATGGCACTTGTTGTATGCATTATAAACGTAGAACAAAGACAACAAGACAAAATTGTAAAAATATTTTTATTTCAATCGTCATATTGCGTTATTCAATATGTGTATGTTGTTTATAAGCATACTTTAGAAAAAGTTATGTATAATAATCTTTTCTCAAGCATTGTTAAATACTGCTTGTGAATTCACATTTTATAAACATTATAATAAGCGAAATTAAGAAACGCTTAAAACACACTATTTATATAAGCTTATTCTTAAGTTGAATTGCAGTTTAATTGCTATATGGTATATTGGGTTTTTGTGTGAATGTGTTTGTGTATGTATGCGTGTTTATGAAGTTCCCAGCAAAACCACACATTACCAAATAATGTGTAAAGTAATGTGTAGCCATGGGGGTCATTGATTACTTTACACCTTACTTCACTGATGAATTTTACAAGCGATGAGCCTCATAGTAATGTATATACCCATTACTTTGGAGGTGATAATGTAGGGCGTTACTTATATGGTTACGAAAATGGAAAAAGTAATGTGTCTAAAAATTGATTTTTAAAAAAGAAGAAATTTTTATTTAAAAAAAAGTATTACAAATTTTTCAACGTTATTAAAAATAATGTGGTCATGATGGGAATCGAACCAGGGAAATCTGGTTGCCAGCCAAGAACTCTACCCACTGATCTATCAACGCATACAGTGTCGCGCTTCGTTTTTTCGCTAGTGTTATCAAAACAAACATACCTTTTTGCCCTTTTACTTACAAAAAAACACAAAGTAATGTATCTAAAAATAGATTTTCAAAAATATTTCAATTATTACTTTACATTTATAAATCATATATTACGTAATCAACAATGAGTAACTTATTACTTTATGCTTGCAAATAATGAAAAAGGTAACGAGCTATCATTACAAGGTAACGCATGCGAATATCGCACTCATTACCAAAGTTTTGCTGGGTTTTTACTTTTTTATTTTAGAATGCAGTCATCTAGAAATATTTTAGACGAATTTTCTTCATCATCATCGTCATTCTCTCCACAAATTCCATATCATCAATTTCGGAAACTCAATCTCCACTACCATCACAAAAAATCTGGCATTCTATGAAAACTTTACCCATCGTAACAACACTCAATTCAGCTATGTTAAAAAAATTTTTTCGCATTCATATTGAAGAAATGATTTATATTTTTATATATTTGTATTTAATTTTTTAATTAAATTCATTTTTTTAATATAAATTAATATAATTAATTTTTGTATCATAAATTATTGGAAATAACCACAAAGAATAAAAACGTTTTTTCATTTGTTTACATTGTAATTGTCAAACAATATGACTCGTTTCCGTAATTTCAGTAAGTTCTTATACAGAGGTTCCCCGATTACGTTTTCGAAGCGTTTCGTTTACGTTCAAGTAATGAAGTCTTAAGTGTTATTTGTATTCATTTAACGTTTGGCGTTTTTTAAAATTGTGCATGTAAAGGTTTTGTGCCTACAAGCTGGCATGTTATGCCAGCACAATTGTTCTCGTATGTGATAGCTCATAGAGATGCTAACTACTAACGGCAACTGAAAATTTTGCTAATTTGAGCCCAGCGGTATTTTTTCAATGAAATTAGTAGATAAAATTAGTAGCCGCTACTAAATTTTAGTAAGCCTTTAATAAAGTGGAATTAAAAATTGGCTTTTTAAAATCCGTAAAATAGTATTAATATTAGTATAATCAAATAAGAATAAAAATTTAATGCACAAAATTAAGTTTAACATACACTTGTTATTTGCCTTACGAATTCGAATAAAATTTATATGTTTTTATCAAACAACATTTTTTCATATATTTTTTTTTTTCAAAAAATAGTTTAGACAAATTAAAAAAAAATCAAAGGGTTAAAAAGTAATTAAAACATAAACGAATTTATCATTTTGTTTTATTTTGATAATTTTTTTTATAAAATATTTTTAGTAATTTTTTTGGATTTTAAAGTCAAATTTTAATTATTTTTAAGAGCTGATTTTTAGAACTAAAAAAGTTTTTAATTCTATTTTAAGTGGATGTCCTATTTTTGGACATGAGTCGGTTGTGAAAAGTATTTTCACTTCCGATCCTTTTTTTTTAACCTATGTAACATTTTAAGGCAATTGAAGTAGAAATAATATTTCATTCAATATCCAATTTTTTAAAATAAGGAAATTTCTTTTCTAATTTTAGCAAATCTGTTTTCAAAAATTTGTAAAAATATTTCTGAAGTTAGCAACAAAAATTGGTTAATATTCTGTAAAAATTTTGTAATTTGTTAAATTGTAAATAGCATAAAAATTTACTAAATAATAATTTTTTTACTAAAAATCAGTACAAAAATAGTAAAGTGGTATTGAAAACAGTTTACAAATTTTTTCTCATAACTTTTTATTCTGAGTGTTGGCAATTTGTCTAAAATTGTCAATATTTTAAAAAAAATTACATCATATCTCGCATACATAAAAGTTACCAAAATAAAATAAGCGCCACCTTAGTATAACTATATGCAGTTGTTGCATTATTGACTGTTGATACAACACCCATGCTTACCCACAAACATGTGTGTTAGCAGAAATGTTTGTTGTTCATACTCGTACGTGTATATTGTTGCTTTGTTGCTTTTATTGTTACTTATATTAGTTGCTCTTTTATGTTTTTAAAAATCACCAATAAATACAAATTAAATGTATTTTTGTTGTTCAATTTACTCAGTCTTTTGTAAACTTTTTTGTGATTTTTAACAAGTTTTTGTACTTTGGTTTTCAATGTTGTTGTTTATTGATGTTTGTTATTATTTTTTTTAAATATATTTGCCACATGTTGCATGTTTGTTTGGCATACTATACAAAGAGTGTATTTTGCTTAAAACGTCACTTGAGTTAAACACTACTAATGGGGATAGGGATATGTTGCATGCTACAACATATTTGTATGTTGCAATTCATATTAGTAATTTAAGTAAACCGAAAATAATTCATTCATTATATTTTTAATTATATCTAGGGAGCCAGTATATTTTCAATAAGTACATACATACACACTAATAGCTATTGTGTAACATACATACATTGATGTGTATAACTACATAATTTATTAGATAGGAATTTCATATTACTCATACGCACTTCAAGAGATACGTTGTTGCCAATTAAGCGATTTTACCGTCAAGTCTAACGATTTTAAAACTGATAAAATTTAATTTATCTATTAGCCGAAAATCTTGTGGTTTTTTTCAAGAAATTTTTTAAGCGTTGTGGTATTATAAATATAAATATATTTGTTTTATTATTTAAATTTTTTAAACAGAATTTTTAAATTGTAAACAAAAGCGCAAATTTCAAGAAAAAATCAATAAAAGTTAATTTAAAGAAAAAACGCTTAACTAAATAAAAAACGACACAATTTTGAAAATTGAGAAATAAATTAAATTTAAAAAACCGAAAAATGAGTTATATTAAATAAACTCAAAATGGGGAAAATTTATAAAAATCGCTAAACTTAATAAAAATAAAAATTCCAAAGATTTTAAAGAAGTAAAACCATTAAATTATATCCTCCACCAGGGATGATAAATGAGAATTACAATTGGGTACCAAACATCATTTGTCGATATCAAAAATACAAAAAATAGATTTTTTGTACATTTTTTCAATATATGCAATTAAAAAAAGTTTTTTAGAACCCATTTTTAACCAAAATGCCACTTATTTTTTTAAGTTTAAATGGAACTTTAAGCTATAAATAATAAAAATAAATAAAAACCGGTTAACCGAGTAAAATAAACCAGTTTTTGGTTAACCGAAATTTCAGATTTTTGGTTAAACTCTTTGCAAAAAGCCCAAATTATAGGAAAAACTGGGTTTTTAAATAACCGGTTCGGAAATACCAGATATTATTTCCAAATATAAAACAGATACATTTGTCAGCTATAGCCGCTTAGAACACATGTTGAGGAACTTTATGTGGACACTAGGTCTAAAAAGTTTAACTAAATTTATTTTAAACACAATTAATATTCATTATCATTGGGCCCAATAAGTCAGTGTACCAAATTTCTTTAAAGTCTTTTAATACTTGCTTTCTGTAGCGCGCGCAGACGCTTACAAGGCACTAGATCTAAACAGGGACCAATTCTAACTAAAATCTATAAGCTTCATCTTTGGATCGGTATAAGTTCAAATTTCATCAAAATATCTTAATGTAGCATGCGAACAAGAATACATGGACCGACAAAGACAGGCGAATATCGCAAAAACGGCTCAAAAAGTGATTATAAGTGTATTTTAGAATTTTCGCCAGGCCAGGGAAAAATTGGGCGTGCAAAGGGCTAAAAGTCTTCCCCTTAATGGCCCGCCCAAAAACGCTGGAGCTAGGAAGTTATAATTTGGTATAATTTTCCTTTTCCATTGTTGGGGATTTTGTTAAAGCCTACGAAGAGGGGCAGAAGAGGGGGAAATTCTTTCCCTTGACGGATTTAAAATATGCGTTCCCTGTATAATGGGCTTACTCTCCAGGGACTTGGTAAAACTGGGGATCAAATGGTGAAAAGTCTGTCCCTAGACGGCCTGCCCAAACCGCTGTGGCTAGAAAGCTAAACTTAAAAATATGCTTTTAAAATTTTCGCCAGGGACGTGATAAAAACGTTCAAAGACTCTCAGTTAAAGGGTTGCCCAAACCGATTTGGCTAGAGGCATTATAATGCCATGTTATTGGTTTGGCATGATAATGGAATGAGGCACGAGTGGAATTGAAACACTACACATGGAGTACGAAATGGAATGGAACGGCGGACAAGTGGCAACAAAATGGTATGAAACGTGGAACAAGTGGAATTATAACAATAGACAGGGGAACGAAATGGAATGGGACGGCGGACGAGTGAAATTGAAATACTAGACAAGACGGACGAGTGAAATTGAAATACTAGACAAGAGAAACGAAATGGAATCGGGAGCGAGTGGAATTGAAACACTATACAAGGGGAGCGAAATGAAATGAAACGGGGAACGAGTGGAAGTGAAATACTAGACAAAATTGAATGGAACAGGGAGCGAGTCAAATTGAAACACTAGACAAGTGTAGCAATATGGAATGAAACGTGGAACAAGCAGATTTTTAAAACAAGAAATCTAAATAAAATGGAGCGAGGAACGAGTGAAATTAAATGGAGTGGCTAAAAACCAGAAATTTGAAATGTGTATTTTTTAAAATATGGATTAATTCACTGATAAAGCACTTTAAAGAATTTGCTCCAGGAATGTGGTAAAAAGGTGGTTCGAAATGGGAAAAGTCTCCTTTTTAGCGGCCTGCCTGCTTTTATGAGGTTCTTTTTAAAATTTTTGTTAGAAACGTTATAAAAATGGGGTTTCTTATGAAATGAAAAGTCGTCGTCGGCCTCTCTAAACCGCTTTGGATACAAACCTTATTTTTAAAATGTATATTCCTTAAGGCAAATACTAATTTAATGAAGATAATGTTTGAAGTTTCCAATAAAAAAATGGAAAAAGCTAAGGTTAAGAAGCAAAAAAATTGTCCCACTAGTCTCGGCATAAACACCAGGCAGTAATCTGAAACTTGATATCCAAAAAATTATATCGTATATTTTTTGAATCTAAAGCAATTATTCAAATTGAAAAAATAGTTCTTATGAATTTTTTAATTTTTTATTAAATCATTTTTTATATTTTAGTTTAAAATTTCATGACGGTTAGAATTTATGTACTTTTGCAATTTTTATAAAAGTTTTGAAAAATCAAGAAAAACTGATTTTTTTTTAAGCTTTAATTGAAACTAGCTAGCCTGTCACTTGCATTTTTATGATGACGCAATCTGTGCATTTTTGCATTATGTTTATTATTTAACACTACACCATTTCCAGTTTTAATTCAGAATTTATCAAAATAATTTTAAAATTGTGTAAAAATTATTTCAAATTGCCCAAAAATGTTTTAAAATTGTGCAAAAATTATTTTAAATTGTTTAAAAATATTTTAAAATTGTCTAAAAATGTTTCAAAATTGTACAACCAGTTTTTAAATTATCCAAAAATATTTTAAAATTTGTCTAAAAATTCATTAAAATTTTTGAAAAATGTTTCAAAAATGCTTTTTCACTAATGCAGAATTAATTATTTGTTTTAATTTTGTTTTTCAATGCATAACTTTTGATTCTTTAAACTTATTTTTCTGCATTCTTATGAATTAAATTTTCATCAAAGCTTAAATACTACAAAGTATATGATAATTTTCCACTTATGCATCAGAATATCTAATCATTGAATTATCATTGCTTCCTTAGAGTAAAGTATGAGTAATGCTAGTAGCTACATTTGAATACTTCCATCCTATGACACGCTAATGTTAAATTCATCGATGAAACCATTAGAAAAAGAAGTGATGCCTTTGCCATAGTAGTGATGCTTTTATTGCTTCTTTGGCAGCTTCATTTTTGCTGGGTATTGTATTTTTTCTATTTTCACTAAATTGTGTTTAAAAATTCAAATATTCATTGAATAGCTACATATATAGATAGGACAAACTTAATTTACTACTCACATTCACAGCCTTTTGTAATTTCCTTAATATAACAAAATAGAAAATATGTATTTTAAATTGGAAAATTTTTGTAATTTTCCCACATACATAAATTATTTGCATGACTCCCTGGCCTTTTACACTTCATGTAAAATATGACAACAACAAAAACCAATCAAAAATTGCGAAGTGTTTTGAAAATTCCCAATCCATGAATATAAACTACCCAAACAACACATCAAACACACAAACTTACAGCAGCAACATCAATGTTGGATACAAAAGGAAAATATAATTTTTCAGTTATTATTACAACATTCAAAAAAAAAAAAAAGAAATGGAGACAATCAACAGTAAAACAGGGCCAATAAACAAATATGGATATTAAGCTAACAATTATTCTAGAACTTTGGAATTTCAAAGAGGGCAAAATGAAAGTTTTTTTTTCATTTTTGTAATAAAATGAAACAATTTTTAGGCATATAGACAGAAATATTAGCATTAATTAACATTTATAAAATTTGTATAAATGCATTTATAAATTGCACCCTAATAAAGAAATCCACATTTTACAATTTTACACTTAAGGCTCTAAAGGGAATTAAGTCAAGTTGTACACTCAAACACACACTCATGCAAATAGGGATAGTGATGGATGATGGGTGGTGTAGGGCAAACTTAAAGGAAAGGGGAAAATGATTTGAATAACAAGATATTAAAATGAAATGAACGAAAACATTTCAACGCTTCAACACCTTCAGGATTTGTTAGTTAGTTATAACTGTGATGAGGATGATGATGTTGACAATGTTGTTGCTCTTGATGTTGAAGTATGTTGATGACGATGATTTGATGTACACTTGAATGAATTAGAAACTATATTTCGTTATAGTATCTTCTTCTTACACTTCTTTATTGCATGGGTAATATCTCTAAATGTTAAATGTACGAATGCGTTGTGAGATTTCATTTCCATTTCCGTTTCAATGATTTTTTATAAATACATACACTGTACACACTCGTATAAATGCAAGAGCTTGATTAAAGTCCATGAACTTAAGCCAATGTATTTTTTCATTTAATTAATGAATCTTTGCATTAAATTTTATGAAAATTTGTACTTAAGAAAAGTTTACCGATTCCATGAAACTATTTCCCGAACAACTTCCACAGAATTTAAATCTAAACTATAATTGACATAGTATTAGCTCTAAAATTAGTTCCAGAAGATCCGATTCTACCTTCGAGCGTTTGCTTTGAGACGATTTCAAGCAAAAATCATCGGTGTTAGAACAGAGAGTAGACTGAAGGAAAAAAAGTTGTGTTTTAAAACTGATTCTTTGGAATAGAAAATTTTGCTGGTTAAGGACACTTTATGTAAACAGATTCATAATTGCATACGAATTGTTCGACAACCGCTTATTTATTTTTAATATTAATTTTTTAAAATTTATTTATTTTTTTTACTAACGATTTTTTAATTATATATTTATGGATTGTTATATTCTATAAATAGGAATTTATTTAAAAATTAAAATGTTTATGCTGCGATACGGCATAGAACCGGCGACCTTTCATTTGTTAGCCCATTGTTTTTTTTTTCTAGGCTAAGCTAATTTTGAATTTTATTAATCAAATTTCAATCTTCAACATTTTTTAGTTTCATATTTAAATATTTTTGTTCAAAATTATATTTGTGATCACAACAGAAAATCAGTTATGTCTTTAGTTTTAATCTATGGAAAATAATTTAAAAAATTAAAAAAAAAATATATGACTTTTTTGTAATTTGAACTCAGGACCCTGATACTATTAGGCTACTTCTCTACCCACTGCACCACAGACACTTACATTCAATTATTGTCTAAATTCAAAATTTTTTTATAATAATTAAAATGTCATTTTGTTAAAATTTGCGAAATTGTGGAAATTAGTTGTTGATTGCATTTATATTCATAAAAAATTTTGCTTTATATTAAAATTGGTTGGAAAAACTTATATTTTTAATGGAGTGATGGTTTTTTTTTTTTTTTTGAAACATAATTAATATTTAATTTTTACTGGGCATATTTTATTAAATAATAAAAACTGATTACACTGTGCTGGAATTTGACACTTTTTTAACAAGCTGGTAAACATACTGGTAAAGCTTATTCGACTACGCTGAATTCAATGGTTTTTTTTCACGGAAAACATTTTTTTCGCGATATTTTTTTCGAAAGAATTTGAATATCAAATCAGAAGTTTTGTGCTTAAGTATTCGTTTCTCAAATAATTTCTATATTTATTCATCTCTTTCAAGCGTTTCTTCTTGTAAGTTCTATCCAGCAAATGTCACCTAGCCATCGATGGATTCTTGCTTCTTGTTTGTCAGACTCAACTAGTGATTGTATAACCGAATTAATTGCAGACGAAACAAAAAAAATTCGCGAAAAAAAATAGTTAAAATTTGTAGTTAACAGAGTTGAATTGATATACTCAGAAGAATTTTGGAAATGGGTGCAATAAGCGCATGCATTACCTTGTAATGTGTACTCCTTACCTTTATCATTATTTTTCAAAATAAAGTAATGAGTTACCGATAATTGGATACATAATGCATTACTTTGTAGTGTATATTCGGCATTATTATTAAATATAAGGTAATGAGTTACGAATAGTTGGTTAAATAGTGCATTACTTTGTAATGTATACTCCTTACCTTCAGCATTATTTTGAAACATAAAATAATAAGTTACGGATAGTTGGTTTCACAATTTAACATAAAATAATGACTTTAAACTGATAATTTAATTGAAATCATACGTAGCATAAAAATCAGTATTTGATAAATAATTTGTATTCCATCACATCCATATAAGAGAAAAAATCTTAGCAATAAGAACAAGGCTTCGGCAGAATAACGGCACAAAATTGCTCATCGCCTAAACCTAACATATATTTAATTTTTTTAGTTTTTCTCATAATTTGTTAATATTTATTTAATTCTTTTAAATTTCAATCGAAAATGATAATAATAATAATTAAATATAAAGGGTGGTTAAATTTTAAGGGCCGATGTTGATTTTGAATAAAACACAAATTATTTAGGAAATTATTGTCGTTTCTTTTTATTATGATAATATGGTATGGTTCAATTATGTATGGAGCAAAATATCGGCCAAATGGCCGCCGCGACCTCGGCCACACACCTCCATCCGATCAAATCACATGATCTTTGCGGCCAATTGACATCGCCACCACGTGAGATAACACGGCCATTGAATTTGTCGCGCAAAAGAGCCATTGTTTCGTTAGCTGTGTGGCAAGTGGCACCGTCCTGTTGAAAGCATATATCGTCCAGGGTCATAGCTTCAATTCCTGGCCACAATAAGTTCGTTATCATCTCGCGATAGCGAGCACCATTCACAATAAATGCTTGGCCGACCTCATGACATACTATCGCGCACGACAGCAATGTTTTCCGCAGAACGAACTGGGCGAGCATGCACAGGTGTTTTTACAGACTCGGTTTGCTGAAATTTTCCCACAATTCTCCCGATTGTGGACACATTTGGACGATTATGCTAACCAAAAAAAATCACGAAGTGCACGATATGCATTTTGATTTAAACGCCCATTTTCATAATAAGCCTGAATAACTTTAACGCGTTGCTCGATTGTGTATCTTTCCATCGTTCAAATTAAGTTAGTGTGAAATTTAGAAATGTCAAATGAAATGCAGAAAAAAACTTGACGTTCAGGTGTGGTTCACATTCAACATTGGCCCTTAAAATTTAACCACTCTTTATTATTAAATATTTACGAAATCGAGTCATCCACACAGAAGATAAGATGATTTTGACATTTGCTGCAATATATGCCCACATATTTGTCTCCAAATATGTGTAAAGTAATGTGTAGCCATAGGAGCTCATGGATTACTTTACACCTTACTTCACTGATGAATTTTACAGGCGATGAGCCTAAAAGTAATGTATATACTTTAGAGGTGATAATGTTAAGGATTACTTATATGGTTACGAGAATGGAAAAAGTATATTTTTAAAAAAGAGGAATTTTTATTACAAATATTTTAAACGTTATTAAAAATAATGTGGTCATGATGGGATTCGAACCAGCGAACTCGGGTTGCCAGCCAAGAACTCTTAGAAAAAACAATAAACAACGTGTAAGAGTGTAATCATAATTAAAACAAAATAGTTTCTTATCTATAGAAAGGGGGTGGTTTTGTAGAAACACATTTTATAAATGTTATATGTATATTAGGGTGGGTCTAAAATACGTTTTTTAGAATTTTTATTAGGAATACCAAAAATATTGTTCTTTGTGAAATTTTTTTTTTTAATTAAGGTCGACATCTCAGGCTCGCCCAATCCGGTTAAAGTTAAATATTGCCTAATTTTCCAATCAAAATAGATGAAAAAAAATTTAGACAATATTTAAATTTTTCCGGATTAGGCAAGCCTGAGATATCGACCTAAATTTTTTTTCCAAAAAAATATTTATATTTCACAAAGAGGAATATTTTTATTACAAATAAAAATTCTAAAAAAGCGGATTTAAGTTCCACCCTAATGTAAACAATATCATTTATGAAATGTGTTTCTATTTTGTTTTAATTTTGAATACACTCATACGCGCTGTTTGTTTTTTTTTCTGATTTATTCAACGCTGACTTTTTGTTGAGTGATTAAATTTGCAGTAAACATAATCGACATATGATTCAAAGTGATTTTATTCTACAGTGAATTTTGTTGAATTATTAAATGCAAACAAGAATTTTTGTGTATGATTAAATCAAGAAAAAAGTTGATTTTGCAGTTCTCTGGTGCCCAGCTTGTTAAAATTTGCGACTAGCACAGTATTATTGGTTAATGGTATTAAAAGTTATGTAGAAAATCTTAAGTTTTTATATTTTGGATGATGTGACACAGTGTTTTGTTTACTATTTTTTTTTTTTTGTCAAGTATTCTGATGATGGATTATTAAATAACAACAAATTTGTATAAGTTCCGCCAGAATTCCAAACAATTTATTTTCTGTGTGTACCGTAAATCATATAGAAGTTATTTGTAAAAAATTTCTTCTTTTGCCTCCCACACTCAATTATTAATATAATAATATTTGTTCCTTTTCCCATTTTTTTGTACCATTTTATATCAACACATCTTTGCAATATTATTGTGCAAACGTGATCAAATTAAAATGTAAAAAAAAAATAATTTAAATAAATATAAATCTATATGTTGTATGTGTGTTGAGCCATGCCAAAGCAACTTAAAAAATAGACATTTTTGTCAGTACCCTCTCTGATATTGATGAAAATTAAAATGGATGTTATTTTAATATTCTTAAAAAAATACAGAATTTTAGGACTTTTAGTTCCCGTTTCAATAATCTCAAACTTTTTTTAACAGATCAAAGTAAATTTTTCAAGACCAAAAGTCCAATAAGTTAGATTTCAGAAAACGATGTTTTTAACTCTTTTATGATTTGAGTAAATTTGGTAAATGAGTCTAAATTGGTTTCTGATTTATTAAAAAACGGTAAAAATAATAAATTTTCCTAAAAATCTTAGCAAACTAAAAGGATCAGAAATCTGTTATTTTGTTGGAGTATTTGTTTTGTTAAAAATTAAAATTCATTCCAATTTTTGATAAAATTCGGAGAGAATGAAAAAACATTCGTTAGTTGAATTGATATGGAATCAATCATATATGCATGTATTTGTGACTGTTACATACGACTCCTTGTGTCTATTAAGGCTTATGATGACATTCTGCTCTTTATCCCTCATATCATACATATTATAATGATATGCAAATGGAATCATACTCTTTATATGATTGTAAGTATGTATGTGTGTATGTTTAATAATATATTTACGTACGTACATACATATGAACGAACGAACGTAGTATGATTGTTATTAAATGTAATATTGTGTAATTTACAAGTCCATTACATTATAATAATATTCATTATTTTTATGATTATTATTTCTTCAAATATTCAAATTTGATATTGTATGCAAAAAGAAGATACTTTGTGTGGAAATTTAAATTTAATTTATTTGAATAAAAACAAATTATTTGTTTTAAAATAAAAATATGTATTATCCATAAATGAGGACTGGTTTTTTATGACATAAGCCAGAACAAACAAAACTGATGCACATTGGGTTCAAATGGTACCAAAGTGGCGATTATTGAAAATTTGTAAAAATAAAATTTTTATAATAAATTTTTTGGTATCGAATAAAAGTGGATACAATTCTGCCTTTTTTTCAGTGTGCTGTCGGAGTTAGAAAATTATTGCTGTTTTTGCAAAAAGTAGAAAAATTGGAATTTTTCACATTTCAAGTGTTTATTTTTTATGTTAAATCTTTTAAAATTGCGTTTATACTGAAATAAAATTATATTTTTTTGAAAAATATGTTCTAAATTTATTTTTTTAAATATTAAATAAATTGGTCAAAAAGTCCTTTCGACCCGAGCCGATTAAGCTACTTCTCGATTTTTGGATTCGAGTTTTGGTCTTTGGCCGCCGCCGACATTTTGGATCGAAGAAAAATAAAAAAAGGAAGTTAATTCTTAATACATACCAACTAAATTAACAAAGATGCAAGCCGCCGCTGTAATTATTTTTTAGCTGCGTCCAACGCTATCGGATTTAATCGGCTGACGGCTAAGCCGTTTGAAATATAAAAACTGCCGCCGCGTTGCTATTTTGGGTCGACTTGCATCTCTGGTCTAGACTTTTTCGGGGACGCAATTTTTATTTCTTTCAAATGAAATAAAAACTAGTAAAAATATTAAAGTCGGGCATGCCGATTATATGATGCCCTACATCAAGTATAAATTGAGTCAAATTTCGGGAAAAGATCCAAATTCCGTGAAGGGTATTGTTCCCTTTTTATGGACATGCCGGAAAATATAAAACAAAATTTCCTAAAATGTTAATTTTAGTATACACCGGGAAGGTTGGTTTATATGGGAACTAGCTCCAACTATGATCCGATTATGATTTATGGTCCAATATAAAATTCACAACCCAAAACCCAACCTAATGTCTACCATTTAAGCCCATTTCAAACAGGACCATTCTATGAGAGATAGATTTGAATATAAACCGATTCTAAATAAATTCAATAGGATTTGTCCCTGGGTTAACCTAGTGTATCAAATTCCATCCAAATATATTTATATTTGCGACCTGTAGTTTAATTACAAGGACACAAGCACGGACGGACAGAGATCTTTAAAACGTAGCAAGAAGTGTCTCTGACAAGGGGTGTATTTTACCCACGATCTTAAATCAATTCAGATATGTGCTAGAGGAGAAAAAAATAAAAGGCTCGTTTTTTTATTAGCGGCCCAATCTCACGTTTAGGGGTTAAAAAGTGTGTTGAAAATTTAACCAATTTTTAGTTTTTTCAATTTATTTTAATACCGGTTTTTAAAATATGGCTAAGCTTGTTCAACTTTTTTTCTAGTTTATAGCGAGCTTTCAACAAAACAAATTAACGATATTCAGCTAGGTTGATACCTATATTTCGATCCGGCAAAAGATCTCTCTTTTTCATTAAAAAAAAATATTTTTCGCATATTTGTATTGAAAAATGTAAGTTTGAAGTAAAATATGCATATTAATGCATATTTAAATTTTTGTTTAAAATGAGCTTAAGATCTTTTTTTTATTAAAAAAATAAAATTATTTATTTTATCCAAATATTTCGTCACCACATCGATTGACTTCTTCAGGGGAAATTTTTATATGTACCTATATATAACAAAAAATATAAATCAATAAGATCGAAGAAAACTACACAACATTTCCAATGTATATTTAAGTTAATCGATGGGCTATCTAGGCTTTTCGATAAATGCGGCAACCCTGGGGGCCAAACATAAGCAATATGGGTATAAAGAGTAACATAGAAAAATTGATACATTTTTTAATAAGAATTTCATACACATACATGGTGGGTTATTTTAATTTGAATCAGCTATAAAAAAAGTACTGATTATTTTCTTAAATTTCTGGTTTTATTGGAAAGCTTGAACTTTCATATGACTACCACGACTGGCTCAACAGTACCCAGCAAATTTTTGGTAATGGGTGCGATATTCTCATGCGTTACTTTGTAATGATAGCTCGTTACCTTTTTCATTATTTGCAAGCAAAAAGTAATAAGTTACTGATTATTGGTTACGTAATATATGATTTATAAATGTAAAGTAATAATTGAAATATTTTTGAAAATATATTTTAGATACATTACTTTGAGTTTTTTTGTAAGCAAAAGGGTAATGTATGTTTGTTTTGATAACACTAGCGAAAAAAGAAAGCGCAACAATTCAATTAAGTTTAAAGCAATCAAATACTAGATGCGTCGATAGCTCAGTGGGTAGAGTTCTTGGCTGGCAACCAGATTTCCCTGGTTCGATTTCCATCATGACCAAATTATTGTTAAAAACGTTTAAAATATTTGTAATAATTTTTTAAAAAAATTCCTCTTTTTTAAAAATCTTTCCATTCTCGTAACCATATAAGTAACCCCTTACATTATCACCTCTAAAGTAATGGGTATATACATTACTTTGTGGATCCTCGCCTGTAAAATTCATCAGTGAAGTAAGGTTTAAAGTAATCCAGTCATGTTATTCTACCATTCAAAGTCAAAGTAATCGGTAGTTTAAATTTAAAATTTTTAATGGCCCACCCAACCTTATTGTTTTAATAGAAATTGGTCTATTTTAAATGCTCCATCAAAAAGAGGTTTATATGCGCCCTTAACTGACAAATTCATAATTATCTGTCTCATAGTTTGTAAGTAAAAAAGTAATGGTAACAGTAGAACCCAATCCAGTTAATCCAACAACTATGAGCCAATTTATATGATGCAATTGATTGCGTGTAATTTTCTTAAATCCATTTTCAAAGATGCTTCCAAAGTTATGTCTTTTTATACGGTGACTTTAATCGCACGAAAACTGAATGTGAATGAAGCAACAAAAGAAGAATACATATGAGTGTGAAAGAGAGATAATAAAAACATGCACGAAAAACAAAAACCGTGCCTCTTTTGTTACCCCGCTTGCTTCTCTACGCCGTTCGCCAACAAACAAAAATTTCACGCAATAATTTCATGCAACAAAGTCACCGTCTAAATTGGCTCTATTACTACCGATACATCTATTATATTTAAAGTTTTTAAAGATCATTTCCAGGCAACAGTTAGACCAGTGGAAATACCGATGTAGGAACCGATGTACTTAATCCAACAACTGTTACTATGGATACATCTTTAGGTCAATAAGTCCATGTGATTCGTTATGTAAAAAAATTGAATTTGATGTGATTTGCGAAACAAATGGTTTGATTTTGCATAAATTTCCCAGTCAGTGTATTTTGGATAGATATAAATTGTAAACATCCTTCAATAAAATTTAGTACATTTTGCATGCATTGATTGACTAAATGTGATGAAAGTGAAATGATTTAAAAAATATAAAATTTACATTATAATTTCAACCAAAAAGTAGATGAGTTCTTTAAAGTAATGATTGATTTTTTAAATAAATTTCTCTAATTAAAAAAAATGTTTCCCCCAAAATTATACTCAAAGGAATTGAAAGTGCCAGTTAATAAATCTCTGGAAATTTTTTGTAAAATCTATCCTTCCTAATCATAATGAAAAATCGCTCCTCCCTAATCATAATATTTTCAGAAACAAAAAATGTATTTCGTTATAAAAAGTATTTTTTTTTTTTATGACCTTTAAATTTCCTTTCATTTAAGTATGATATTGAGTGTAAAAAAATGTTTCCAAAAATGTTGGAGAATTAATTTTGTACAATATTTACAGAGCTTTTGAATTCCTCACAAGAGAAATTAAATAAATTTCATTTAAATTCACCCGCTCTATACCCGAGGGAGGTAAGTTCAAATACAACACTGTAACACAGGGTTGATACTTTAGTGAACCTTTTTCTATTTTTTAAAACACCCTGTTTATCGAATATAAAAGTGCTGCCAAGAAAGGTTAATTTGTATTATTACGGTTGTTTTCCCTGCTAAGGTAGTTTACCCTGCTAATAATTCTCAAATTCACCAATTCGAAAGAGGTAATTTGCGTAGTGGTGAATTTATTTAGGGGCTGCCATATTTACAACGTAATCCACACAGACGATGGCAGCTCTTGTCAACGAAAACATACCAAGTGGCAGTACTAATTATTTTACGAAGTAGTAAAGAAGTGTGTAATGTGCCACTCTGCACAAACTTTATTTCCAAACATAAATTTAATAAGAACACAAAGAAAATACAATTAAAAATGAAAATATTCAGTGTTTATATAACTGTGGTAATTGTTTTAATAACTTTATTAAATTTCTCCAATGGTAAGAAATGAAAAACCCGCATGTTTTTTCTCTTTAAAAAAAATCAAGTTTGTGTCTTATTGAAGTCTTTTGTTTTCTTTCATACATTAAATATGTAGTATGTACATGAAATGATTGTTGTTTTTGTGAATTAATTATTGGGTTTTTTTGCTTTTTTCCTTTTATTTGCTCATTCCATGTATGAACTTATGACGCAGATATTATTTCGTGTGTATTTTCAATACGAAAGCAATCTTTTATGATTATTTTCACTTTTCATACATGAAAAATATTTGTTTTTTTTTTTTTGTTAAAGAATTTTAGTACAATATTATTATGTTTTTATTACATGTAAACAAATTAAGGTGCGCTTATTTTGTGTAGGTCTAAATGTCACATAACTTATATGCAAAAGCGTTTTGTTTTTTTTTTCATGTTGTCAAAAATGTCAACGTTTAATTAGTATGTACACTCAAAAAAGTTTATAGGTACACATTACTGAAAATAAAATTTAAAACAAAGTTATAAGCAGCTTAAAAGGAGACAAAGATAATTTTCTTCATAAAAGACTAAAAATCTAGTAATTTTCAACTGTTACAAAACAGCTAACAACAAATTTAATACAAAATTTTAAAATCACTGTGAAAAAATTGTTTTCTTTCAATTGCAAAAATTATGTAGTTACTTTATACAAGTTAAAATTTTGAATCAAAATTCTGATTAGATTTATACATAGATTTTTTGATTTTTATTTGCAAATTAAAATTATATCAAAAATAGCTGTGTTGCTGCGGGAAGCTATCGACATTGACATATGTCATTCCCATATAAATTTGACATAAGCAATATTAAGCTTTAATACTAAACGTTTGGCTTATGTCAAATGTATATGTGAATGGCATAAGGCAACTGTGATATCTTGCCGTATAAACACAGGTAATAACAACTGTAAACTAAACAATTTTTAAAAACTCTTAAATACGTAATCAACAAAAATTAACAACTTTATTATAATAGAAAAAATAACTGATATAACTGTAAAATACAGCAGATTTCGTTAGTTTTTTTTTTTTTTTGTTTTGTTCTTCAATAATTGTGATAATAGTTTTTCCATAAAAAAATTAACTGCTATTCCAGTTAAACACAACAACTACTACTAACTACATAAACAACTGTCAAGTAGTAATTGTCAGACTTTTTTTGAGTGTATGTAAATCTAAAATATCGAATAATTATTGTTTATGCATAAGTTTATCTTTATGATGAGTAATAATTTGCATTGTTTTAATTTCTTTTTCAGCTTTGCTAAGACGTTGTTATTCATGTCGTTCACGTGGTGAACTGGGCAGCTGTAAAGATCCATTTAAATTCAATGCTACAGATGTAGAAACAGAACCGGGCCTGGCAGCCATACCTTGTGCTTCGGGATGGTGTGGGAAAGTTATTGAAGGTGGCGGTGCTTATGCAGCCGATGGTATGTGAAATTGTTATAAATACACCCGAGAGTACTAAATCAAATTTGAAAATTGATTTAAGGAATTATGTTTTAAAGCAAACAACTGTGATTGTAATTAAAAAAGTGTACACTACAATTTAATTGCATCAGAATATATATTTCCTGTTTTTTTAGGGTTTTAACATGAACAATTCAAAATAAGGGCAAAAGTGTACTTTTTCGGGCGTAAGTGTGGATACTCAAATAGGAAATTTCCCCAAAAAATGCCTTTGATTTTATGATCCATGATATGTAGCTCCCTCTAGAATTGGTTGTGGCCAGTGTCTTTTCAAAATTATTTAAATTTGGAGGATAAAGTGTAACATTTATTCTGCAGTTTATCGATGTGTGATGGAAATTTATCGGTTTTTTCGACCGATTGCTTTACAAATCACAATAGTAAAAAAACAAAAAGGATTAAAATTGTTTTCCATCACTTTAGGTTTATCATTTTTTAAAATAAAAAATTGTACCAAATATTCAGGATTGCAGTTTCAAAAACGATCAAATCGTTCTATTTTCAGCACAAAAGTATCTGTGTATTATTTTAGGGTTTTCGTATCAAAAATTAAATTCAGTAGTTAATTCTATTAGTGACGATTTCCGTATAATAGACAAATAAATTCTGACATTTTTATAACAATTAAATATAAATATTGTCTAAATTAAAAACTGTTGTTTATTTTTACAGTGTCATTTTATTAAACGAAGCTAACGATTGAAATTTCAGTCGTTACCAATTATACCTTAAACTATTTTTTTAACAGATAAAATAAAATTCATTAAATTTTGTTATAATTTAAAATGGCTGCATCTTACTATAAAATGGCTAAATTGACAACACTGGTTGTGACACATTTGCTATGTTTGTACGGCAAGGTGTTTACATTGAAAAGAAGTTGAGAATAGGTCCATTCGTTTACTTTTGTGACTCAAGTACAGTAATAATTACTCAGTAACAAACTTTACAGAGAGTAAGAAAAATATACTCTATAAATTAAAATTTTCTAAAAAAAGTAAGCGAACGGAAAATTTGCAATAATTTACAAGTTTGTTAAACAGCTGATTGTAAAACCAAATACCAAAATAAGTTACTTTACTTTTTTCAGTCAAGTCCAGTAAGAATTACTCAGTAAAACAAACTTACAGAGAGAAGACAAATATACTCTTGAAGTTAAAATTTTCTAAAAAAAATTAAGCGAACGGAAAATTTGCAATAATTTACAAGTTTGTTAAACAGCTGTTTGTAAAACCAAATGCAAAAATAAATTCTAGCTGGTCGATATGAAAAAAGAGGTTTCTTGTTGTTAAATCTTAAGCATAAACATTTTAGGTTTTCCTATATTTTTTATAATTCATTTAATAATATATGTTGCTTTGCATTTGCATAAATCAACGTATTTGTAAAACATTTGTTTTTAGTATTTACAAAAATTTATTACATGTTTTTCAATTATATGTTTTTTCTGCATATAAATTCTTGTTAGCAAACAATTTGTCCACTAAAAACCCGCGTCATTAAGGGGAACAATTTTTCCCTATAAACCTACTTTTAGCGGAAATTCTAAAAAGTACCGTAAATTGCAAGGAATATGTATTTTATATTTAAGATTTCCAGCTAAATTGGTTTGCGACAAACGTTAAGAAGGATTCTTTTTTTTCCACTTTTAACTACTTTTATTTACCCGTTCATACAAAAAATAAAATTTTGACGGATCTGTAAATATAAGTAGTCGGCGTGGCCCAACTTTAATTTTCTTGTTTTTTAGAAAATTTTCCAAAATTACTGTGTCAATTTTTTAATTAATTCTATAAATATAAAACTGAATATCTCAGATGAAAATAATGGAAATGCATTTCAATGCTGGTACGCAAATAGTAAACAAAATTAAGCCCATTTCTACATTTGTTATAACTTATAAGTTTTGAGGTTGTATCTTAAGTCGTTTCTGAGTTTGAACCATTTTTATACACCGCGATCAAAATTTCAGATTGTTCGAACTAAAAATATCGATTTATATATTGTGATATCAAATTGCTTTCAGCATGCTGAACACTAACATTACGTTACTTTTTAAGGCGCATATCCGGTTTTAAGTTCGATTTAATTGATGAAAATCAGAAACGAATATTTAGTTTCGCGAAAATAAAAGTGACTTCAAATTATTATATCGTCAACTTATTATTGGTTTGACCTATACGCCAAATAGTTATAAAAAATGAGGTAAAGATTTACATTTTTTTTTATTTTTGTATGTAAAACTGACAGTATGATCAAATTCGATACTGAATATCTCAGATATGATACAAAAAATCTAAAAAAAAAAGAGTTTTAAAATTAGAAAGAGGATATTTACATTGTACAGGGTGGTTCATAATTTACTGCCCATTGTATTTTTGATATAACTTTTTTATTTTTTATTAAAAATTAATAATTATAAACGATAGTTTTTATCATGGGGAGCCTTTTTGCAAGCTGCTACTCTTTGCTGAAGCCAAAACTGGTTGATCAATCGCAATAATTTCATTTATTGTGTTGTCTTTTAGTTGTTGCAGTCCTTGCAGTTTATTTGAGTATACACGATCTTTAAAATTTCCCCACAAAAAGAAATCTGGTGGTGTTAAGTCGGGTGACCGTGATGGCCAATTGACATATCCAAATCGTGAAACGATACGGTTACCAAAAACCGATCGCAGCAAATTCATTGTTTCCCTTGCGGTATGGCACGTAGCTCCGTCTTGTTGAAACCACGTTTCTTGAGTATTATCAAGTTCAGGGAACAAAAAATTTTCTAACATATCCCTGATTTTAGGTTACTTTATGAATTGTTGTAATTGTATTGTAGTACTGCCAACTTTGGGCCTATGGGCTTGCGGCATTTTATTATAAATAAATAAAAGTAACGCTGCCCATTTACAGTCAATGCATTGCCATCTTTGTCTTGGAAGAAGTACGGGCCGTAGATCATGTCTGCTGACACTTCGCACCAAACTGTGATTTAAAGTGGATGCAAAGGACGCTGTTGAATTACTCCTGGGTTTTCAGTGCCCCAGATTCTAAAATTTTGCTTATTTCGTGCACCATTGAATTACTGAATTTTGACTAGCAAAATAAAACTCAACAATTTTTGCTCGTTTCTCATTCGTATACATGGCTACTGAATTTTTCAAACGTTGTTTATAATACTAAAATATAAAAAAAAATACAAAATAAAAAAGTTATATCAAAAATACAATGGTCAGTGGATTATGGCCCACACTGTATATAATCCATTCCTAACTCAATTTTTTTTTTTTCATAATGGATGGTTGGTTAAAACCCTATTAAGCTCTCAATATCATGGTTGGCAAGCAAAACCTTTTGATTATAACGGTAGTTGCTTACCACGCTCTGATCAGTGCCGCTACGAAAATTTTGAAACTGCGATTCCAATAGTGGCATGTGTCTTCTAATATTACGGGTTTTTTTCATAATATTACCTGTTCAATTTTGTTATATTTGTAAAATACCTTTCTAAATCAGTGTTTCGGTAGTTTAGCGTTATTATAACGGTAGTTTAAGATTTTGAAAATAAATAAAATATACAAAAAAACACACACCTTCAATCGAATCGTAATTTGAAAATTTTAATATCGGGCTTAAAGTGGCTGTGGTAACCAACTACCGTTATTATGAAAAGCTATCGAATGCCAACCATGCTCAATATGTTTATTGATTTGTATTAGAACTTTTAATTTTTAATAAAAAAATAATTTTTAAAATATAGATCGTAAAATATTGAGCATTGAAAATCCAATCCAATCGTAAAGTGACAATTTGATGTTGAGAGTTTGCAAATTTTTACTGGAAAAATTTTTGCCAGGAAGAATTTTCAAGTAGAAAAACATATGATAAATTTAGGGGAACAAAAGCTTGACATCTAAAATTTGAAATTAAGAAAAAGAAAGATTAAAAGTTTCTCCACTAAAATTCAACATCAAAGTAGGGACGAGGGTCTTTTTGGGGATAAGAACGAAAATTTAAAAAAACATGTATTGTGTAGGCTGTGGTTGACGAAACTTCAATAAGCTACACTATCGCTATGCCAAACCGTGGTGTATCCCGTAAGAAGGTGATGCTACGAGTCAAAGCCTATACAGGGCAGCCGGTTTGATAACCGGTCACAGCATACAATTTGTAGAAAAAAAAATCTTTTTCATATAAACAAAATAAAAATAATTTTGTCAGCCACACACGAGTCCTTAAATGGATTAAAACTACGGTAAACTGGTGATTCCCTTATGCCTCTTAAATTTTTCAATAAAAATACACTGCAAATGTATTAATTAATTATAATATTAATTACAAAAACTAATTTCTTCTTGTTCATTTATTCCAGATTATGATCAAGCCATACAACGTATGTGTGTACAAAGAGGTCCCGATGATAATCAAGATCGTTGCGCCAACACAATTTATAATTACAAAAAGGTCTATATGTGCTTCTGTCAAGGCGATTTATGTAATGGCAGTGAAACTTTAAACAAACACAATTTTAATAAACTTTTAACCATCTGTATATTATTAACATTAACATTATTATATAGATTTGTGTAAAGTGTTCAAAGTAAAATTAAATTAAGTTAAAGAAACAAATTTTAAAAATTCCCAGATAAAAATAAAAGATAAATTCAATATGTTAAATGTTTATATTTTATTTAATAAAGATAATATTAATAAAAGTAAAAAAAAAACATAATATAAAATTAAAATAATTTCTATAATGATTAAAAAAAAACTTTAACATAACATAATGTTGAGAATATTTAAAAGAAACACAATTTTAATCATTTTATAAAAAAAAATGTATAGTCATAAATTAGGGGCCAGCATTATAATCAGCAGTTCGTAGGATTTTTTTTTTTCAAAACTTTACTCAATTAGTAAAAAATTTTGTTTAAAAACTTCTTAATTAATTTAAAATATAAGTCAAAAATTATACTATGTGTTGACTATAATACTAGCCCTAGGATAATGTTTAATTGAAAACTAACCAGACAGAAATTGGCAATTGTAGAAAAGAAATGGACCGGTAGATTAATGTTTTTTTTTTGTAAACTCCACCCTGTATAAACTAGCCAAAGGTACAACTATTATTGTACTAGCAAAATACAGTTTTGTTTGTAAAACTATTAATTTGTCTGTAGCATACGGAAAGTTATTGTTCAGTAGTGTTGTAATTTTGTAATATTTTATTACATTTTACATTGTTAATCAGGAAAATATTAACGTTAAAGACTAACAGCCATATGCATAGACATTTAGTTGGTTCTTATAACAGTCTTATAAAGAAAATTTATTGTTGTTTTGCATGTTAATTTGATTAATAAGTGTGTTATAAAAATCAACAAAATGTCTACGCATAGGGCTGTAACAGTATAGATTAGATAGATTTTTAAAAATTTTACAAAATTTATTGAATTATCAACGTTATGACAACGGTGTGGCAATCAATGGTTGGCCGATATGCCTACGCATAACAGACCTTTGCCCGCTGCGTGCCGATGGTATTTTTCTGCCTGGATAACTTAACAAAAATTAAAAATATTATTTGACAACTTAAACCACTAGAATTAAAAAATAATATATTATTAGATTATGAGCGATTTCAATCTAATTGTATAATTGCATAATCTTCGACGTCATCTTTATTATTTGAATTGGAAGAGGTAGAAGGTGTTACGGCTGTTTTAGTTTTCAAAGCATTAACAATTTTAAACATAGTATTCATTTGTATTTTATACGATTTGCCAGTTCTTTCTAAAATTTCACGGCGATCTTTTTCTTTAGCCAATTGCAACTCCAATTCTTGGACGTTGCATTGAAGATTTTTATTTGTTGTTATTTCTGTAGAAAAAATTAAATAGATTAAAATATTTATTTAAAAAATATTGAAATTATAGTGAAAATACATACTTTCTTGAATAACTTTATCTTGCTTCCTTTTACATTCGGGACATATTTTCATTTGGGTTGAATCATCAATTTCGTGATGGCATTTGACATGATAATACTGTTTACATTCTTCACATTGATCCAGATTATAGTCACTCTTTAAGCAGTAATTGCATAAACGTTTATCATCCGGCGAACTAGACTCTGAACGTGATGTTGGCGCCGAATTTGATTTATCGGTACTACGCCTTTTGGCACGAGGTTTAGACTTCTTTTTGACCGCTGGTGTCAGCAATTTACGTTTCCTTGTAGTCATTGGTTCATCATTCGACGATAGATACTAAAATATAAAACAAAAAAAGTTTAAATAAAATATTTTTGATCAAAAAGTTGGTAACGCAATTTTTTGCACATGTTTTCTATACTAAACTATAACTGAAAATTAAAAATGTTGATTTTTAAAATTGAAAAAAAATTAAGTTTTTTATTTGTTGTTAGATTTGTGTTGGTTTTAAATTTTTAAAGATTTTGTGTAATAATTTTACCAGCGAACTAACTCCGCACTTTGAACTAAATTATTGAAATCTAGATTCAATTTATTAATCTCGCTTGATTGATAGAAATTTTTCGTTTACTAATAAAAATCGTTAAAATTCTAATTGCTAGCACTCCACTATTTTTGATAGAAATCTTTATTGTGAGGAAACATTCTATTCACGACGATATCATATTTCCAGTAATCTTCTCTATTCATTCTTGCCCAACAGAAACCATGAAATATAAATTTTTAATTGAGAAAAATAATTGATCGATAGAAATCTTCGATTGATAAAATATGTACAGGAGTGTGAAAAGGTACAATAAATTAAAATCTAAAATAAGCTTATAAATGGGAAAAAAATCTATCACGTTTCTACGATAAGAAAACATCTTTTTGAAAAGCCTTAAGACCTTAATTTTATAATTCACCTAGTTGAGGCGTTGTGATATTTTAATGAAAATTGTTTTTATAACAAAATATAAAGCAACTCTTTACCAAGGTGAAATACAGAATTTGTGATTTTGAAATACATAACTTTTTATAAAAAGAAAACTGGCTCTGGTTTCCGGACGACTCAAATTTTTACTCGATCAAATATTGCCCACTAATATGTACACTCAACTTTAACTAAAACGATTCGGAATATTTTATTAAAATTACATAGATTTTCTAAATGCATCTATGCAAGCAGCATTCGCTTACTGTACACATTATCCCTAATCGCAATTACAACAATAATAATATAAAAAGAAAACTCACCCCTACATGGTTTCCATAATGATAATTTGTATTTTGTGGAGAACGTTTTAATCTCTTCGAGTGCCTTTGCTGCAGCTGAGCAACCATGTCAGGTGTTAATATATCAAAAAATCTTAAAAACATTTCGCAGCCATAATCTTCAGCATTATTATGAATTTCTTTAGATAAATATTCAGAGCGTACGGATAAAAAACGATCTGGTATGTATGAAACAATTCTTTCTGGCGATTTTTTTGCAGCAGGTTCTTTCCGGGAATTTTTTGCAGCTCGTTTACCTCTAGGTTTAGCAGTTGATTTTTTAGGTACATCAGTAATTTTAGATTTAGCAACTTGTGGTGCTGGAGGTGCTGGTGGAGCTGGTGGTGGTGGAGGAGGTGGTGGTGTTGGTGGTTTAGTGACTGTAGAAACTGGTCCTCTAGCAGCAACTTGAGCTCGTTTTAGAGCTTCTCTCAAATTCATGCGACTTAATGTGACATTGGTGGAAACGGGTAATTCATTAAGTTTTTCCTTTTCCTCTTTGTTCTGTTTATATATATCAGCCAAGGTAGTAGGAGTACTTTTACTAACTGTAGGCTTAATGTCCATGGTCATTAGTTCATGTGGCATTCTTTGATTCATCGGCTTTAATAGAGAAGTTTGCGATAAGACGGCATTAAAACCAACATTAAAGTTTCTTAATAAGCTTTCACTATTAACACTACTACCACTCGAGCTGGGATATTCTCTCTTAATGCCACGATATTTTCCATGTACTTTAGCCACCTTATCCAATACATTACCATCACCAATTATATCAATAACTTCCATATTACTTAAATCCTGATTATGTTGATGGTGTCGCTGCTGCTGCTGTTGTGGTTCTTGCTGATCTTTTTGTACTTCGAAATATTTTTCAATTAGTTTCTCTTCAGTATAACGAGGCACTATTGTACTGGGCAAAATTTCAACACTATTATCATTGATAAGAGGTGTTATATCCTTGGAAATTATGGTATTGGTAATATTGAGATTAGTTTGTATACCATTATGGTTTAGCATTTTAAAAAATTCATCTATAATACGTCTTAAACGTAAAAATAGAAATTGTTGTTCGGCATTAATTTCATAAATTTCTGATTCCAATTCATAAAGAATCCGTTTCTTTTGTTGAGGATCCTGAAAAAATATATTAAATAAACACAATTTGTCATTATAATACACATCTTTAATTATAAATAAAATAAAATGAATTTAAAAAATAATTGAATTAAAATTAAAAAGTTGAAGTAAACTGAGAACGACAAACATTTTGAAAAACAGGTGAACATTAACAAATGCTCTTGGATATTGACATGATCGACAACATGAAGGCGATTTTTCGATTTGAAATTAGCAGGTCTAAAGAATCTATAAAAAAAATATAAATCAAAGTTCAATTAGCTGGCAGATTAACTTAAAACTTAGTTTATCGCAGGAATGATGCTGTGGTTTATATTGTTTTATATCAAGAAACAACTAGAAAAAATTGTTCCGACATATTTTTGTTAATAAAATTATTAATGCCGGATAAAATTCGTTTTCGGTTTAAACCAAGTTTAACTGACATTTCAAAAAATTGTTTTTAGTTAAGAAATTATTTTGTGGTTAACTGGAAATAAAATTTATATTTCTTTGGAAATTTAAGGCAATAAATATTTGTGGATTTTTGGCAAAACTGACACTGAAAAAAGTTTGTCGGTAAAATCTACTGAAAATTACAGTTAAAACAAAGAAATATGCAATTAAAAAGACGACAAATGTCTTTACCTGGAAAATAACTAAAAATGTAGTTTTTTTATTTCTATTAATCATATAATTATAAATTATATTCTAATACCCTAACCGGCATTAACAACGAAGGCTATCGGCTCGTTGTAGCGAAAACAGACCAGAGCCTCTATAAGACGATTATCGTTTATCGTCACCTTTCAAAGTTAAATACCTACCATATTTTATAAAAATTTTAAACTGTTGTTACAAATTTGGTAAAAGTTAGTAATTTTCAATTTTATATGTAGTTCAATAGTTTGGTAAGTAACATATTTAAGACGATAGAATTTTAACTTTGAAAGTGGACAATAATCGTCGCTCGTCTTTATAGAATCTGGGCACTGTCCATAGATTTTTCTTAACTTAAAGTCCACACGTGACATCAAATTAATGTTAAAACACGAAAAATACATTTTTTCAGCCTTGAGTAGTTATGACGACACAATATGTGCATTTTTGCATTGTGTGCAAAATGCCATCCTACACAGAAAAAAATTACAAAATTCTGTTTGTATATTGAACATCTTAAATAGAACATTTTTGTAAATCCAAAAAAAAATATTTTTTAAAAAGGCACCAACAATGGAATTGGTAAACACAAAAAACTTTTTGTTATTTTTTTTTGTTACTTAAATTTTTATTTTCAAAGAATTTTTATATGAAAAATAACAATTTACAAACAATTCAAACAAAAAATTGTTAGAAAAAGTAAAGTAACGCATTGACAAATCGTCAGTTTATTGGTTTCACCTATATGCCAAAATGTCGGTAGCGATAAAAATTATAAATGTTTAGAAAATTTTTCCTTAAAATCTATAAGATACATTTTTTTTAGTTTAACCATCGGTAGTGGCATGTATTTTGAACAAAACTAAAAATTTTCATTAATTCATATAGAATATGTCATAATTTATTTAATAGCTTTTTATGCGGCACACAAGAATTTTCAAATTTTGAGTAAGCCGATTATTTAAGATATGATATTAGATATCGAAAAATAGGTTTCGAAATAAGGAAGAGGATATTTCAAATATATATATATATATTCCATTCCTAACTAATTTTTTTTAATTGGTCAGTGGGTCAAACCAATAATAAGCTAACGAAACAAAATACAACACTAGGCTAAGGTGCCAAATATAGTAAAAACATTAACATACACACATTTATATGTATGCCTGATAATAATTAACATTTTTAAACTTAATTATATGATAAACTGGTACAAATTATTTTAAATTTAAAAAGAATTAACAATTTTTCTTCTTTAGACACTACCTTTATAACCAATGACTAAATAATACTAAAATACGATACAGTTAAATATATGAAATGACAACACAACATATATAACGACCTTAAACAACAACAGCTACAAACAAAGCAAACAATGAACGATAAAATAAATACAATAAAAGAAAATTGTGTTTGAACTGCATTTCAGGCTAAATCAAAGAAAATTTAAAAATATAAATAGATTTTCCAAAATGTTTTAAAAATTATAATTGATTTTTTTTAGTGGCTACAGAGCATTCCATTAAACATAACCTCAACTATTTACTGTTTATACAAATGTGTAGATGTATGTACAATTTTTATACAGTTTATGTTTTGAACGTTATAGATGATAAAGGAATATTCTCGGTTTGCGTTTATTATTAAAAGATATAAATATTGATACAAAACTAAACCTTTAAGTATTGGTCTGTTTGCTTACATTTTTTGTAATTCATAGTAAACTTAGAAATTATAAAAGAATTGCAAAATTTTGTGTTTTTTCAAATGTAATGAAAGCAAATCATATGAATATATTAATACAAAGAAACAACTTAATTAAAAAATTAGGAAATTTTACGTCAAAAACTAATTTAAGAGAAAAAAAGTAGTAAAACTAGTAAAAACAAGAGTGTTAAAAAGAGAATTCGCCTTGAAATCAACATACATAAAAAATTTTTCTTTTTATAAATCGGTGATTTATTCATTATCACTTTTAATAAATGATTTGGTGTTAACTAAAGTGCTACACATATGATTTAGTTGAATTTTGTTTTGATTGAATAATTAATCCATTTCGATTTTAAGTTTGATTCGTTTGATTTGATAAAAAATCAATTTGATTCTTGGAATTACATATTTTTTGAATAAAGTAGAAAATAATTCAATACATAAAAGGACTTTGCGAATTTATTCGTTGAAAATTTAATTCGTATTAGAAATTGGATTAATCCCGTTTTTATAAAGCGAACGTAATAATTCCGTCAGTGGAGGTAAAGTAAATATGTTTTTAAAGGTCTGCTGTGAATAAAAAAAGTACTGCTTTCGCTCTTAAGTAGTAAACAATCTAATAAATAGTTTTTTATACATTAATTTGACAACTTTCTTTACCTTTGTTTATTTGATACAGGTGAATATCAAAATCTCGTGAAACGCAATTCATTAAACGATATTCTGTCCAAAGTAGCCTTTTTGTGTTGTTTTCAACATAAAATGTGGCTAGACAAAAGTTTGGCCATCGAAATTTAAAAGGTTGTACAAGAGCGATAGTTTAAAACTTTCCGACGAAAATTATTCTAAACAAATCTAAAGTATTAAAAGTAGTATATTTTGAAAGGTCTTTTACCAGGACACCCACCAATGTGGATAAAAATTAGTTATGTGATTGAGGAAACTAAATTCATATGTATGTGCACTTTTAGTTTAGTTTTATGCAAAAAACAATTAATCTATTTTGCATGGTTACTATCAATTTAAAGTGAATGATTAACACTTTGCCGCACAAACACAGCAAATAATTATTTTATCTTTTTCTTTGGAATGTCAAGTAATAAATTAGAAAATTTATATTTTCAACCGAGTTTTTTATGGTTTTACTTTACAACAGTTTCATTAGGGAGGCCCTCAAGGGGAGACTTTTCCCCTTTTTGAAACTTTCCAAAAATCCCATCTTAGCGGATGTCTACATCGGAGGATAAAGCTACATACCAATTTTCAGCTCCAGCGTTTTTGTCTGGGCGATAATTAAGTGAGTGTGTCTGTCGGTATTGTCATTACTTCGATTTAATGTGTTTAACAGAAGCTAAATTTCGAAATGCCACGCACAATGCCTTAAAAGATTGTTATAAGATGCCAAGCTAAATTTTTTACAAACTCAACATATACCAGATAATACATTTTAAAATTGTGGGTTGTATAATAATTATCACGCCCACTCCTTTCCCTACCCTATCACACAAATTTTTCTCAAATACATAGCTTAAAATTTTGTTAACAACAGGAACAGAATTGAAGCAATTTAGGAAGTTAAATTATATAGAAGGTGCCACCCCAAAATTTATGATATGATGATGTACAAAATGTTATCCGAAACCGTCGAAGAGGAGCAGAGAAATATCACTTTCAAATTTGACACGTTAAGTCTTCTCGTCCCGTTTCCACCATTTTTAGTTCAGTTTCTAAAAATGTTGGTAAAGTTCTCTGTATCAAATTTTGCTCAAATACGTCAAACATGAGACTGTAGATGGTAGGCCTCCTCATTCTATCCCAACCACTTCTGGCTGAGAGCTTAAAAATTTTGCAATACATCATGCTAAATTTTCTTAAAATGAGTTTGTCAAGCCGGTAAAGAAATTTAAAAATTTGAGTTGTAAAGGAGGTGTCACGTCCACTTCTTTTAAAAAGCCCAAACTTAGTGCAGTTTTTTTAGAAAACCCGGTGCAAAAGTTAGCTTAAGTATGTGATACAGGCACCGAGATAAAGCAATTGAAAAATTTTGGGTTGCATGTGACGTACCATACCCTCTTCTTCATTCCGTCCCGTATTTGACAATTTAAGGAGTTGTTATAAGATGATGTTCCAAATTTTATTTGTACAAAATTTTTTCATATACGATAGCTTTCAAAAACTTAGGCTTTATTAAATGTGCTCGCTCCGTTTTTCCAACCCGCCCACTTTCTTGGCAATGCTTAAAATTGTTGTTAAAAAACAAAGTGCTTGCCGCTTCTCCTCAAAAACGTTCAGAAGGAACCAAGATAAAGCAATTGCAAATATTGGATTGTATGGGAGGTGCCACAACCAATTCCCAATTTCCCCAATATCGGCTTAATGCTTAAAAGTTTGGATGAAATTATCAGTGCCAAATTATACTCAAATAGTTTAACATGAGGTAAGGAAAACCGATATAAAATGTTGAGTTTTATGAGAGGTGCCACTTCCTTCGTATTAAACCCGCTCACAATAGCCTCGGAGCTTAAAAATGTTGTTAACATATGCATGCCAATTTCAGCATATATACATATGTTAATTTGAAGCCGAAGTAAAGCTCTTCATAATCTTGGGTTGTATGGAAGGTGCCACGCTTTCTCTACCAAAATGTTTGAGGAATTACATCAAGATGTCGAAACTGGTCAACATAAGGAGAAGAATATAACTTATAGAATTTAAGGTTTTATGGAATATGTAACACAACACCCCATTTTTCTAATCTAGTTTTGTTAAAAACGCAGTGACAACCCCGGCTGAAATACGTACAACAGAAGCCGACTTAAATTGCAGGTTGTACTCTATGTCCCACGCCCCATCTTCCTGTTGCACCTATTTTTGCGTAAGTACTTAAAAATATTGTTGCAATACACCATTCCAAATTTAGCTTCAATACAATTTACATTTAGGTTGTTTTTGAGGTGCTTCTACTACACCCACATATGGTGCAGAGTTAAAGAGACATTATTAGAAAATTAGGTCCAAATTTTGATCAAATATGTGTTACCTAACCACTCCGGTTTTGGTGCAGTGGCAATTTTGTAAGATCTAGCAAAATTTTTTTCTTAAACGGTTCAATAGAAAAATTTAGGTTATAGAGGAGGAGCAGAGCAACGCGCCTTGTAGGTTGGTAAAATATGATCAGAAAATTTTATAGAATCGGTTCAGTTCTTTGGACCTGACAATGCAACAAATAATCCAGTCAAACAAAAATAATAGCATAGGATTTGACCTTTTTGATTCGATGCGAAAAGTACTTCGCTCGGTTAAGATCATGAACTATTTTCTAAAAGTAATTATTTAAAAAAAAAGCAGGTAGACGAAACTGTTTGCATGTCATAAAAAAAAAATAACGATACCTTTGAAAATTAAACAACTTTTCAGCCGCCGCTAGATTAGGATTTCCAAAAACCGTGACAATATTATTTTCGTGTTGCGGTTACCTAACTTTTTGAGCACAGCAAAACAAAATTTGCAAAAACAAAATATCTACCTAATATAAAATCAGTATGTACCTAATTTCTTAAAACACTCAATGTAAATTGTTTTTGTAACGCAGCGCTTCTCCGAAATTAATCCTCTTACTTTAGTGTACCATAATAAAAATTTCTTAGAATCTAAAGAAAATTGTTAAAATTAGATCCTCACGGCAAAACCTACAGATATTGAAAACACTTTTCGACAGATTCTGACGCCATTTTTCTACAAAATAAATATTTGTATGAAGAAACCCGATGTAAATCTAAATGTTTTTACATTATTGACATCTTCAAATTTTTCGTATACATAGAATACTTATTATTTGAACAAGTTTAAGGTTTAGTTTATTGAGCCTTTGCATAAATCTTGATAATTATTAAAGAACTGAAAAAATTAAAACAGGACTAAAATGTAATATTCTGATAAAGTGATTTTAAACAGTAACTGACTTACAATATTTTAAATTAAATTTATCAATTGAATAATTAATAAAAATATAAATAATTTTCGCCCTTGCTAACAGGAACATTCACCATAAACTGATAGTTCTCATGTAAAAAAGGTTAATTATAACGACAATAATTCTATTCTATTCATTGTTAATTTCCATTAAAAATTGAAAGAGTTTAGATTATTCAGATTATTTCAAACACGATGAACCCGTACTATAAATGAACGTTCAAAAGTTGAAAGATGTCCAAGGGGTATATCAATCTGAACATTACGTGTTGAGTTTTTAGCAATTTTTTTTTTTTGTAGAATAAAATAAAATTCGCAATTGGAAAGCAAATCAATATTATTTTATAGAACAAGCTTCTAAAATTTATATGCAATGTCCTACAAGGGAGTTTTTAGCTCGCCTGTAAAGTGTATATTTTGAAAATAAATACTTTTGTTAAAAGTCCACATATATTTTGTTGGGTATAAAGTTTTTAATAAAAACTAAAAATTATCTGTATTTTTATATACAAAATGCATTCAAAAGCAGGGCAGATTATGCACTTTGAAAAGAAATTACTCCTTTTAACTGAATGGCTGTTTAGTAAAGCTCCAAATTTTAGTCTGGAATAGATCCCATTGAATTGTTTGCAAACTACTACTCATATAAAGAAATTTGACGTCTTGTTGAATGTTTATCTTTTTTAAGAATAAAGACTTTTAAGATACACAGAAAAATGATTAAAGAATTTAAAAAGGGAATCTTATAGATACTTTAACTAAAATAATAGTTAAACTTTCAGAAAATCTTAAAGTAAAAGTGAAAGTATGTATCTAAACTGGCAAGATTGAAAAATTAAACAGACGGAGACAAACAGCACATGATTATAGCAAATGAAACAAAACAAAAATGTTTAACAAAAAACGTGTATATAAATAAGACTTTTCTTAATTTATATAGAATATGATTATAGAAGGAAAAAAACGATAAATATGTAATACTTAAGTTTTAATAATAAACAAATAATTGCAAGATTTTCAGAAATTTTAAACCAAAATAAATAAAAAAATTAAATATTTTACTTACAGCATCTGGTTGTTGTTGAAAAACGTCTATTACCATCTATAGGGGGGTGGCGGAAGAGAAAAATTAAAAGAAATTAGTATTAATAAAATTTAAAATCAATAAGCTAATGATTGTTAATAACATCTATCATAATCATTTGCTATAATTGGCAAAAGTTAAAAATTAGATCAATTGACTGACCCGAGCAAATGCCCAGCCAACCAAATCTATTACCAAGTTTGCACAATAATTTTTGTATTAAATGTGTTTGTGTGTTTCTTTCTTTTACTTTACTACCACTCACCTGATGAACCTTGATGTGAGCCTTCAAAGCTCGTTGACAATATATTATATCATTTTTAAGATCTTTAGGCATTCTAAAAAAACTTTGCATATAAAATTGAAATAGACGATTGCCCGACATTTCAGGGGGTGGCAAATTAATCGTCGAACTACAACTGGCTGTGATTGGAACCGTTGAAGACATGATGATGGATTTTAATTTTTGCGTTGAACCAAAAACACGATTAAAACAACTGGCTTGGTTGGTGTGTGATTAATTGTAAGTTATCAGTTTATTTTTAAGTCAGATTTTTATTTTGCTTTTTTCAAAAAAAAACACTTGCTAACTACTCCCTTAATTTCAAATGGTCAATTTTGAAAAAATTAAAATTCTCTAATTAAAAGAAAACGTTGCGATTTGTCCAATACTTCTTTATCGAATGTGGAGTAATATTGAAATGAGAAAAAAAATGTTTTTAAACTTTTTACATTCAGTTAGAAATTTCTCTTCATATGTAAAAAACTACTTGTTTTCTCTTTCTATTTGCTAATCTCACAAAAGCAACAACAGTCAATTCATTCCATAATGGTTTTTGACAGTTCATATGACAAAAACAAATTTAGCCCGCCAACCTCCAGGCGTTTGCAAATTTTTAAATAATTGTATGTTTATCCAAATAAAATTTATGTAATTATTACGTTTGCTTAATTTCCATCTACTTGTTTTTAGTATTTTGTTTAAAAATAACACAATTCAAGCTAGTGCTTTAAATTTGTGCTTGCCTTTGTCATTTTGCAAGGTTGCAATTTTCATGACATTTCCTTTTTCTATTGTCTTGTTAATTAGCGCTCTTTTTCTTAAAAAGCTATGGAATTTGTTGGTACCATTTTAATATGTAAAATTTTAATTTTGTTTAATTTGACACTTTTATTTTATTTGTTATTACTTGCTTCAACGATTGTTCAAATTGAACTGAAGATAAATCAGCTTCTCCACAGGGCATACTGCCAACTTGCAGCTTTTTCCGCTAATGTAGCGCTTTTTATTTTTAATGCGGGGGAATCAGTTTTTTGTACTTCAACATCAAATGAAATTGACGCAGTAATAAAACAAAAATAGGTTAGCGCAAACATATTCAAATGCGATTGCTGAATATTTTAATTGTTGCATTCAAAACTCAGTTGTATTCAGGGAACTAATTCTGAATGTGTGAAGCTGTGAAGTGATAAAAAGTTTCACTATTTGCAAAGAATCAGACTCTTGATTTAACTTTTGCGAAAACTATCTGTCAAAATTTTATCATATGAGTTTGTGGGTATGTGTGAAATGGTAGTATGCTTCTTGGCAAATTTTTGACAGTTTTGAATAAAATTTCAATTTTTGACATAAAAATAAAAATTTTTGAAGCTTTAAAATTTGTAAGCTTCTAAAAGCAAAATAAGAACAAAAAAAAATAAATAAATTCGATTCTTTTTCACACATAAAAATTTAAAACTTTTTCACTATAGAAAAATTTATTTTTAGTATACCACTTTGCTTCCATTTCACACACACACCCCAAATAAAAGTTCATGAAAAAATGTGAGTGTTGCGTTATTTTACAAACATTGTATAAGCGACTTTTTTTAAATTGATTATTTTTTACATTTTATTTGTTAGCGACTTTTTTTTAACTTTTATATATTTTCTAATATAGTTTTTTAAATTTTTTTTACAAAATTTTTAATTTTCAAAGGATTAGAGAATTTATAAAAAACAATAATTACATTTTTATTATAAAAACATAAAACGCTCAAATCGCATTCGAAACATCCGTGTTTGCAGCACTGCCCAAAAAAATTAAAACAATAACAAAAATAATTGCTCTTGTTTCTATTCCAGAAGCATAAACGCATATAAAGAAATTTCTTTATATTATTTATTTATTAATCCATATTGTAATTGTAATATATTTTTTAATGAACAAAAAAAATTAAGTTTTTTAATAAAATTTTGCTTTAAAACTCACGGAACGAGTGGAATGAAATAAAATTGGCAGATATTCATCATTACCAACATTTTTTCAGAACGAGAATGGTAATCGCTCAAAATGAACTTGAAGTGCAAAATAACTGCGAAGTGAAAATGATAAATTATTTATCACTTCGCAAAACAATTTTTTTCGGAATTGGCTCCCAGGCCCCTAAAAACATAATTCCTTACATAAATTTTCAAATCTGACTTAAATTTCGACGAAATATTTTTTTTAATAGTCAGTTTTCCTAACAGGCACAATGATGATAATACAATTGAAAAAAGACAAAAAATGTTCCATTTATATAAAAAAATATAGAATTAACTTTGTTTCCTCCGTTATACTTAGGCTCTAGTAATAATTACAAAAGGTTTTTGTTTTCTAGGTTTTTTTATTTTTGATTAGCTTATCTAAAACTTTAGGTTCAAAAAAGACCTTTTGCTGTATCGAATTACATTTATCAACCGAGCTTAAAAACATGACTTTGCCAACGTTAATAGCTTGACACATAAACACACCTAATAATGTTAATAATTCTAAAGGCTGGTTCAGCCAGACGCAAACGTATATTTGTATAGGAAATTTAATCAGTTATATAAAAATTGAAGGTGTTGTCTTGTGTTTTTTGTCTCAATTTTAAAATATATTATTTTTGAAATACATATACAAAACATAAACACACAAAACAGATTTTTTTCGAGGACTCAATACGTTTAGTGTTAACGCTACTTATGTCAAATTTATATGGGAATAAGACATTAAAAACGTTGATAGCTACAAATACAGCTCCTGTGGAAAGCTGTCTATTTATTAAAATGCCAAACCTGTCACAGTGTTGTATTTGAGTAGCTTTTCTCGGAGGATTTTTCCCCGGGTATTGCCAGAGTTTTAATGTAAATTACTTTCAATCCACTTGTTAACAACTCTGTAAAAACTTATCACAGCCGGTTGTTTGTGCATGCGTGCGGTATACATCAAAGAAAAGTTTTTTGCAGTTTAAATATTGTAAATATTATCGACAAATAAATTGATTCAGTAAAACCTAACAATGTCTGATAATGAAAAAAATATACCCGAAGGATGGGAGGTACGCACAAGTCGTTCAACGGGTAAGTAAATTGAAAAATACCTCGAGAGTATTTAAAGTTTTTCTTTTTTTGCAAATGATACCTTCTTGTTTTAATTTACCCAAATTTTATTGATTTTATATTATTGTGTATTTAAGGTCTTACCTATTATTTAAATATCTACACCAAGGAATCCCAATGGGATTTACCCACAGAACCGGCTAAGAAAGAAATCACTTCAAGTGGCCCTAGCGAGGTAAGAGCCTCACACTTATTGGTCAAGCACAAGGGTAGCCGTAGACCCTCATCTTGGCGCGAGGAGAATATAACACGTACCAAAGATGAAGCTCGTCAGATATTGGAAGATTATCGTAAGCAAATTGAAAGTGGTGATGCAAATCTGGAGGATTTGGCACAAAAATACAGTGATTGCAGTTCAGCCAAGCGTGGTGGCGACTTGGGAATGTTCGGCCGTGGGCAAATGCAAAAACCGTTTGAAGAGGCCGCTTTCAGCTTAAAAGTTGGCCAATTGTCTAAGATAGTAGATACAGAATCTGGACTACATATTATTTTACGCACAGAATAAATGATTTTTTAACTAAATACATCTAGCATTTAGCAAAACAAGCAAAAAATAATGCATTTTAAGGCTTAAGTATGTCCAATCTTCCGAATGGATGGCATAAACTTGCTCCCGTTTTAAAATACAAAATCCTATAAACAAAAAAAAAAAATCTAACAGTTTTAATTCCTTAGAAAGAAACTACTTAATTTTTATTACTAAATTATTATTTAAAAACAATATATTGAAATCAATTATTTTTTTTTTATTTTTTATAGTTTTTGCAAAAAGAAAAAAACTTTTTACAAATGTACAATTCATTATTAAATTAAAATTAATAAAAAACAGTCTTAACTAAAATAATTTTTTCTCCAACAATTGTGCTCCATTGAACTTTTGTTTTTTCAATATTGTTAGTTGGGATTTAATCAGACCCTTAAGTTGTGTTTTTGCTTCATCTGAATTATTTTCCACAATATTTAGTAAAACAAAACAAGCACGATTAATTGTTAACCACGACTTTAGTGTGTCTTCTGTAAGTTCTTGGATTAAGAGTGAGCCAAACGTTTGATTACTTGCATCTTGGCCTAAACGTTCTTTGTCGTTTTTAATTATTTTCTTTAAAACAATATGGAGTCCAGCTTCTTCAATGCCCAAAACGGTAACTGTGGGAATCTAATGTAGAAAAAACATAGAAAGAGTTTAAACTTGGGCTCCGAACAACATTTTGTCCTAAAACAATTAAATATTGTCGATAAAAATATAATGTTTACTTACCTCTTCTGGGTCTTCAGTTTCTGATTCATCATCTTCCTCTTCAGCATCATCATTTACAATCTTTTGAGCCTGTTTACGTTGTTTAGTTTTCAATTTTGTAGCTTCAGTGATGACTTTTTCAACATCTTGTGGTTTTGCTATTTTCTTGTCCTTAGATTCTTCTACCACACTAACAGACCAATCCGGTTTGGCTATAACTTTAGCTAACGCAGCAGCAGCATTTACAAAATTATTGGAAGTTACTGCAAAAATAATAAATATTAAAAGTTATAAAAAATACACTTTAAAAAAACTCACACTTTTTCAATATTTCTGCTGTTACTAAACCAATATGTTTATCGGATAACCAGAACTCAGGTGTTTCAGCTATTGCAGTAGCTATAGGTTCTTCTATTTGTTCAAATATTTCTTTACGTCTTACTTCCTTATCTTTTTTGCCATATTGTAAACCATCTTCAATTGCGGCTATAAATGTGGGATGGAAACAATTGGTATCGCCGGGTGAAACTTTCCATTCAATAACTCGTCGACCCCATTGACTAGCCATAAGAGTTTTCAATTCGGGATGTATGGTATCATAAATAGCCTTTTTAGTAGCTTTGGTGTCATCTAATGAATTGAGAACAGCTATAGCAAAAATGTGACCATGTTCATGAGTACAAATTTTAACCAAATGTTCTTTAATATTTTTAATAATAGCCTTTAAATATAAAGAAAAAAGAAATAAAAATAACAAAAGGGACAATTGCAATAGAATCATTGCGTTTTACCAGATAAGAACAAAACGTCTGGGACATTGCCTACAGACTAGAAATCTCAGATTTTTACATATACATATTTTTTTCTAAAAATAAAACGAATATTCTCGTTTCTATTACAGAAAAATCGAATTTGTTTAGAAAATAACGTAAAGTCACCACGCGTTTTTTATGTATTAACTCAATTGGTTTATATTTCCCCTTTCCCGGCAAACTTTTATGTACTTACTCTTCTATTTTTAGGTGTTGATTTATGAAAACATATTATCGCCGCTTGACTACCATCTTTAGTCGTCAACATTAGTGGTATAAGGGCCGCAAACATGGTTACAGTTTCCTCTACTTTATCCTCTTCCATTTCTTTAACATATTCCAACATTACAGCATGAACTAATGAATTGTCTACCAATTGTTTATTGGATACATGTTCCAAATTTGCTTTTACTGAACTTAAAATTGAAGCCTTCATATTTTTCATATCCTTGTAACAATCGGAAAGACATTTAACATTGTCATCTTTCGATTTTTTATACAAGTCACCATAGAACTCCTGACGCATATAGGCTTTTTGTTTAGTATTTGCTACTGTTAGAAATACATGATCCAATATCTTGCTGGATATATTATGACAAGCTAATTTGACTATATTTCCAAAAAAAGCATCTACAAGTCTGGACTTGGTTACCGGAGAACCATATTTAAACATGCGTAAAACACAAAAGTGAGAATATTTGGATACGGACATTTCCACTGCAAATGACATTAAACTTTCTGATAGTTGTTCTCTTACAGAGGGTGAAGCAAATTTTAACATAGTTTGTATTATCCGAGCAGTATCATGAGCCATAACTACCTTTTTAAGGGTATCGCCCGTGTTAAATAAATTATACAATTTCTCCACTAACTCAGACTTCTTGTCTGTTTTGCGACACTTCAATTTCTCATAAATCTGTTTGGCTTCAATTGATATTTCATATGTATTCTTGGATTGTTTGCGTTTTAGTTTTAAATCTTTTTTATCTTGTTTGAATTTACGCCAATCCGTTTTTTCAGGTTCTCCTAACTTGTCGCCATTCTCACCTTCCTTTTTATCTCCAAACTTAGGTTTTCCAGCAAATTTATTACCTGGTCTGTGTTCAAATTTATTTCCCGATTTTCCACCAAATTTATTTCCTGGTTTTCCAGCAAACTTTTTATCACCTGTGCCTTTAAATTTCTTATCATTTCCAAGGTATTTGTCACCACTTTTAGCTCCCACTTTGCTCAGCTTACCAAATTTTGATGTTTTCTTATCTTTACTTTCATTGTCCTTTTGAAATTCAACATTTTTCTTTTTTAAGGGTTCTTCAGAGCTGCTGCTTTTATCTGCGGCACGTTTCTTGGTGTTAATCATTTTTTATTTATTGAAAAATACAATCTCTACTTAACAAAAGTACTGTGCATAAAGTAACACCCCACGTGCGTTTAAAATTACTATAATAAAAATTGTTTTCATTTGAAATCACTGTTGTCAACTTTTTCTTCAAGAAAAGTAGCTACTAAATCCAATAAAAAATCGCTAGAAATAGCTAGCAAAAAGAAGGAGTTAAAGGTTGCACCCGAAATCTAGTTTGAACTGCATTTCGATTATGTGGTACTGCATACTGTTATACTAAATTTACACTGTACTCGTTTTAACCGGTTTTCGGATTAAAAATCAGATTTCCATAACTAGGTTTTCGTAAAATCTAGTTCAATAATTACGTTTGTACAAGATTCAGCAATAATGCAGCTTTCCAGTTTTTGCACACAACATTGGTATAATGCCAGGTTGTCATACCATGAACAAAATGAAAAATCTTGCTGAAATAAAAACGAAATTTAATAAATTGTGGAGACGTTGTATCGACTTCGTCGAATATAACTCTGAATTTGCCCATAAAACGTAATTGTGGTTGGCAACGCTTGTATTTTTGCGATTTGTTGACGTTTAGTAAGCGAAAAAACAAGTGGCCACGTACATAATACATTTGTATGTGTGCACAATATATTGTTACGATTCTACCTTTTAAAATCGTTAATTTTGGTTTGTGCATCTCTGCCTCAAAATAAAAACAACGTGTTAGTTTGCGCTTAAAAGAAAATATACATTTTATTAATAAAAAGTACAAAAACTATTAATTTTGTTTAATTTTCTGGTGGTTGACAATGTTTGCCCAAAAGAGAAGACGTTATTGGGGCAATAACCCCAAGTTTAAGATGCCTAAAACATCTGACGGCCCAAGTACTAGTGGCAATAGATTTCAGCTTCTATCTGACGATGAAGAAGAAGAGGTTGTTGCTTTTAAAGAGAAAATTCCTCCTATAATTGTGGACGCTACCCACAGTTTTTCAAATGTGATCGGATTAATAGGCGAAAGGTACTCATTTAAAAGAATGACGATTGGAACTAAAATATTATCCAACTCACTATCACTGTACCAAGAGGCGTTAAGTGTACTTAAAGACAGAAATTTCCAGTTTTATACTCACGAGGTAAAGGACACTAGAAGCTTTAAATTGGTGTTATTTGGACTACCAAATCTGGACACTAATACGATCAGGGATGAATTTGTCAGCTCGCATAACATAAAGCCTTTAAGCATAAGGGAATTGGAAACAAAAAGGTCTAGTGTAGATGATGCACTTTACTTAATTGAGTTTGACCGTCAGCACGTATCTAAGAGGGAGATTACAAAAATTCGTTATTTTTCTAATATTGCTGTCTTTTGGAGAAAACCTCTTAAAAGCAGCAAAGGTCCCACTCAGTGCACTAAATGTGCCATGTATGGACATGGTGCTAAAAATTGTAATCGGCTCAAAGTCTGTTCAGCCTGCGCGGGTAATCATGACCTTGAGGTATGTCCATTAAACAAAGTTAATAATGATGGCAGTATAATTTATAAATGTTTTAACTGTTTAAAAAAGAACTTAAAGCACGTAAATCACAGAGCTGATGACCCTAGGTGTCCAAGTCGTCAAGAATATTTAAATATTAGGCTCCGAGCAACATCTAAATCGAAACCTATCAGTAATAAAAATAGTGCTTCTAATTTTAACATAGATGATCATATTTTTCCGCAATTACCAAGGCAAGATGGACAAAATAATACTAGTTATTCCCGCAATAATGCTAATTTGTATTCAGAGACAACTAAAAGCAAAAGTCATGATAGATATAATGACAATGACATATCCAATGAAAGGCTCATGCAAATATTTTTTGAAGCTGTAGATGCTTTACAAAAATGTCAAAACAAGTACGATAAGCTACGAGTTTTAGGTATGATGCTTCAACATGCCATATAATCCCAATGTTTTACACAATGTTCATGTTATGCATTGGAATGCCCAAGGCATAACAACAGTTTCATCAGCTGCTCAGCTGGAACACGTATTACACAAACTGAATATTGATATTCTATTTTTAAATGAGACTTTTTTGAAACCACATCACAAATTTCAACTTGGTGGCTATAAAATTTATAGAGAGGATCGCTATACGCACGGCGGAGGCGTTCTAATTGCAATAAAATGTAATATTAAGCATATTCTTTTACCAAAAATCAATACAAATACTGCTGAAAACATTTCAATTCAAGTTGAAATAAATAGACGACCTGTTATATTTACCTCAGTGTATAATCCAATTTACACCACAAATTTTACTGCTGATTTAGATAAATTAACCACCTTTTCTAATGATTTCTTTATATTTGGAGATTTTAATGCCCAAAATACTCAGTGGAATTGTGCATTAAATAACTCGGCCGGAAAGGAGCTCTACAATCACTGCCAACAATCTAATTATTACATTTTTTACCCAAGTGAGTATACTCGCTTTGGTCAAAATCTCAACTCAGTCCAGCCTTCTACAGTAGACATTCTGTTAACGAACTCCTGTCTCCAATTCTCCAACCTCAAAACTCATCCAAACATTTTACAATCGGACCATGTTCCAATATCCTGCAGTATATCTGGGCGTGTTCAAAATATTACTTTTACAGTTCCCTTATATCACCTTGCTGACTGGTCGGCAATTAGAAACTGGGTTGAAAATGAGATCGGTAATCTGAGCAGGGACTCTCCCGATTTTGTCACAGGTAATCTTGATTCTTACTTTGAAAAAATAATATATATCATAAAACAAGCTTTTGGAAAAATACCTGTCGGCTGCAAAAAGTCTTGGCAACGCGAAATCTCAGATGTTAGCAAAATGTTAATTGGTCAAAGAAATAAATATAACAGAAAATTTCAAAGATGTAGGGATTTGAGTTCTAAATGTCAAATAAAAAGTATTTTAATACTAATAAATAAACTTATTGAATTCCACCTTAATAAGGACCGGAACGAAGCATGGTCAAAATTTATTACCAGTTTACCGTCGGGCTCAAAAAAATTCTGGAAAATATCAAAAGCTATAAAATGTAATAAAAAGGCTTTTACGGATCTGCATATAAACGGCCAGGTTATAAAATCTAGTGCAGATAAGGCAAATGCTATAGCAGATGTTCTTGAAAAATCACACACCATTACTTTGAATAAATCTTCACCTATGGATTCAGAAGTTTCTAACTACATTCAAATTCTCAATGATAAAAGTATCGAAAGATCGAGCGTCCAAATTACCAATAGTGCCGAAGTAAAATCGTTTGTGTTTTTATTAAAGAATAATAAAGCACCTGGATTAGACAGTATAAATAGTATTATACTCAAAAATATGCCCAATAATTTTTATGCATTTTTAAGTAAACTTTTCAATAGTTGTCTAATAAATGGTTATTTCCCCACGATATTTAAGAAGGCAAAAGTAATCCCAATTGTCAAACCAGGAAAAGATCCTAAATTACCTACCAGTTACAGACCGATCAGCATACTAAGCATATTGGATAAAGTTTTCGAAAAAATTATAGAAAAACGACTTTTAGAATTTTCCAATCACAATGATATTATTAATCCTCAACAATTTGGTTTCCGCAAGGAACACTCTACAGCACATCAATTAAAAAGAGTGATAAATTTTCTTGACACGAACAAAAGAAATCGTAAGAGTACTGGAATTGTTTTTCTTGACATAGAAAAAGCCTTTGATACAATTTGGCACGATGGCCTCGTTTATAAACTTAACATCTTTAATTATCCAACGTACTTGCAGAAAATAATAAAAAGTTTTTTATATCACCGCTCATTTGTAGTATCTGTCGACAACGCATTATCAAGTGTTAGACAAATCCCTGCTGGTCTGCCGCAAGGGTCTGTTTTATCCCCTACACTATATTCGGTATTTACTTCCGATATTCCTGTTCGAAGAAATCATGAAGCAGCGTTTTATGCAGATGATAGTGCTTTCATTTGCTGCGGTAAGGTATCAAACGCAATTATTAAAAAGATGGAGGATAGTTTAAAATTCACCCACAAATACTTTGATAAATGGAAGATTAAAGTAAATGTCAGCAAAACCCAAACCATTATTTTTCCATATAATAGGTCAAGGAAACGTATTCCCACGAAGCAATTACTTTCTAATGGAACTGTAATTCCACTGCAAAATAGTATCAAATATTTAGGGATTATATTAGATACAAAATTAACATTTAAAGAACACATAAAATATGTTTGCGAAAAGGCGATTAAATGCGGTCGTGCTCTCTACTCCTTACTCAACAGAAGATCTCAACTTAATTTAAAAAACAAAATCCTTCTTTACAAAATGTGCATTCGGCCAATTTTGACCTATGGATGCCAGGTCTGGTTTCAAAAAGCTCCTAAAACGTACGCAAGGAAATTACAGATAATTCAAAATAAAAATCTAAAAATAATTCACAACTTACACCCTAAATATTCTACTAACCTATTGCACAGTAACTTCAACCACATAATGATTAATTCATTTGCGAGACAATTGACTCTGACATTTAATGATAAATGCAGAACGTCTAAGTATGGGATAATAAGGAATTTGCTCAATAATCACTAATAGACTCTTTGTTATTAAAGAGTTTTCATTAGTGATTGTTGTTAAAATTTTTTATAACACTAATTAATTACAAGGTTTTTTGATTGTCAATTTTCCTTATGGCTGTGATATTACGTATTAGTTTCTTTATTTAATTATTTAGTTGTTAATTGTTGAAATACTTTTTAAGTAATATCTCGAAATATTGTAAATAAATTTTTTAATAATGAAGACTTGAATAAAGACTATTATAAAAAAAAAAAAAAAAAATCGTTAATTTATTTCTTTTAAATCTAGGTCATTTTATATTACAAATAATAAACACCGATGAAATGCTTTTTTGGCTAATCTTTATTAAATAGAAACTTAAATCAATTACACAAGATACTTTATTTAAACTCTATTATGTTAACAATTTCACAGAATACACAATTCAAAAAAATGTCCATGCTTTTTCTTTAGCGTTTTATTATCAACTAAACTGCCATGCCACACTACTGGCGTATTTGTATGTGCGGGTAAAAATAACTAGAATGTGGTAGCACCGTCCGAAAACTGTATATTGGCAACTCTGAGATTATAGGTATGGCGAAGGGCTGCCATTTCACGGTTTAATATTTTAGGGCTACGAGTAAATGAAAATTGAGGAATCGAAGGTCTGTAGAAAAATTCATATACTATTTAATAGTATTGTAATAATCCATTTTTTTGTGTTTTTGATATAACACATTGAGTCTATGTTTGAACCTTTTTATTTGTAACAAAATTGATCTTTTATAACCGGATACATAATAGGCTAATAAGAACCTTTTTTATTTAAGGTTTACATATGTATAATTGTTTTGTATATTCAAATGTAATGTAAGGGATGTTGATGTCGAAATATTAGAGTATTCAAAAAACCGGCCTTTTGGAAAAATCGGTTTCGGTTTTCTTCGAAAAATCGAATTTAAAAAAACCGGTTTCGGTTTTGGCAGAAAAAACCGGTCAACCGGTTTTTTCGGTTTTTTTTTTAATTTGAATAAAAAGCTTATATAATTTGTTAATTGTTTTAATTACAAACAAAAAAAAAAAAAATTTAATATATAAAGTAATAAAAATAAAAAAATTCATTCTTTGAAAAAAAATATTTTATAATATTTTTTATTGTATTTCATTTTAACATATTATTTTTTTTTAATGTTTTTTAATATAATATCTATAATATCAAATGAATAGAGGTCATAAAGTTTGTAAATTGGTAAAATTAGGTACGTTAGTAATTTGAACGTTTAAAACGTTTTTCATTAAATATTTTTTTTATATTACATTTTAAATATTTATTTATTTATTTATTTATTTATTTATTTATTTATTTATTTATTTATTTATTTATTTATTTATTTATTTGCTTCATTTGTAATATAAGGCCTTCATGGCCCATTTAATAATATTACATAGTTATTAACATGAGATTAAAATTAAACTAAAATTATATAATATATCTACTAATATAATAAACACTGTATTTGTATGATGTGCAATCGTACATAAGTAAAAAAAATAAATAAAATGTAAAAAGAAAATCTATTTATTACTTCTAAAATAATATTTTAGAAATTATATTCAATTTAAATGTTTCGTTTTAAGACGATTTTTTTGTTTGCTTTTGATAAAGCTAGAAGTGGAAAATACTCTTTCACTAATAGTAGATGTTGGACAAATAGTCAAAAGACAATGATATAAATTTTCCAACTTTTCAGTTCTTTTGTCGCATTTATCAAGATATATAAAATTATCATATAATGATGAATGATTTTGTACAGTCTCTTTTTTAGGATTTTGAATACTGCTTATTGTGTTACTTAGATCAGAAATTAAACTATTTGAATTTGAAATATCCAAAGTTAGGTCTTCATCGCAATCTATCAGACTTACATCTAAATCTTCATAACCAAAAAAACTATTATAAAAGTGTTTGGAAAAAATAAAAGAGACCAAGTAAGCCAGTTGGTGATGTAATTAAAAAAAAAAACCGGTCAACCGAACAAAAAACACCGGGTTTCGGTTTTCTTTGAATTTACAAAATATTCGAAACCGATCGGTTTTTGAAAAAAAAAGAAACCGGTTGGCCGGTTTTCGGTTTTTGAATACTCTACGAAATATATTTGAAATTAAAATGTACTTAAAAAAGTTCTATAAAACTAGATTTCTTAATCTAGTTCGTGAGTAATAGTAAACAGTACCATATAATCGAAATAGACTTTAAACTAGATTTCAAGCGTTATGTAAGTACTGTTTTAAAGAATTCTTGCTCAAGTAAACTTGCTCTGCGTGATCCCGGACTGCCTTGCGCCTGTTTTTTAGTGTGTTGCCAACAGTAATTAACTTTTTATCTGGTAGCCATTCCTAGGCGACCCTGCATTTATTGGTACTTATTGTGTACAACTCTGTGTTTTGTTAAAATGACGACAGGAAACATTAAAGAGAGTAGACAAATAAGGGAAACCGATTTGCGTTTTAGGTGTAATGTGTTCCTAAGCGTACCTATTCCCATGTTTGGGGCCATGGCATGACAATACCAGGTACAGTCATTGGGTGGAAATTGGGGTTTTATTTAAAATTCTTGTTTATTTTTGTATTTTTATGCTATTTTCAAAAGAGAATTTACAAAAACATGACAATTCAAATCTCCAATACTCGGTAATATTAAACAGGGATAGTCAACGTTTTAATCAAGTTTTATACAGCAGAACAATAAAGAAGTATATGCTTTACTTTTTTGATGTAAAATTTGTTGCAGCAATAATGATTTTTGTTCGTTAAAAATTTGCTTCAGATGCGAAACGGAAGTTTATGCAGGATTAACAATGCTTAATAAAGCTCAGTTTACTAGCTATCAAAGCTTATGTCATTTCCATATAAACTTAACATAAGCCAACGTTTGTGTTAACGCTTAACGTTATTAATGTCAATTTTGTATGGGAATGTCACACGTCAACGTTGGTATATTTGTTGTGTTTGTGCGACAAGTTGTAAACAGAAATATTCACTATGAGATTGAGAATAACGTCAGTAATATTTCGCGTTTAGCTGTTTCATAATGTAAGCAAATGTCAAATGTATATAAGATTTTCGAACATAATTTACCGCACAGCTATTGTTCCCAGATTTGCGATAAGAGCAGTCAAACTCCATATGAAAAAGCTGTTTTTTTCACGGAAAACCCATGTCGATGGTTATTTTGGTGCAAAGTTTGGATATATCTTCGTCATTCATAGATGTATTGGACTCCATATGAAAAAGCTGTTTTTTCACGGAAAACCCATGTCGATGGTTATTTTGGTGCAAAATTTGGAAATATCTTCGTCATTCATGGATGTATTGGAAAGGTAATAAAAACATGAAAACAAAAAAGTTATTAAACAAATAAAAGAAATAGATTTTTTTTTTATATTAGCATGAGAAATGTCTTAAACTCGAGCACACAATAATTTTGAGTAGTGAAAGCATCATTTTAAATAATAAAGTTTTTTTTTGCTTAAATTATGGGTTCTTTATTAACGAAGTTCTGAAGATGAAAGAGTAGGAAGGAACAAAAAACTCATTGGTGTAGGTGAATTATAATTAGATTTATTATTAAATAAATTAAATATTAAATACGCATTTGACATTAAAGCTGTATTTTTATTCCAAAAAATTGATGCACTTAATTAAAATATCTCCAAATTTGTAAAAAATTAACAGGGGATAATTTTTTGAAATCTCCGCTTAAATGTTATAATTTTATACCAAGTTTTTGTGGCTACATGAAACCATATTTTTCTCACAGTCATTTTAGTAATGAAAACTTTTCTAAAAACAGAAAAAATCATAGTTTAATAAATTATTATATCATATCTTAATTAACTTTTAATTTTTTACATGAATCTTAAAGAAAATAGTATTCTAATTGAAATAAACTTTTTTGAATTTAAATTAATACGTCGGCATTTTATTTTTTTTTTTTTGCATTTTAGAAATAAATACAAACATATTTAAATTAAAAAAAATAATTAAAGCGGTTTCTATTTAATGTTATTTCTTCTTGATTGATATTTTCTGTGCATAGTTTGTATACCAACAAGTATACCGAAGAATTAATTAATTAATTAAAGCATTTTTTTTTTGTAGTTTTTTAAAATATTTGAGATTTTTTTTTTTGCTATTTTTGTTCAAATATAGCCAAGTTTTTGACAAATGAAAAAAATTTCAAAACAGTAGCTGTAAAAATGTTTATATTGATTATCAATGGGTTAATTAAAGCGTATCCAAGGGACCTCGGTGCCTTTAACACCAAATAGAAAATACATTTTTGGAATTGTGAGAAAATCTCCTTTGGGCCGTCACATTTACCACTCTGGGTGTTTTTCAATTTCTATATGGTGTTTTTAATTCCCGAGGTGATCATGATTTTTGAGGGGTGCCAAAAAAAGTAAGCTTTGCGAAATATAGTCTTAGGCTCCCAAAAAGAAATTCCAAAAGTGATAAAATTTTCAATCTGTGAGATGTCCGTAATCTGAAATTTAGCCCTACGATTTCAATATGTTAAAAAATTAATCACTCTTTAAAAGTACTGAAGGTTGTGAAAAATTTTCAACGCTTCGTTGATTCACACAAAAAACGCATTTTTAGTAAAATTGTGTTTGGCAACTCAATGCAAAGTACAACACTGTTGCAAAAAAAAAGGAAAAAGCACAGGAAAAATCCACCATTTTTTCGACAACATCGGCGTCTTCAATTTTTTTCCAATTTGTGAATTAATCTTAAAAAGAAGTCAATAAGACTAGAATATCGTAAACGAAATTATTGTAAATATATTAAAAAAAATATTTCAGCAATTTTACATAAAATTGCCTGCAGACCAACTGTAGAAAACAATAAAAAATCCCTCGCAAAAAAATTGCCAGCAATTTGTGTGTATTTTTATTTTCCAATTGGTGTGTTTCTCGCAATAGTGGTGTCAAAAAATCAAAATGGTGGGTAAAATACACAAAAAGAAAATATCCGAATACACGGAAGCTGCCGAAAATGAGGACAGACAAAGTGAAAAAGCTGATGACGAGGGCGAAGAAGAGATTGTGGACAATGTCGAAGCAATTGCCAGCGGCAGTGAATCGGAAAATGGTGGTATTGCCAATAATGAAAACAACAAGAGGGCTGATTCTATCATCGCAAACGACGAAGAAGCCGGTGCCGATGATGAAATAGAAGAGATTGGACAAAATGACGAAGATTTTAAGGCAGATGATGCCGGTGGAGATGATGAGGAGGGTGACGGCGGGGAAAATGAAGGTAAAAAGGCTAAAAAACGTAAGGCAACTACAAAAAAATCTGTCGACGGCGAAAGTGAAGACGAAACTCTAAATGGCTCTCCCAAAAAGAAGGGTCGTAAAGCCGGTAGTGGTAAAGCTAAGGTCAAAGCTGGTAAAACTAAGCCCAAGAAAGCAGCCGCTGCTGTTGATGACGACGACGAAGAAGGAGAAGACGGAGAAGAGGAATATGAAGTTAAAGATATTGTCGGTCATAAGATGGAACGTGGTGTTTCATATTTTTTGATAAGATGGAAGGGTTACACTAAAGCTGATGATACTTGGGAAGCGGAAGATACTTTAAATTGCCCGGAAATTATTGATAAATATAAGAAGAAGGTAAGTTGGAATGTATTTTTTTCTGGTCGAATGGGAGTGGGTGGAGAAAAACGTTAATAGGGAAAGTGCGGGTAAAGGTAGTATACGAACACGACAGTTGGTACAGTTGCTACAAAACTGATTGCCATTTTATGTTTTTCACTGTTTAGAGTTGCCATGTCAATTTGTTGTTTATTGCGACAAATGGGTTAGGTTTTATGGCGGGAAATTGTGCAGAAAATGAAGCAAAAGAGAAAAGAAAAAAAAAATAAGCTATTGGGATAATTTAAATAAAATAATTATTATGCTAAAAAAAAATAAAGAAAATATTTCAAAATAGGTTTAAAATGTTAATTATACACACTAGGTCTGAAAAATTATGTTTTTAACGGCCAAGAAGCTTATCAAATTAATATAAAAAATGCAAATATTTTATAATTTTTATACCAGTTTATTGCCAACACGTTTTTGTGTTAAAATAGTAATTTTTTAAACCTCGTAGCATTTTGTTCCGTCATACTTAACCTGACCAAACATACCGCTTTTGACGGGATTATCATTTATTCCTTTTTTAAGGCAAAATTCGCTTTAAAGCCCCTATAGAGGCCGTATGTCTAGAATTGTCTTTGACTTAAGTGAAACATATTTGGATTCAGTGACCGTGACCGTGACCTAAGATTTGTTTTGGTTTGAAAATAGACTTCAAAATACAAATTTTTAATTTTAAAAATTTTAGAATTTTCAATATCGATGCCTGCCTACCCTAAAGGAAATGATCATAGACAATGCTCTCTGCTGTAGAAATTTAACATGGTCTTTTCATTGAGAATCCACAATATAGATCTATACATAGAGACCAGAGATTCACTAGTACCAAGTCTCATCCGTAGTTTTAAAACGACGCAAGACCTCGGTTTTATTCGGCTTAAAACGTTCCAAATTACGCTGGGAATTTTGTTTTCGATCCAGTTTTTTTTAAATTGTTAACGTGTGCGGCACTAACTTTCCAAACAGTTTTTTCATACGTAATTCTTCATGTAAGTACTTGTTCGTCTGAGATGCCTATGGCATTAGCAATTTCACGCTTAGTCAAACTTGGATCTTCACTAACCATATTATGTACCTGCTCAATGATTTATGCTGTGGTTGCAGTTTTTGGATGGATCGTCTTCATGGCTGGTACGACCACGTTTAAATTCACCAGCCCAAAATTCAAAGGTGCGTTATGAAGGTGAGGACTCCTTATACACTTCAAACAATTGTTCATAAATTTCCTTTGTTTTTAAACCCTTCAAAACAAAGAATCTAATGACTGCACGATATTCAATTTTTTCCATATTAAAAAAAGTCAATGACACGTCAACTTCAAATGGCTTGTCAGCATGACTTGCAACTTTGCATGTGTTCTCAGGACAGTTATACCAACTTGAGAAAAAAAAAAGTTTGGAGCTAGCAGTGCCATCTCTTGGTGAGCGCAGGAACTTTTCAACCAACCTGTATTTTTATAAATATGGTAAGAATATCGTAGAAAAGAACATTAACTAAAATACTATCAAATTCTTTTTAAACCGAATGAATCGAAGCAAATGTTAAATAGGCTTTAGAAAATTTTTATTTTTTTTTTCAATTTCTTTAAAAAAATAATTTTAAATAATATAAAATTATATTTTAATATCCAAAAATATGAAATAGAGCTTTCAAGCCCATACGGCCAAAGTTGACAGTACTACAATACAATTCCAACAATTCATAAAATAACTTAAAATCATAATTATTATAAAAAAAACACATGTATGAAGTCCCTGATATTTGCACAAGCCATAACCTAATATCGCAAAAAGAAAGAATTGAAAGATACAACAATAGCAAATCTACCAACTCGACAAGAAAATGGCTTTAAAACTCGGTAAAGAGTGTGCAAAATTTACGATCCTGGTAAGGTATCGTATAATTCCACAATCTAGTGGTATTAACACAAAATGACTGTCTCATAATGAGTGAGAAATATCTGGGGAAAATTAAACTATGCGTTCTAGCAGAAGCACTAAATTGGAACTTGTCTAACAAGTATGGCGGATTACTATATTTTACTGCTTTATAGAAAAAATAAATTTGCCTTAAGTCCATATATTGACTAAATTCACATCCCAAAACCTGTCTTCGATATTAAGCAACATGATCTCTAGCACAAAGTGCAACATGATGAAGTCCATATGTGTAACGAATAACTCTATTGAATCATTTTTCCAACCGATCAATATTTCTAGCAGATGGAGTAAACCTCAATACAATAAAGAAAATGTGGAAGACACAACGATAGGGTAAAACAATATCGTACAGTGAACGGCAAGTAACAAGCAGCATTATAAAGCTTACGCAGTGTCCAACAGACTCTAGATATTATCAAGTTTACATGTTGATGAAAAGAAAGACTATTGTCCAAAATAAGACCCAATGATTTATATTGTGAGAATATAAATCAAAAGGCTCATTATCCAGCAAAATATTTATATTTTTATCAGAATATTTCGAAAAAAATCATGATTTTACACTTTATTGGGTTAAGTTCTAGAAAATTTGCCTTAGACCACTCTACGACCAAGATCACGATTCTCAAACCGATGTAAGTTAGAAAACTGAAGTTGCTAAAAGTTGAATATATCATATAACACGTCAAAAGAGATTAATTCTGAAAAAATATAATTAATATGCAATAGAAATATCAAGGGCCCAAGTATAGACCCTTGAGGAATGCCTCTATAAACTACAACATACATTTATACATGTATCTCGAGCTGACAAAAAATCTCTCTCTCAGAACGCGAAGTTTTAGAAAAGCTAGAGCCTCTCAGCAAAGCTTTATCAAAAAACCTATTAAAATATATTTTTCTTCTTTACAATGAAACACGTGACTAGGTATATTTCTAACAAGCACTATGACGTTGTTATGTTATAAAATAATAATATAAAATTGCTTTAAATTTGAAAACAGTATTTTCTAAAAAAAAGTAATTAAAAATTCTAAGAAAAAATTTATAAAAACTAAAAAAATATGGAATTTTGTTTCTAATTAATTCGTAAAAACCCTATCTACATTGCGTTTTTAAGGGTTTACTTCCACTGAACACACCTAACATTTTATTTTTAAAGAGTCGTCATATTCCTCTGAGAAAAAGTCCAAGATTATAAGGCATGATTCTTTAAAAAAGTCCTAGGATGCTTTGAATTGTCCTAAACAACCACTTTAGAAACCAATGCAATAGACTTAACTTGATATTTCAGCAAAAACAGCTCTTTGTGTTCTTATTGATAAAAGAAATAAATTTGTTTTGTATTTCACGATTAATCGATTGATCGCAATTTTTTCCGATTAATCGACCCGAATAGCAGATTAATCAATTTTCTTCATTTTTTGAATAATGACAACAGGTAGGGTCGAATAATAGGAAACATTTTGCTATTTCTTTGTTTCAGTGTTTGACAAATTCAACCATGGAGAGGTACACAATTGAACAGCGTGTCAAGATTGTTTCAGCCTTTTACGAGAATGGGCATTCGAATCAAAATGCATTTCATGCACTTCGTGATTTTTTTGATCAGCATAATCGAATGTGTACACAATTGTGCGAAAATTTCAGAAAACCGGGTCTGTGTGAAAAGACCTGCGCATGCTCACACAGTTACTTGACTTTTCTTAATTTTTTTTGTTGGTAGGTTTTTAATGTTTATGTCTATTTGCCTCTACATACTAAGCGAAGGTTGGCTTTAGCCATCCTAACTTTGCAGTTGTGTTATTTCATCGAAATAACATCTGTTACTATTTCTGTGTATTTTTCAAGATTAGAGAAACTACTCAATGTCATTGTTCGCTTTGTTTTGTTGTTTGTTTAATTAAGGAAGCATATATCTTCGTGTGTTCTACATTTTCGGAAATCAGTTAAATTTATATTGTTATTCCAAGGACCCTATTAACCAAGATTAACAAATTACCAAATCTTTAGCCACCCATGATGCCATGATGCGAAATGGTGCGACTACAAAAAAATTCTTTGTCGAGACCACGAAATTCTTAGCCGATTTACAGAAAAACTAAGCTTCTAGCAAGGGTTGTACCAATTCAAACATGTATACATTCATATCACAATCACTGTACTTGCGCTACAACCCTTGCTAGAGGCTAAATTTTTCTGTAAATCGGCTAAGAACTTCGTGATCTCGACTAAGATTTTTTTTGTAGTCGCACCATTTGGCATCATGGGTGGCTAAAGATTTGGTAGTTTGTTTATCCTGGTTTTATAGGGTCCTTTCATAAACTTATAGTAAGCGCATCACCTCCTAGTTTGTGTAACGCTTTTTATTTTTCTAGGTCTAGTAGAAATGTACAGCTAATAGTACCACGCATAACTAGCTCAATTTTTGAACGTTCATTTCTGCTCAGGGTATTGGCAGACTCGCATAATATTTTTAAAGGTATACTTTTCTTCTATATTTGTGAATCCATGGAAAATTAAACATTAACATCATTCTTTTTTGCTTTACATTTTTATACTTTTTATGACTCATTACAACTAAGTTGGGCCGTTTAATTTAAAGTTTGTCGCTAACATGGACTTAATGTTATTGTATAAAATTTTTATTCCTTGGATATTTTTGCAGTGGTTTTTTTATAATGCTTTTTTGGCTGGGGGCATATTTGCTTATATTTAAAGCTTAATTGTAAATTGAAAATTCTTTGAGTTTTCTTCGATCTTCTTGATTTGTATATTATTTTAAATTGAGCTTAATATTTCTTTTTATTTATAAAAAATAATTAAAAATATTTATTCCAATATTTCGTCAATACATTGGGTGGCTCCTTCAGGGAAAATTTTTTCGTATAATTTAACATTTTTTAAAAAAGATGGGAAATTAAAAATTGTTTTTTTTTTGTCAATATTAAAAATATCACAGAAAACAAAAATAACAATAGTTGAAAAATTAAAATAATGCATGAACAAAAATCCTAGTTTTTATTAACTAAATGTCTATAATTTTGTGCAATATTTGCTATGTCTGTATTATAATTAATTGGTTGTGTAGATGGTTCTTTCATAATTTGTAACATTTCTAACATATATCTGCGTCTGTTATTATGTTTTGTTTAAAATTACTATGCCAATGTTCGAGTCTTGCTGTCACTCGGCTGGTGATTGTTCATTAAATTTTTCTACATGTCAATGCAATAAATATACTTTCAATGACATTCTGGCAGTTAATTTTTGACATGCGGTTAGCATATTTTCAATTAAAATTCACCAATTTTCAGACCGAAGATTTCCTAAAACATTTTCTCCGAATGTCCGATCCATTAAGTACTCCTGTAGAATAAAAACATTATGAAATGAAATATAAACTTAATAAAGCAGTTCAGAGTTCATACCTTCTTTTTTTCATGCCGCTTTACAGTGGAAAAATTCGGCGCAATTCGGTAAAATTATTTCCATCTGAATTTAATTCCCCTTTTGATCTGGAGTGGAGGAAGGAAAACTCTTTATATCGGCACAAGTGAAAATTCAATAATATTATTTCTTTGTAATCAAAACGCGTATTCCTTTAGCATATGAAACACATATTTTTTTGGTACAGCCTCTCTAATTGCATGCCTCTTAAAAGAGCCACAACTCTTAATTCTGACCATATTTTTTACTTGTGGTCTTCATATTTAATTAACTTCATTATTTTTTTCAGTGATTCGTATGTGTCCTTAGTATTTGTGCTTAGTGCTATCGAAATAGAACTTTTTAAATTAGTAACATGTAGCAAAACTGCTTTTTATTTATATGTTTCCAATAAATTGCCGCAAGCCCATAGGGCCCATATGGCTTTTAAGCTACTTTTTTTTACGAATCAATGAATAATCGCCAATCTCCAGGATTATATGCATGTTGAATTGTTAAAAAAAAGCCACGGATATCAGTACAATACGCGAGAGAACTATTCTCAAAAAAGTCGTAAATGGACGATGGCGATTGTCAAAAATATTAGTTTTTTTTAAAACTTTTGCTAAGAGATTCCCCTATCTCTGCGACAATTTTAGGCGCTGTACCATTATTTCCAGACGATTTTGGGTGATTTCATTGTGAGTGCATGGAATTGTTGTATTTGACGGTTGATACAGCCGCTCCACAGCTTTGAACAAATTGAAATATTGAGGAATATACTAGAAAAAGTTTTTCTTAATTCATACCTGCTGTATGATTTATGCATGCATAACACTTAACATGGGATCTCCAAATCATTGGAACTCCAAATTGCATGGCGTCTACGTTTTTTATTTATTTTTTTTTATTGAATTCATTAAACTAACCGAGCCCATAGGGCCATATATGGTCAGTAAGCTAACACAAATATAAATATCTTAAAAAAAAAACTAACAGATAAAATTAAGCTTAACAAAATAAGTAAACACTTAAATTTATATAAAGGCTGTTATGTTGTACAAAAAAAATTGCAAAATTAAAATCATATTTGAATAAATAAAACATTATAACAACTCATCAAAACAAAAATATATAAGGCACAAAAATTAGGAAATCGTCAATTGAGCATGTTCCAAAAGTTTGCGTCTAAAACAATTTACAGAAAAAGAAAAAGATTTAAGTTCATCAGGCAAATGGTTCCAAATTCTCGAAGCTCTCACTTGAAAAGAGAGTTCATGACAAGTAAGTCTCATAAGAGGATACACTATCTGTTGGTTTCTTAAAAAAGGAGAAAACAAAAATTGACTACGTAAATACTCGGGGCAATTAAATTTCATAATTTTATAAAAATGCAACATAATTCGAGTATCAAGAAAGCTTTTAAAATCACACCCTAAAAAGTCAACAACATAATTTGAAATAGGCGTTCGAATCCTAACACAATACACAAAACGAACTACTTTATTAAGAAGAAGTTTAAGTTTCCTTAATTCTCCATCTGAAGTTCCAGTAAAAACTTCAGCACAATACAACATGTTTGACATTAGCAAAGCATGTGCAATACGTTTCCTAACAGACAAAGGGAGATAAAGATTTAAGGAGTATAATCGTCTTAATGTGAAATTTATCTTGGAGGATAACAAGTTTATATGTTGATCAAAGTGGATATTAGAATCAAGCATGATCCCAAGGCATTTCATAGTATCAACAAAGTTCACTGGAACATCATTAATCATTATTTTCAAATTTACAACAGAAGTAGGTGATTTAAAGAGCATAGCCTTTGTCTTGAAAGGGTTTATGCAAAGATTACTATTAGACATCCAAGAAACAACATCAGTCAACAACTGATTAATAGACAGTTCAAAAACACCAAGAAATTGGCGATCACCTGAAAGAAATAGCTGAATATCATCAGCAAAAACAAAAGCCTCACAAGGAGAACCATCAATGATGGAAAAAAAAATCATTTATATATAATATAAACAGTAACGGCCCTAAAACTGATCCCTGAGGGACCCCACTTGTCACTGGCATCCATTCAGAATCAACACTTTTCAGATGAGTAAACTGCCTTCTTCCAGTCAAATAAGAAAAAACTAAATGGCAAGCCATTCGAGAAAATCCAAAGAAATTACAAAGTTTATGAATTAAAATGGATGGACCAACACAATCAAAGGCTTTAGACAAATCTAATGATAATAAAACACCTACTTGACGAGCATCTAACGTTCTTCTAATGGAATCAGTAAGACCTAATAAAAGAGAAGATGTGTTGTAGCCTTTACGAAACCCACACTGAAAAGAATTGGTCTAAATTCATTGTTGCAATTAACAGAACCTTTTTTGGCATTCGGAATTACTTTGGCTACTTTCCAGTCATCAGGAAATACAGAACAAGTTAAAATATTGTTTATAAGACACAATAGTTGCATACTAATAAGTGGATAAATCAACTTAATAAACCTCAAAGGTAAACCGTCTGGACCACAAGCATTAGATTTAATAGAATCCAAAGCAAAAGTCAGGTCATTATAGTCAATATTCCGAAAAGAAAAACCACAGACATCAAAATGCAAATTGTTATAAAAAGGATTGAAATTGTCAATTGTTCTATGAAGTAGAAAACTTTTATTAAGTTCATCAGTATCAAAATCAACTAACGATTCGCTCGCATCAACACCTCCACTAGAACGAATGATGTTCCACAAATTTGGCAATATAAAATTTCCTCTTGGCATTACGAATAAAAGTTTTGCTCCTGTTCCTCAACCTACAATAAATCCTCCAATTCTCATTGGAAGGCGTCCGAAGATAAGCCCTGTAAGCCAAGTCCCTGAGCGAAAGATTGTACTTGATTTCGGATGAATTAAACCAGTTCTCACTAACTTTACGAATCTTACATCTCTTTACAGGGACAAGCGAGTGTAAACTATTAATACAATCCATCAAGGAGCGCAATTGAAAATTTACATTTGGAACATTATAAAAATTAGAAAAATCATATTGTAGATCCACTTCCTTTAAGATAGACAAATCAAAGTTATTATAATCTTTAAATTCAATAAAACTGTCAACACGAGATACAAATAAAGAAACTTTAATAAAAATAAAGGAATGATCAGATAAAGACGGGCACTGCATCTGATCTGACAAACAGACAGATATAGAGGGACTTATAAGAAAATAATCTAATAATGAAGACGAAGAATTCACAATATCAAAATGAGTCGGTAAAGTGTTATGTACGCAACGTAAACTCAATCTTTGACATGTAGAATGTACTAGATGTGAAAAATTTATATTAAAAAGATTTAAATTGAAGTCACCCATAATAACAATGTCCGAATATTTAACCAGAAGTTGACCCAATCTATCTTCCATAATTTGAATGTTTTCGATATTCTTATTCGGAAGATAAACTACACCGACCAACAACTTAGATTCATTAGTATTAATTTCAATAAAAATAGACTCAAATTTGCCGAAGTCATCAGATCTATAAATAACCTTAGCCTTTAATTTATCCAAAACATAAAGGCCAACACCACCTCCTCTACGCACAGGTCTATCATTCCTTAAGAAAGAATAACCTGGAATAGCCACCACATCAGAAGATATAAACGGGGGAAGCCAAGTTTCACTAACTCCAATTATATCTAAAAAACCACCTCCTAGAACATGTTTAATTTCATCAAGTTTAGTAGATGAAGCAGTTGAAAAGCTACGAATGTTAAAATGACCAATTCTCAAATCGTTAGTTAAATTACCTAATGTTTTACGCAAATATGAATTATCATGTACAACCGGGCCCAAATTAACATTAACAGCCATAATAAAAATTTAAGTAAATATAAGAATAAAAATATATATAAGTATAATTACGTAAGCAGTTTTAAACCAAAAAAAAATAATAAAAGAATTTAATTAAGCATTAAGTTACTGTAAATTAAAAAAGAAAATTTAAAGCAAAAAAAAAAAATCAAATTAAGAATTAATTATATAAAGAAAATTGTGAGGCCAGGAAGAAACAAAAAAACATAATTACCATATATAAAAAAATCATAAAAAGAACCAGATTGGAAGAAAATACAGATTAAGGTAAATATATTTGAAATAAATCATACACAAAAATACAATCTCAAATAAAAATATAAAAATAATGTTCTCACTGGCAAGGTTATTCAAAATAAAGAAAATTATAATTATCATAATTCATAAATTAGCAATAAAAAAAAAATAAACTAAAGTTTACATTATCAAGAACCCACTTATGATGTGAGCCAAAGCAAGCAAACATTATTAAAAATATAAGTTTTCATAATGAAGTCCCACAAAGGTTAAAAAACTACACGGCTATCAAAAATCGTGCGCTTCACTAAGAAGCAAAAACAAAATATTAAAAGTAAAGAAACAACAAACATAGCAATGCAGAAAAAAAACCATGCAAAACCAGAATATGAAAACTCAAAAAATAAAAAAAAAAAGATATAATAATTAATCCAAAATCACAGCATCAACTGCCGAACCCGAACCATCAACCTCATGCAGAAAGGTAGAGCACTGCTGCATATCCCAAACTTTAACCGATTTATCATTAAAAGTAATCCTGACTTTAGGTATATCAGTATTAATATGGGTAAATTTCACAATTAGTTCCTTATTTTTTAAGTCACGGCATAAATTAACAAGCCTGTTCGCATTAGGCGTAAGGTGATCACTTAGGATAATACGTTCCTTGATTTCAACTTTCTTCTTATTCTTATCAGAGAAAGCACACTCAATAACATCTTTCAAGTATATAAATTTTTTATCAGCATTAAATTTAAAATAATTGCCCATAATGGTGTCCCTAAGATAAATAGAGTTAAGTTTAACTAAAATTTTTCTCCCACTATCGAAGTAGCAACAGTGTTGTATGTCAGCCTGCTGAAGTGAAACACCATAAAATGAAGCAATTTTGATAACAGGTTCCCTAAGATTTTTAATTGCAACAGGAAGTCCACCAATAATAAAGTCACAGCGATTTAAACGTCTTTGCAGAATATTATTAAAACGCACTAACTCCTCCATCTTATTATTAGTCGCATTCTGAAGCTGATGAACATTATGTTGACAATCTTTAATATCAGATTTAACCAAATTCAAATCTGAAGAGATATCATTGCGGACCCTTTCCACCATATCACCAACCTTAACCTCAAAAAACTTGGTAAATTGACAACAATTTGTCAATTTTTTTTTGTTTGACGATCGCAAAGCTGTTATTTTTTTTTGCTGGAAAAATTAATTGCAATGGAAATTTTTTAAATAAAGAAATAAATGGTAATGTAATAACACAAAACGCCGCACAAGCTGTAGCCATTTGTTTCTTTTTTTTATCATTTTTAAATTTTTTCCAGTTTTTATTGAACACAAATTAATATTTTCTAATCAGCTGTTCGCTCGACTCATCATATTTGACCTTTGTAATGAAAACGGCGTGTCAGTCAACTGACACCAAAATTTGACTTCAAGTTTTTGACACGCTATGCTTTATCGACTTATTGTCAGTTTTAAGATGTAATGAAAACGCATATGACACAAAATGACGAGAATTCATTTGAGTCAGTTTTTGTTGTCAGTTCATATGACATAATGAAAACCAGGCATAAATGTATCAATTTGTTGTGATTTAAGTGCTAGTGTTTTGATCGCTCTAGATCTGTCTAAATCGTTAAGCTTAGGGATAAATTGAAACTTTCAATGTCTGCTTGCAAACTAATAATGTCGTATTTAATATTCATGATTCCATGTTTGGTGTCATTTTGGTGTACCTCAAGGAAACAAACTCCCAAATCATTCTGAAGATGTTTTTTGTCTATTTTTTTACTGGCAAGCGCACGTCTCCTGAAGTTTTGGAGAGCAATAATAATCTCTGTCTTGATGAACTCTGGCCATAAATTTGTCTAAAGCCGAGCATAGACGGTCAATATACACCTTCATTTATTTATTTGTTTTATTTATTTATATTAACCATAAAATTACAAATTGTATACAAATATTGTAACCGAGCACTAGCAACGAAGGCTATCTGCTAGATGTAGCGTAAACAGACCAGAGCCTCTGGTCGGAATCAAACCCACGACACCCGCACTGATGAGCTAGTACGCTACCAGCTAGACTACTACACTTAAAAACGTAAATTAATATATCAGTATTTCCCACACTCATTTCAATAATATGAAACCCAAATCATTAGAATTTTTCAATTTAATTGATAGTCTTTCGTTTACTTTGAAAAACTATCAACTAATTATTGCAATGTGAATTGAAAAACTCCAAAAAACAAAATTTAACTTTCGATGCTCTTTAAAATTTGTAAATAATTTCCGATTTTCGATAGGAAATCAGCTTTCTAATGACTTGATAGTGATCTGGTATTCTTTTGCTTGGCTCAGAATTGATAAACAATACCAACAAAGTAGTCTGGCATAAACAAAATTTTAAAATTCCATGCATTTCGCAATCTGTTCCGATTTCTTTTATTCCATACCTTTTTAACCCTTGGCTCCATACTTGGTACACTTATTTACATAAATATGATACAGAAATGGGTTCATCTATTAAATACAATGACCACTATTATATTTCCATAAAAAATTTAATATATTAATATTTCAAACAATTTTCTTACCGTCCCTATTTTTATTCACATTCGACTATAAGAAATTATAATATATTGTTTTTTTTTAAATTGCAACAACAAAGTTTGAGTTGTTGCTTAAAATGAAGAGTTGTTTGTTTTTTTTTACTTTAAATTTGTTGCATGCAAGTGTCCCTATTTTTTTTTCGCACTGACTGTATATAATATGTAATCACTTCTTCTTGAGAAATTAACATAAAAACAGACAAAACGGAATTTTTCCACTTAAAGAAGATAGTGATTATAAAGAAACTTGAACATACATATGTACAGTATTTCATTAACCGGTTTTTGAGAAAAACCCGGTTAGCCTCTAAAATTATTTTCAAAGAAAAAACCCTATTTCGATAGGATTGATAATCTGACAGTTAATTCTAAAATTTGTTATCATTTAGTAGCAACATTTGTCAAACTCCACATCCTGTCAAGGTAATACATATTGCGCGATATCACCAATTTGATGTCTTAATTTTTTAGAGGGATTTTCCTTTTTTTCCAAATTTAAAATTTTTTCAATAAAATTGCAAAAACTGTGTTGTGTTTAACGAGGAATAAAAACACGCATTAAAATAATGGTTATAATTTTATACAAATTACTTTATTTCAAAATTATAGAAAAATTTGTATTCATTAAAAAGGACCGATGACAATTAGAATAGAATTAGAAAGATATCAGTTGCTTCATTAGTACTAATAGTAGTAGTTGGAAAAGGGTTGCCATTTTGTAATTAATACATCACAAAGTGATATTTTAAACAACTTGGAACAGGCCTAACTAACAACTATTAATTACTTCAATGAAAATGTTTTTTACTTTAACTAAACAAAAAAAACAAATCTGCATAGACATACTAGATCTAATTGTGCCAGATCTAAGTCGATCTCAAAATTGGGGACAAATAAATTTATGATCTAATTAGATCTGATAAAATCTTAACAGACAGTACCGTATTATAATTAGGTCCAATGTGCTCTGGAATTTTATATTTATGTCGCATCAGATTTAATAAGTCAATGAATTAAAAATAAAAAACTCCTTTATTTGCACATACATTTTGACTTCGTATGCTTTGAAAAACGGCTTAAATGGCTACGATCTCGTATAAAGAGATTTTTTCATATCTGGCCACAAATATTGATAAATTTTCCAGATCCCCGGTAGGCAAGTTGGTAGCGTGCGGGGGTCGTGGTTTCAATTCCCACCAGAGGCTCTGGTTTTTTTTCGTTACAACGAGTCGATAGCCTTTGTTGCTAGTGCTCGGTTAGAGATTAAGGATATAATTTGTAATTATATGATTTATCTAGAAGTTTGTTATTAATATAGTACATAGCTTTAATAAACCACATAAGGCCCTAATGGCTCGGTTATGTAAATGAAGATTTCTAAAGATATGAACAGATCTGGCTCTAGATCAGATCTGTCCATAAAGTGTATCACATACCAATCTAATCATATATTATGTGGCATCAGGTCTAATAAGATTCAATCATATCCACTTAGATTAAGACAAATCTCATCAGATATACTTTTTTACACGTAAAGGTTAAAAATTTGTACAAACATTATAAAAATACGTGTTTAAATAAAAATAAAAAACTCTTAACCGGCACACAAAACCCCGGTTTTCGGTTTATTCGATTTTCGTAAAAAAACTGCAACCGGTCTCCTTTTTTATACCCTCCACCATATGTGGTGAGGGTATATATCAGTTTGTCTTTCCTTTTTTAACATCTCGAAATATAGGTCTAAGACCCCATAAAGTATATATATTCGTGATCCTTATGCAATTTTAAGTCGATATATATATCCGTCTGTCTGTCTGTCTGCGGGGGTGCCTATTTTTACCTGGATTATTGGACATCCTCCCGAGCAGTTTGGTTAGAAAATGAGCAAAATCGGTCCAGCGGTTAAAAAGTTATGAGTGAAAATGTGAAGATACCTCTAAATTTTCCATACAAATTGGTGTATTTTAGTACAATTTCATAGAAGCGACAGATACAAAATATATTTTCTCATATATTTTCATCAGTCGCTTAGAAATTAATAATATTTTGTATTCACCTTAAATATTTTTCATCTCAAAAAATTTTTATCACCACTAAAATTTTTTTCACCACAAAAAATTTTTTCACCTCCATAAATTTACTTCAAATTTTTTTTTACATTATTTGTATCAAAAACAGTAGATAACATTTTTTTAGGATATTGGTGGACGGTATTCAAAGATTCGGCATAGCCGAATTTAAGCCTTTGTTTTACTTGTTTTGTTTTGAATATTCTAGTTTTTGTAATAAAATATCTACTTATGTAATTTTTTTTATTTTTTCGAAATTGTTTTAATTTCGTAATTTTACTTTCGTATACTTTATCGTGAAATATTCCAACGCAGTTTTTTTCCTTATAGGATTATTGTAAGAGCTTTAGGTTTTTTTTTAACATTTTGAGAATTTACGAAAACTAAAAATTTTATACGAAATGTGCATAGTCTTAAAATATGCCCAATTCTTTACTTATAAACAGCTATGTTTATTATGTTAGGTTCGTTGATTCTTTGACTCTTAATCACAAAAACCCAAAAGTCGATTTTATATCAAAACAACTCGTTTAATATGTAAAATATTTTAATATAATAATATGCAATAACAATGCATATGTGAGCGCCTCGCATACCCATGGAAAAAACACTTACATATAAACTTTTAATTTTTGTCCTTTTAGCAAGTTACTTCATCGCCGAAGAAAAAAGTCACACCTGCCAAAAAGGCAAAAAAACCAGCAGGCAAAGCTAAGAAAGAAGAACCCGAAGAAGAATGGGAAGTGGAAAAAATTATAGATTATGCCGAAGAAAAGAAAGGTCGCGTATTTCGTATACGCTGGAAGGGTTTCGGACCCAAAAATGATACCTGGGAACCGGAGGCAAATTTAAATTGCAAAGATATAATACAAAAGTTTTTATCAAAAATGAAACAACAAGAGAATATTTCGTTTAAAGAATTGCGTGAAGAACCCAAGAAACCCAAACGTTTGTTTAATGAAACAGCACCACGAACCAACATCAATAACCCAATAGGTCGCAAGTCTAAGAGGGCGGTCACTAAGAAAAGGTAAGGTAAATATTGCTAATTTTCACTCTAAAAATAAGTCCATTTTACTGATTGATGATAACTCTTTTTAATTTGCAGAGTTTTCTATGGTGATATGGATGATTAAAATGGAATTGTATTATTTTGAACACCAGCAAATGGAGAATTTTTAAAAGCACATTTATATACAAACAAAAAAATACATACCCCCTGAATCTTTTAATGTTAATAAACTAAGTGTGGCTTCGTTTATATTTGAGTTCCATTTTTGAATAATTTTCAAAAAATTTTTATTCAAACTTTTAAACCGATATCTTGTTTTAATTATGAATTTTTTAATCCAATTTTCTGTATAATTGTAATCACCATTGAATTTATTTAATGGTCGACATTGACAATTAATTTTAGTTTTATTAAAAAAAAACATTGCCACAGTGCAATATTTCGTTATTTAAACTTTCCAATGTTTTATTGTATTAAAACAAAATAATTCCTTTATAAAAATTTCCCCTTTTTTCAAAAAAAAAAAAAAGAAACTCAAACTTATCAATAATAAATAAAAGAAATTATTTAAAAAAAATATAACAAAATCTAAAAATCAATATTTAAAACATATTTTTGCATAACATTTTTGCAAAAATTATAGAAATAAGAAGTTTCTTTAAAAATTCAACTAAAAAATAATACAACAAAAATTACTGTATTCATATAGAAAACTCTACAAAGTAAAATACAATATAAATATTCAAGAAAAGTAAAAAAAACTTATTTTTAGCAATAAAATATAGTTTTAAAATGGAAAAAAAAAGTTTAAACAAAAAAATTTTACTCTAATAAATACTTGAAAAAATGAATCCCTCTATAATATGTATATGGAAAAATTTAAATTATTGAAAATTAATTAATTTCACTTCAAATAGAAAGGAAGCAGATTTAACCCATTAATGGCTACTGTACCAGTATTGGTACACCTTGATTTTTTCCTTTTTCTCCGACTATTAGTTAAATTTTTCAAAACCAAATTTAAAAACGGTGTGTTTGGGAGAGCCAGTTTCCACTTTCTGCTTCTTGACAATTTACAAAGATATCTTATTTTTAATTTTGAATTTACGGTTTTTTATTTACATCGGCAACGGCTTTTTAAGTAACTAATTGTATTTTAGTTATTTCCGTTACTTTTTTTCTAAGGATAACGGAATTTCATTCATTTCGGTAACGATATTTTAAGTGTAATGGCATTTTTATTATGTCGATAAAGATTATTTTGGGGGAAACAATATTTTAGTTTTTCGATCAAAACTGATAACAATAATTATAATTGTTAACTAATTATAAACAGAGTTTTTCGATTTCAACGCAGTTCTTTTAAACGGCTAGGGTCAAATAACGCCATTTGTGATCGAAATTATTCGTTCGAAAACAGTTTTTTTTAAATATCTAATTTAGTGCCGAGCTACAACCTCAGTGATGAAGAAAATTCTGTTTAAATGTTTTATTTTACGATATATAAAAATAATTTCTATCGAAAAATTACGATTACGAATGCCGTAATTCGACGTCTGTATTTTTTTTTACTGGATGGATATAATCCGGTCAGTAGTGTGAAACTTATTAAATTTAAGTTTTATTTTGTGTTGAACAAATTACCAAAAATTCATGATTTGCAGATTTCACACTCACAAATTAATCATATGTGGCCAGCTGTAAGAAAGGGTCGAAAAAATATGCTAAAATTTATTCCTTAAATAAGAACTTTTAGTATTTTGAAAAGAGGTTCTGCTTTGAAATGCGTCTGATGCGCGACTCGTTTGTAAAAGCAACAGCTTGAAATTGGGTGATTTTCGAAAATGTATCACTAAAACAGCCCGTTTAGCTAAGAAATTAATTTGCTTGATTAATTAATCTACATCTTTTTCACATAACTCAAAGACTTACAATAAATCAAAATAAAAGCGATTCCGATATAAAGTTTTCTATTCAACCACTTGGAAAGAGAGATATTAATACCATTTTTTGATATGTTTAGATAATTGTGGTTTCCCATATTTCTGTATTATAAACTAAAGTATCGCGTTTTTGACTTTATACCGGTCTTCTCGCATTTTTTAGTGTTGTCAACCGTCCCTGTAAAAAACAGTTGTACACAATAGGTCTGTACGAGGTAATTTTGGGTAAAGTCTGGTAAAATGAGAGTAAGCAAAAAATTCTCTCACAAAACCATAAAAATGTCCAAAATACTGTGAACACACAAAACCACAAAACATTTCATACCCAAAAATAAACGTAAAATTTATTCCTATTAAAAAACAGCTTAATTAATAAACATGTTTGAAATGGCAAATAACGATTTACATTTTCAAATGTATTTTTCATTATTAAAAAAGAAAAAGTTCTTAATGGTAAATTTTTTATATAACTTTAATTTTTTCACAAATGCAAAACAGCTGATTTATTAGCAGCAGGTTATGATTTGAAAGTTTAACCATTTTACCCAAACAAAAAGTACGGGTAAGTCCTGGTAAGAAGAGAAAAGTAATTAATCTCTAATGAACGCTCTCATTTACCCAATTTTTGTTACAAGAAACGCTTTCTGGTAGTATTGGGTACCCGCGGTAACGGACGTCGAACACACCTAATTAGTAGTATGAAAACAAGTCAAGTAGCGTTTACATTCCGTTCGAAATCTAATTTAAACTGGATTTTGATCATATGATACTGTGTACTATTATACAAGAACTACATTTTAGAAATAAGATTAAAAGTAGGATTAATGCCAAGATTTCAATTGAAATCATCTTGCACAGAAATATTAACCGTTTATATTTGATCTTAGCGAAATTTTTATTTTGTAAACAAACCAACATAAAAAATAACCTCAAATTAAAAAAATTCTAAAAAAAAAACACTATTCTGTGGTCGAGTACAATTTTCATTTTTTTATGTAAAGATCTAACGCTAATTATGTTAGTAAATTAGGTTTTCTCTTAGAACTAAAAGCTTAGTCAAGAATTTGGAGGAAATCTAAAAATTTGCAAAACTTCCTTCATTGTTTTCCTCCGCCAGAAGCAAAAATAAGAACCATTCTGCAAAGCTTATTTGATTAAATTTATTTTATTATTTTCTTTCACTATTTTGTTATATTTTTAAGTTTGATTGCAATCTATAAAATGGATGGCGATACAAATATCACAATGTATATTGAACATGTAGCAGTGGCCTAAAATGCCAACCTCGATTATAATCTATGAATACACGACATTCTTCGTGCCTTTTAAAGTGTTAATTGTAAATATCTCTTATTAACTCACAACTTTAAATTAAAAAGCTCCTGACGCTAACCCCAAATTAACCTATCGCTTCCCGTAAGTCCTCAAATTAAATAAGAATTGTAAATATATAAATTTTTTCTCAGAACCTAAATATAAAAAAGGGAAATCAAGTTATTTTCTATAAAAATTAGGTGCCATTTCAAAGGGGAAATGTTCAAAATTTTTAACGAGAAAATTTTGTTACAAACATTAAAAATTGTCCCACAGAGATCTCATTTGTTTATTTTAAGATCTATTCCTTAACCATAGAAAAAATTTGCCATGGATGGTAAACGAAACGAATGCGGTTATCGGTAAGAGTAACGCTATTTTCTATTATTTCGGGTATCGATATTTTAGTTATTTCGGTAACGGTATTTTACGGATAACGGTATTTTAATTATTTCGGTAACGGTATTTAGCGATGACGATATTTTCCATTTCGGTATCTGTTTTTACGGATAACGGTTTTTTTAATTATTTTGGTTACGGTATTTTACGGGTAACGGTATTTTAGTTATTTCGGTAATAGTATTTTAAGAGTAACGGGTTTTCAGTTATTTCGGTAACGGTAATTTGCAGATAACGGTTTTCTAATTATATCGGTAACGGTATTTTAAGGGTAACGATATTTCGGTAACGTCTTTTTTAAATTATTTAGGTAACGGTATTCTGGCGATAACGGTATTTTAGTTATTTTGCTAACGGTATTTTAGGGGTAACGATAGTCAGTTGAAAGGGTATTGAATCGATAACGGTATTTTTGCGATTGAATTGGTATTGAATCGATAACGGTATTTTGGCGATATTGCTTGCCAACCCTGAAATTAACAAGACCTTCACAACTGTTTTTTGTTAAAAAAAAAACAAACATTAAAAAAAAAAAATTGTTCAGATTGAATTTGAATTTAAAAAATATTTTTTTTAGTGCGGTGGTACTATTTTCTGTGAAAGCAAATTAAACATTTTCAAAGCCTACTTCCAATAGAAAATACTTTGATTCTACAGTCCTTTTAAATTTTAACGACAAAATTCATTGGAAATCTACGGCTTCATTACTCGAGCGTAGACGAAAAGTGATTTTCGTTATGTATTTAAGTTTTGTATATGGATTGTATATGTTCAATGCATAAGAATTACACAAAAAACACAACACATTATTATTTATCTGTTTAAATTTACGATTTATTTTCAACTGAGTTCTAACCTAAAAAGACAAAAAAAAAAATACAGTGCCACCTCGCTTAACGCAACTCTCGATTATTGCAACTCGTAAATTGTTTGCATTGTTGACTCAGTTAACGCAACTTTTCAAAAAAAAAACCTCAGTTATCGCAACTTAATAAACCAAATAGAGGCATATCTGCAAAAGTGATTTGCGATGAATATAAAGAGCACAAATCAACAATAACAAGAATTAAAAAAAAATGAAGCATTGACGAGATCGAAAATGTTGACATTACACCAGCGTTTCCTAAAATTAACTGTCAGAATGCTTTTAACGTTTGTCTTCAATGGGCAGAGGAAAATAGAATAGCATTAAAAGACATTATGTTTCTCCAAAAACACAATTAAAACACAGTCAAAAATTTCTGACTTTTTTAAATTGATATTTTTACCATTAAGTTTACAAATTCAATTTGTTTTACATCCATTGTACATTAGAATGTGTATTTTTCATTTATTATTTGTGTTTTTAATGTTATTTTTAATAAAATCAATAAATTTATTAAAAAAAATGATTTAAATGCGTGGACAAATTTCTTTTTTTAATTTAAACCGTAAAAAATAGGGACTCTGTTATCGCAATAACCTCAGTTTTCGCAACTGCCAAAATTTCTAGTAGTTGCGTTAAGCGATGTTGCACTGTAATTGAATTTGCACTTAAAACAATTTAATACTGGATTCTGAGGAATGTTTACTTAATGTTATCTAATAATCTCTAATAAATAAACATTATTTCTATTTACAGTGACGATGAGGATGATGATACCGACGTAGTTCAACCTTCCCATTCGGCACCAATAAAAAAATCACTCAATGAATTTGAAAGATTATGTAAATCAATCTCGGAAACCGTATCAAAAATTAATACTTCTATTGATGAACCACTCGAAGATAATGTAGATTTACAATTTCTTAAAATGATGTTAAGTCTAATGAAAGACATTCCATCAAATGTTAAAAATAAATTTCAGTCAGATATGTTTGCTGAAATTTATAAACTACGTGTTCAATCTTTTAATCCAAGTGATTTCGATAGATATCGCGGTAATACTACTACTGCTGGCGTTAATGCTGCTGCTGTTGCACCGAAACCATCAAATAACAAATCGAATGTTAAAAAGAAACCAAAACGCAAGCGTTGGTTGTAAATCTTTCCATTTGAGGATTTTTTTTAAACTATAAAATAAAATTTATACATAAAAAGATGAAACACTTTATAGTTTCAAAATCATATAAGATCAATGCAACTTTAAAAACAACAATAAAAACTAAGATATATCAAATACCAATAAGGCTATTTATAAAACTAAATATTTCTTTTTAAAGTTATTCTCAGCAAAATAAAATTGGAATTTAAATATAATTCTTTGTGAAAGGTTTATTAATAACTCATAATTTCCAATTATATTTTGTAAGAGATTTCATTTAGAAGCAGATAATTGAAATAATTTTAATAATGTTTAAATTATAGTTCTAAGCAGAAAAAGTATTGCAGTTTAATAATAATGAATGGGCCTGATTGCAGTTGGCGCTTTGGATATCGACAGTTAGGAGTTTTTACTAAAAACTCGTTATGAAAACAGTTTTTGACGACGGAGTTGTATTTCAAAATAAAAAATATTGTTTTGTATGCAGTCGTATTTTTCGATATCGACAACGCCAATCGCAATCAGGCCGAATACCATATAAAATTTTAGTATAGTTTATTGTATTGACATTTTTAATAAAACTACTTGTCTGAATATATTAAAAGTCAACAATTTCTCACAGTCATTTGAATGTCACAATTACACATATAACAAAGGAAAATTAATCTTTTCAACAAATTTTTGAATGGTCTTGTCTGTTGATGCGAAAAAATTCTACCGTTATTTTGCAACACTTTCACGCAAGTGAAAAACAATAATTTGTAGTTTGCCAGCTTTTTTCGCAAAACTAAGAACAAAATATTGGGCATGATAAAGTTCAAATATTTTTTTTCTTTAAGAAGAAGAATTTTAATCATTATCATCCTCAAAATTATTTTAGCACTCGTTTTTGAATAGTTCAATATATATATATATATATATATATATATATATATATATATAATTACAAATTATATATTAATATCCTAACCGACCACTAGCAAAAAAGGCCATCGGCTCGTTGTAGCGAAAACAGACCGGAGCCTCTGGTGGGAATCGAACCCACGACCCCCGCACTGATAAGCTAGCACGCTACCAACTAGCCTACCGGCTAATTCTTTTTAAAAATTAAAAAACTGTAATAATTTATTTTACAACACTTTCTGGACAAAAATATCGAGAAAATAAGAAGTATGAAAGTTAATGTTGAACTTGTATGTGTAACTTTAGGGTTTTAAATTAAATATTTTTATGTATTTTATAATTTTAAACATTTGTTAAACATTAAATGAACAGCAAATTTTATTTATTAAATTAGTTTTTTTTTTGCAGCAGTAAAATTTACTTAGTTATTTTTTTATATTAAGTGGAATTCATTAGAGGTATAACAATCCGATTTTCGGGTTTAAGTGTATGTCTTATTATTAGACATGAATCGGTGGTAAGGAGTATCTCCAGAACCGATTTTTAATTTTCAATCTAACCCAACCTTATAAAAACCAACCAAACCTCCAACGATATTATATGGCAACTAAACTTGAATCCTAAATGCTGACCGTTTCTCCGATTTGGTCACATGTTTTTATAAAATCTAAAAGAAATACATTTAGGACAACTTTAAACTTTTAAAAATCAACCAACATCGAAAAAATTTCCAATATTTTAAATTCCATGTGATTTTATACATCGACTTGATTTAAAAATTTTCTGAGCTCAGATCCGGGGTGAAAACTTTCTATAGCCATATTTACCAAAACAATTTTACATGTCAGCCATATTATCTTTTTTTTATACCAATTTGAATGAAACTTGCTACACAAATGAATGAATTGGAAACGGTTATTTATTTTCTTTAAACGATATAAACTCCATTTTAAATATCACTTGATATTTACAACTTCGAAAAAACAAGTTAAGTTTTGTTGATTAATTTTTTTTTCTCAATATCATAATTAAAAAATTGATTTAAAGACCAGGTTGAATTCCGAAACCAGGTCCCTTAGGTTCCTCTGACAAAGAGGTGGGTTCTCCTTTAGGCTCACTGGCAAAACGGCCATTACGGGGACCAGGTGGAGAAATACGATCAGCTTTGCAATCAGTCAAAATAGATTGCATATCTTTAGATGTTAAATCTTCCTATAAATAAAAAAAATACACTTTAAAAGACTTTACCAATAGGAAAAATGCAAAACTTACATAATAATCATCATTAATAGCCACCATTGGAGCATTAACACAAGCACCCAAACATTCCACTTCAGAGATGGTAAATTTCATATCTTTGGTAGTTTCGCCAACGCCTATATTCAGAGTTTTCTGTAATTTTAATTGATTGTTTTGAAACAGTTGCAAATTAATACAAAACTTTCTTTTAAGCAATTACCTTGCATGTTTCTAAGATTTCGTCTGAACCTCTCAACCAACAGGGTGTTGTGGTACATACTTGAATATGATATTTACCAGTTGGTTTACGCATAAACATAGTATAGAAAGTGGCAACTTCATATACACGCATATTAGGCAATTCTAAGATTTCAGCAACTTTATGCATAGCCGAAATTGGCAACCAACCATATTGACGTTGAGCCAAATCCAATAAGGGAATCATAGCACCACGTTTGTGTCCCTCTGGGTAGATACTTAAAATAGCATCAACACGCTGCAATAAAGAAATGTTTTTAGATTTAATTTCAGATATACATCTTGACAAGTTAAAGGATAAACTTGTCTTCTAACTAAACAATTTGATTTTAATATAATTATTGTTTAAAACTTTCCATAACCACTTACCTTCTTATTTTCTGGTGTAAATTCAAATGGTATATCTGGATTATCTTCAGGAGTGTCACGGTGCACAAATAAATTATCGCTGCGATTAACGGCCGAACTAGCAATGGTACGCAAACTGCCGCGCTTAAAAAAATAAAATTAATTTATATTAATTCGTTATTGTATTTAAAATTACATAACTTTGTTATTCACTGATTGTAATTTTAATTATTTCAATTGTACTTACCACACATTGCAAAGTTTTGGTTGCACAATTGGCAAGCATTTTGTTTATTTATATCAAATCTATTTTAATTAATATTGCTTTAAGAGAAAAAAAGAAATTTGTTTCTTTTTTACAAGCACGGCAGAAGATTCACAAAAAACACCAGATTTTTTTTGGAATTTTCAAATAAGTCAACAACAGCTGTTTTATATTTATATGTTTTGACAATAATTTATATATCAGTACTATTTTCAGCAACCAATAGCTGTGCTTGTGCGGCAAGGTTCACAGAAACATCCACTTTAAGCTGATAGCACCCATGTAAAATAAGTTGTAAATTACGTCAATAATTCTACACGTTAATTCTTAAAGTGAACTAATGCCAATTTTTATGTGATTTTCGAAGATAAATTAACGCACAAACACAGCTAATAGCTGACTATAAAGTTTTTCATTATATATAAAGTTTTTTCAGTAATATAATGAAGCTTTTTTCCTAAGTGTAGAAAATTGTTTTTCGACTTGAGCTAAAATTATTTAACTAAATTGAGGTTTTTCGATATTCGCAGTCTTTGGGCTTTGCGACGACATTCCCGAAGAGCTTTTTTAACCTATATTCAAATTTTTTTAAATATGTGGCAGCCCTGGGTCCAATATATGGCAATATTTGTACAAAATTTCTATTTTCTCAAGTAGTTTAAATATGTGCACAAAAAATAATATTTCTTAATTTTCAGCCATGTTTTATTACAAAAATGTTGTCATTTTCACTCCCCTTTATAAACCCGTAAACGTGAGATTGCGCTATAAAGAAAATATACGTAGCAGAGAACTGCAAAATCAATTTTTTTCTTGATTTAATCATACACAAAAATTCTTGTTCACTTTTAATAATTCAACAAAATTCACTGTAGAATAAAATCAGCATCATGTTACTGAACACTGTTAAGTGATTACATTTGCATAAAACATAAACGACAGATGATTCACACTGATTCCAATTACGCGTTTAGTAACATGATGCTGATTTTATTCTACAGTGAATTTTGTTGAATTATTAAAAGTGAACAAGAATTTTTGTGTATGATTAAATCAAGAAAAAAGTTGATTTTTCAGTTCTCTGATACGTAGATATTATGGCATAACAATATCTGGTAGACACATTAGGAATATGCTCTCCCGATTATAACACCAAAATATCAAAAATTCATATAACAAGTAAAAAAAAAAAAATATCAAAAACCAAAACTTCCCTAATTGTCCTTCACACACTAAACTAATTTTTAAGCGCACAATTTTTGTTCTGTTCGTAACACACGGTATGATATTCCTCTGGCATAAAATGTATACGTGTGCACAGCTATTTGCGTGTTAGTGTTTTTTGTATTTATTTTACGTTTGGCGTTTTTAAAAAATGTGGATGTAATGGTGACTTTACCTGATATTGTTATGCCTGGATGCCTATTAATTTTTTTTCCTCCACACATAAAAAAAAAGCTTTCAAGTAATTAGGAGTATATCAGGTGCAATACCACTTACTGAGCTTCAGTTATTAAAATTAATTTCAAATAACAAATTTTATAATAATATCGTATACAATTCAACTGAAAATTCAGTTAATGACAACGTTGTTGTTAATTCTTGTTTTTGGAAAGAGGAGTAACAATCATGAAATTCTTTCTACTAACTAATGTGTTACTTTCTTTGGAAAGGAGATAGAGAAAAGATGAAAGATGGTGAAAGACGAAGGGCAACACCGTAATTGCGCGAGATAATAATTTTTAGAACAGTAGTTGCGCGACATCTGATGAATAGTTAGATGAATTGTTTAAGCTTTTTAGTTCATAGCTCTGTTATGTTATTTTACTGCGTTGGGGTTAAGTGCTATGGGAACACCGAAGGAGGTCGTTGCCATATGTATGAGAGATAAAAACTCAAACAACCTTCTGGGTAACAGTCCAACGCTTTAACCATTATTTAAAAATAGTTAAAATTAAATCTTTGCTACGGTGAAGTATTAATATACTGCGATAATAAAAATGTGCCAGATCCGAAAGACATCCCTGTTTTATAAAAATTCCATGAAATCCATCGGGTTAAAATTAAGCTAGTCGTGATTTAAAAACAAAAATATTTTAATTCTCGAATCAAATCATATTCTAGAATGGAAATAATTTTTTTTGATATGCGAATCAAATCAAAATTGTTTTGATTTAAAACTGAATTATTCAAATTGAACTATTTCGTTTGATTTATAAAAAGAATTATTTAAATCAACTTGATTCTTCTAATAAGATAAAGATTAAATTATGGCAGTACATAATTCAATCAGAAAAATTAATTCGTGAATTAATTCGTCAAAATTTAAATCAGATTTTAAAATTGATTTAAAGATTTATGTTTTTAAAGGTATGTCACCAATGAACAAACATTCTGCTTAATAGCTTATCATGTGGGGCCTTTTATATTAAAATAAACGTTTTGTTAATAAACAATCTAATTTTTCAACATAATTATTTTAACTACACGGTCAGTTAAAAATAACTGCAACATCAGTAAATTTTAAATAAAATTGAAGTACACACTTTTTTAACTGTAATCGTAACTTAATTTTCTGAGTGAACGTAGATGTTGGGTCTTCACAGGAATTTCGGTCATGGTAGTCATGTTAGTTTCTGCAGGTGTTTTTTTTAGAAAAGACAGCATTTTTGTCAAAAAAGCCGGTTGTTCTATTAAAACCTACAAATAATGTATTCTTTGTTCATTTTAAAGATTTATTAATGAGAACAAAACGTCAGAATAACATAAATAATGCAATTGCACGTCCACGATGCAAGTCATGTAGAGAGAGGTCTACATTACAAGAAATCAAGGATTGTCTTTTAAAACCAAACAAAGATAAGGAAACTATGAACGATATATTCTAAATGTACATGTGTATTTTTATACACATATACTTTTTATGCATTTTAATATAAAACAAAAGAATTAAAAGAAAATATTTAAAAATATACATGATTATAAACTAAAGAATGTCAACTAAAATATTAACGGTAACATTATTTTAATATGACAAACACAAAAAAAAAAACAAATAAACACTTTCCCCAAAAGCAAAATTTATTATTAAAATAATACACAGTTTACCCAACACACATACTCAAATACATACAAAAATTAAAATAAGCAGAGCACAATGGGTAAGAAATCCAAAATCTAGCAAAAAGTCAATATGTTAAATTCAAACCATAGTTGGAAAACCTAAACGATGCGGTATTTTAAGGATAAAATATTTCAATTAGTTTGATATCGGTATTTTAGACATATTTTATAACATTTTTTCAACCTTGTCTCCACTATTAACAATACATCGGTAATTGTAATTAAAACATCTGTTAGTTTGATAGAAAATATACAATCTACAAATCTAGGAAAAAAAGTCCACTTTTTATACATATACTCCAAAAATTTAAAAACTAAAAGTGTTGCAGATTTCTATTAAATATGTTCAAACCCATATTTAATAGAAAAAAGTATCCCTTCTTTTCTAATTGTTTCATCGATGAATTAAACACTGGCGTGTCATAGGACGGATGTTTTTAAATATAGCTAATAACTACTAATTATACTTTACTCTTAGAAAGCAATGAAAATGCAATATTTAGATAGTCTTTTGCATGAATTAAAAATATTCACATATTTTTCTACTGGGACCTTGAATTAATAATTAGCGTTTTCTACAACAGGCCGGCACTTGTGTATGAACCAATATTCCAGTTTCCAATGTCTTCCCGCTAAAACCTATTATGAATGATCGTCTATGGCAGCTAGTAACATTATGCCTCGAACATGTCGAATTTCGTACTAAATAAATGATTTATATGAAGGAAAGTGCGGCCGAAAGTTATCGAATACAAGTGGAAGTAAACGGCGAGCATGCTCTATCTGAGCATGTTATTTGGTCGCTTTAAAAGCGGTGATTTTGAGCTCGAGGACAAGAAACGACCGGATGAACCCAAAAAGTTTAAAGGCAAAGAATTGAAATCATTGCTCGATGTGGACGAGTACCAAACGCTTCAGGAGTTTGACAGAATCATTGGAGTGGATGAATCATGGGAAGCCATGGGATTAATTCAATAGCAAGAAAGCCGTGCGTCGTCGAAAGACAATTTTTTGCTGGAAAACAGCTCTTCAAACGCCGAAAAAAGGTGTGTTTTTGTATCGCATTGTGACTGGCGATAAAAATTGAATCCATTACGACAGCCTCAAGTCCTTCACAAAGTTGAATATTCATGACATGAAGCTTATGCTCTGTATTTGGTGGGACCAGCGTGGCGTGATCTCTTACGAGCTACTCAAACCAAATGAAACGATTAACGTGAGTACGCTATCAGATTAAACTCATGCGTTTGAGCCGCGCACAACAAATACAGCCGGCATACGAAGAAATGCACGACAACATGATTTTGCAGCATGACAACGCTCGGCAACATGTTGCAAGATGAGTAAAGATCTACTTGAAAACGCGTAAATGGGAAGTCCTTCCTTAACCGTCGTATTCTCAAGACATGACTTCTTCGAACAACTACTTATTCCGGTCGATGACACATGGCCTGTCCTAGCAGAAGTTCACTTCATATGAACAATTCAAAAAGTGCGTCGATGATTGGATTGCTTCAAAAGACGAGTCGTTCTTCCCTGGTATACAAAAATTGCCAGAAAGATGAGAAAAACTTGTGGCTTGTGATAGACAATATTATAATTTTAAATTTTCGGATATAAAAATGATATAGACCTATTTGGCGGATTTTTAAATTTTTTTCTTCGTACTTGTTTCAAATTGTATATAAAAAATTATTCATCAAAATTATTTTAAAAGCTTAAAACAAAAGAAGTTTTTTGTTATCTCCTAAACATAAGATTTCTCCGAAGGCAAAAACAAATTTTAGCTAAGTCTGAGTTTTCACTTGGAGGAGTTTCCTTTGTGGTGTTTGCTTATAATCCTTTAAAACTATGTTCTAATTGAGATCCATGTATCTGTGAAAACTTTTATTTAAAATATAATTCAAATTAATTCTTAAGGTAATTAATGCCTATTAATGGAGTGAAAGGAGTGATTTTAAGCATCAGGTCAATATTTAAATCACTACTTTTATTAAGATGTAGACACAAATTGTTTTGGAAGATCTTCATAATAAATTTTAACAAGCAATTAAATATCACTAACTCAAACTTAAAAAGCAATGAAAGAAGTGTTTGCATCACTGACAATTTTTTGCTGGGAACCATCGTAAAACATAATATGTACTTTTATGTTGTAGACTAGACAATTTATTTGGCAGCCGGAGTACGGGATTATTGAGAGAAGAGGTGACGAGCAAGTCAGGAAAATATTACCTTCCTCATCAAGCAGTCTTAAGAGAATATAGCATTACCACTAAGTTGAGTGTGGTTTTTGAAATAAACGAAGCTTAAACGACGTGTTGAAAGTGAATCCAAAGCTGAAGAAGGATATTTTTGATATTAATTTTAAGTGGACGTTGTGGCGTTACGTGATAACAGTAGATGTCGAAAAATGTATCGGCAAATCTTGATCCATGAAGACGACACATAGTATGGAGAGAAGGCAGATGTAAAAAGATACAGGAGTTTAGATTGTGGTTGACGAAATTTAAAACTAATATAATATTATTATTTGAATTTTTAACAACCGTTAAAATATTTCCTTTATAATTATATTCCTTCAGTATAAACCTCCATTTTATTTAAGTAGAAAAGTTAAATTCAACTTATCACATAAAACTACAGTTTTATATGTTAATTCCAACTAAAATGTCTGTAATTTACCAAAAATACATTCAGTTTTAAGCCAAAATTTCATAGCAAACGCAAAAAATATATTTAATTGCTATTATACACAGAGAAAACAGTTCCGTGCTGACAACCGAATTCGAATGGTTCGGTTGTGGTAATTTTTGATTGTGACAACAGAAGACCAGTTAAGACTTGAGTAGTTTGATTGTGATAACAGTATTTCGATTTTCTTAATAATAATTCGGTAGTTACCACCGGAAAATTCGATTGGAAACAAATTCGGTTGTAAGCAAGAACCTGGTTTTTGGGTGGCGAATGCAAAAGCTGGCACTTTATATTCACATACAAATTTTTTCATCTAAAAATTTGTTCACTACAACAATTTTTTCACTAAAAAACAATTTTGTTTTCCACAAAATTTGGTTTTACATCCAAAAACGTTTTTCACTTTGACAATGTTTTGTCAATTTCAATTTTTTGATTTTATCTCTAACTAAAATTCTGGTATAACAAAATTCGGTAAAGCCAAATTTAGTGCTTCTACTTATTGTTTTTCGATATTTGAGTGCTTAAATAAAATTTCTGCCCCTTGGTGCATTGTAAAGATATAAAGCCAACAAAACCCTACTACAAGATTCAAGAAGACAAAACACAAAAAAAGCAACAAAATATGGTACACATGTAAACCTAAAACCCAGAAAAATCACGGTTTATTAACATTTTGTAGAAGCTAAAATGAAGGTGAAAGAAATTCGTTGGTTGGATGCTTGGTAAGTAGGGGAATCATCTACTATACTCTACATACAGTTTCTTTTGATATCTTTATATGAATATTATAATACATGTTTCATGTCAGACTGTAATGAGTTTTTTTTTCTATATTTAGCTAAAAACAAAAGGTTCTCACTGTAGTTTCGACCAAGTTTATAAAAAAAAGTTAATTATTTGTTAATATGTAGTATACTTTATTTTTGTTATTATCAAATAGAACTGTTGGAAATCTTCATCTAAAAAATAATGTTACGCATGAGCATGGCTGATGATTAGTTATTAAGATGATGAAGGAAAATGAACATGAATTCAGTTTAGTGTTATCCCAGCAAAAACTCTCATTACCAAGTAAGTGGTTGTATTTTTTATAAGCCCTCAAACTTATTTTCGAATACTTAGTTAATTATAAAATTGATACTGATATTGGTAACCAGTTATTTTTTAATTACCGATGAATATAAGATTTAGCCATTTTTTTTATAAAGGGTGGTTAAATTCTAAGGGCCGATGTTGATTTTAAATAAAACACAAATTATTTAGGAAATTATTGTCGTTTCTTTTTATTATGATAATATGGTATGGTTCAATTATGTATGGAACAAAATATGGGCCAAATGAACCCGAGATAACACGGCCATTGAATTGACACACTGGGCGAGCATGTACAGGTGTTTTCACAGACCCGTTTTGCCGAAATTTGCCCACAATTCTCCCGATTGTGGACACATTTGGTCGATTATGCTGACCAAAAAAAAAAATCACGAAGTGCACGAAATGCATTTTGATTTGAACGCCCATTTTCATAATAAGCCTGAATAACTTTAACGTGTTGCTCGATTGTGTATCTTTCCATGGTTCAAATTGAGTTAGTTTGAAATTGAGAAATGTCAAATGAAATGCAGAAAAAAACTTGACGTTCAGGTGTGGTTCACATTCAACATCGGCCCTTAAAATCAAACCACCCTTTATTTCAATTATTTATAAGCTTATTATGGTAACTACTTATTTTTCAAAAATATTTTTTAACGCAGCGAGTAAGCAAGTATGTATTACTACTTAAAAAAATTAATTCGTCTAATAACAATAATGAGTTTTGATACCGTACAGGTTGGTTGAAAAGTTCCTGCGCTCGAAATGAAAGAATACTGTTTTTGTTAAGAAATATATTTTTTTATTCAATATAATCTCCTAGAAGCTCAATACACTTGTTCGAATGATCTTCCAATAATTTTATCCCATCCCATAATGGTTTTCCGGAAGCTCTGCAAAATAACCGTCTACGGCTGCTATGGCCTCTTCATTCGACGAAAAATGCTTTCCACGAAGGAATTGTTTGAGATTTCTGAAGAGATAGTAGTCAATGGGAGCCAAATCTGGTGAATACGGTGGATGTTCAAGCAATTCGTACTTTAATTCTCTGAATTTAGCCATCGTCAAGACACTTTTGTGAGCAGGTGCATTGTCTTGATGAAAAATTATTTTTTTCTTCTTTAAACCAGGTCTTTTCTCATGAATTTTTTCATCCAGCTGATCCAAAAGGCTGCAATAATATTCAGATGATGCCATAACCTTCTTTGCTGATCGTTGTGACTTCACCTGCTTTGGAGCTGAACAACCAGCTTCAGTCCACTGTAAACGTTCTTGTTTCAATTAAGGATCATCGTGCTAGATCCAAGTCTCATCTATAGTTATAAAACAACGCAAGAAGTCGGTTTTATTCGGCTTAAAATGCTCCAAATTACGCTGAGAAATTTGTTTTCGATCCAGTTTTTGTTGAATTGTTAATGTGTTCGGCACTAACTTTCCAAACAGTTTTTTCATACGTAATTCTTCATGTAAAATATGGAGTACTCGTCCGTCTGAGATGCCTATGGCATTAGCAATTTCACGCTTAGTCAAACTTGGATCTTCACTAACCATATTATGCACCTGCTCAATGATTTCCGCTGTGGTTGAAGTTTTTGGTCGTCCTTCGCGTGGATCGTCTTCAAGGCTGGTACGACCACGTTTAAATTCACCAGCCCAAAATTCAACGGTGCGTTTTAAAGGTGAGGACGCCTTATACACTTCTAACAATTGTTCATAAATTTCCTTTGCTTTTAAACCCTTCAAAACAAAGAATCTAATGACTGCACGATATTCAATTTTTTCCATATTAAAAAAAATCAATGACACGTCAACTTCAAATGGCTTGTAAACAAAGAAAGAATTGACAGAATGACTTGCAACTTTGCATGTGTTCTCAGGACAGTTATACCTACTTGAGAAAAAAAAAGTTTGGAGCTAGCAGTGCCATCTCTTGGTGAGCGCAGGAAGTAGTACCAGTACCAATAAAAATTCGACTTTATTCATCTCTTTCAAGAGCGATAAAATCACTTTAGTGCCTTTCTAACATTTTTATACCTTTTTTTATAGAATTATTTATCTTTGACCTTAAAATAGGCCTCTGTTTCGGCAATCACCTCTTCATTCGAACCAAATCTCTTTCCAGCGAACATTTTTGAGGTCTGAAAACAGATAGAAATCACTGGGAGCCAAAACTGGTGAATATGGTGGGTGCGGAAGTTTTTGAAAGTGTAATTCGTGCAATTTAGCCATGGTTGCCAAGGACTTGTAACACGCCGCATTGTCTTAGTGAAGAGCAAACGCAGCTTTTTCATGGATAAATATTCATGCTAAATAACATAAAGCCTACATGTTCCTTCGATATCACTAAGATATAAGCTATCTCTTGGAACTTCACTTTACGGTCTGCCATAACGATTTTGTGAACTTTTTTGATGTCTTCCGGTATCACTACCTCATTTGGGCGACTAGAGCGTTCGGTGTTTGTACGACCACGTTTAAAGTCAGCAAACCACTTTTCTACCATTTGTCTCGATGTAGCAGTGCTTAAGTAACACTTATCAAACCAAGTTTTGGATTGAACGGTGTTTTTTCCCATTAAAAAGCAATGATAAATCAACACACGAAAGTGCTTTGAATCTATTGTTTTCAAAATCGCAAAAGTAGCGTCACTAAAACAGCTGTAACTTGTTCACCAATAAATTTTAACAGCTATCGTCTGAAAGTTGGTAGTTCAAAAAACTCATTTTTCATTAGTGGCGCCACCTATGTGTCATCCTACGGATTTTTCAGTCGATGTGTTAGATCTTAATGCGCTTGCTTATTATTTAGCTTTTAGTAAAGATAGCCCATTAATGAAATTTTGCTGGGATAAAGTGGCAACATACATATATAATTCAGGTAATACATAGAGCGTTATAAACGTCATAATTTATAATAAGATAATTTAGTTGTTTGGCCTAGTAGCATAATTGTTGGAGAAATTAAATAATATGTATCATGAATACAATTACAAATTAAAAATATTCAACGAAAAAGCAAATTTTTAAAGTTAAAAACTTCAAAATCATCTTACACAGAATAAAATTACAAAATTCTGTTTGTAATATTGAATTCTTTGTAAATTGTTATTTTTCATATAAAAACACTTTGAAAATAAAAACTGAAGTTACAAAAAAATAACAAAAAGTTTTTTGTATTTACAAATTTCATTGTTGGTGCCTTTTAAAAAAATATTTTTTTTGGATTTACAAAAATATTCTATGGAAGATGTTAAATATTACAAACAAAATTTTGTAATTTACAAAACATAGTAGTGCAGTAAAACAATTTTTGGATTTGTCCAGAAATAGTAAAAATCAGAGGCATTGCAATGACCTTTTGGGTCAAATTTTAAACGCTATCTAAATTTTCGCGGATGAAAGCAACATCTGACATTCAAATTACTTACATTATATGCCAATCCCTTTAAAGGGTTGGGGCATGAGACTAAATATAGATGACACACTCAATATGCACCTTTCGACAATCTATGAGTGAGGTCATGTGAATAAGGTCGATTCTAATGCACGTAAGACCCAATGTTGTTTGTTGACCCATAGACGGGCTGTGAGGTCACCAATGCCATATGTACCAATGGGGGGTGTCGATATATTGTGTAATCGGATGTTCTTGATATTTGAGCCTGAGAATTTAATGTGATGTCGGCTGGAAAAATCACATCATTCAGATGTCGAAAGAAGCATTCACTTCATCTGATCTTCTCATTTCATCTTATCTTCTCACTATCTATACCACCTATATTCGTCCGAAAATGGATAGCAACTGCCATATATAGGCAGGGTCTTCAAAGTTTATATTGCAGCTTTTGGACCAAGTTTCGGAGCTTATCAATAATATTGGGGAACAAGCTCAATTGTTTTATTGGAGCATCGACGGAACATGGGCCGTGTTACACTATTTTATCGATATTACCATGTTATATAAGCGCGTATTGGTTGGTATACGCGCTTGTATATCAGAACACATACCTTTGTTATCGAATTTAAGAAAACTTCGTTCTTTGGTCGAACTATTCGTATGCGGAATATATTCCCAGCAGAGGTCTTTCCTTTCACTTACAACTTAGGGAAATTTAAGTTAAATGTCCACAAACTCTACTCACTCTTTTGTCTAGCCTCTAACCTTACTTCTGTTTGCCAACCCAATGCACAGCATTAGTAGGGGTATCCCCTGAGTGTTGGTTTGAAGTAAAAAAATGCGTTTCTACACTGTTATATATTAAATCGTATGATCTGTAAAATTCATGAATAATACATGGATCTTTACATATATTGAAATGATTTACAAACCTATTTGACAAGTGAATGTTCGGCTCGAATAAAGGTGTAAAATCCAACTTTTCACAAACGTGATTTTTCAGCTAATACAACCATAATTACTTGCTGCTATTAACAAATTTTTTTAAACTTTAAAATTGAAATTTCTTATTTAAGAAAAATTTAAATACAAAATCTTATTTTCAAGGAGGGTATCACTGTGGTTTCTCTTAGATGTTGATGAAATTCGGACTTAAAAAAAGGGGTAAAATATCACCCCGTTTTTGTTTTTTTTGGAGGGTTTTCATGTTTAAAAAAATAAAAAATTAAATCAAATAACTGAAAGTAATTTTAAATAGTAATTTGTTTTTCACGTGGAAAAGTTTTACTTGAAACTTAAAGGCCTCAAATAGTAATTTAAATTATTAAAATAAACAATTTCATAATTTTATACGATAAACCCAAAAATTTACATTTTCACCCGGAAAATAAAAGTCCTGTATGTTAAATTTGTGCATAGGGAGTATAAGAGTTTTTTTCACGTGAAACCCAAACTTAAATATCAACTTGGCTTGGACCGTATTTTTCCCCACCAAAAAACAATGTTTAATCGAAACATGAAACTCTGCAATCCATTTGTTTCTCAAACTTTCTTTTTTTCTAATTAATGAAATGTCATGAAATTCGAACAAAATGTTTCTAACAGTTGGCCCTACAGAATAAATAAAAAAATATTGGCACTTGTCACGCCATCTCTATGTGAGGCCACGTACTTTTCATTCGATGTACACTCAGAAAAAAAGTTAGTATACAAATTTGTACTATTTTTGTACTGATTTTTAGTAAAAAAATTATTATTTAGCAAATCTTTTTGCTATTTACATTTTACAAATTACAGAATTTTTACAGAATATTTACAAATTTTTGTTGATTATTTCAGAAATCATTTTACAAATTTTTGAAAGCCGATTTCCCAAAATTAGCAAAAAAATTTACTAATTTTAAAAAAGTGGATATTGAAGGAAATATTATTTGTAATTAAAACTTACACCTACAAACTTATATTGCCTTAAATTGTATATTAAAAAAGGGATCAGAAGTGAATATACCGGCTCATGTCTAAAAATAGGACATACACTTAAAATCAGCCCTAAAAACATTTAAAATTTGACCTTAAAAGTAAAAAGATTGACTAACATATTTTTCAAAATGAAATTATAACAAAATTATAAATTCGTTTATGTTTTTACAATTTTTAAGCCTTTGATTTTTTTTTTTAATTTTGTCTAAAATAATTTTTGAAGAAAAATAAAATAAAAAAATTTTGATGCTCGATAAAAAAAGATAAATTTGAAATTTTGTATTAATTTATTTTGCTGATTTTACCAAACAGATTTTAAATTCCACTTTACAAAAAGTTTACTAAAATTTAGTAGCGGCAGCTAATTTTTCTACAAATTTCATTGTACTACACGTCAGCAGACATGTGTTGCTTAGATTAGCAAAAAATACTGCTGAGCTCAAATTAGCAAAATTTCCCGTAATAACAGCAAAAATTTCAGTTGCCTTTACAGACTTTTTTTGGTGAGTGTAGTTAAATAATACATAAAATTATGATTTCTTTTCTCAAATAATCAAAAATTTTCTTTTGCCGGAAGAAATTTTTTTCCTAACTATATATGAACATACATGACCATACATGGCCTGGAATATGATCATACGTGGGTAATATATGAGCATACATGATCTCATATATTTCCATATACCTTCGGATCCGAAATTTTTGGGTTAATGGCGTGTATGGTCATATGTGATAATATGAAAGTATAAATGAATCACAGATCCGAAGATATATGGAAATATACGAGACTATGCAGGGATGTATATCTTAAAGTTTGTTTTTATTAATTCTAATCTTAATCAACACCTTATTCGATTTTGATTTATACTGTCCCAAAAAGGGTTGCAAGTTCGGTGATATTCTAAATCCTATTCAATAATATGTCAGAAATAAAATGAAATATATATACTTTTGGAAGTCTTTTTACCACCTAAATATCCCAGATGGCATTTAAGTGCTAAACATATTTTTGTATTCTGCCTCAAATCTAAATTTGATCAAAATAGACGTGAAAGACTTGAAAGTTAAATGGACACCATATCAACAATAATTCTAATTAAATAACTATAAATCTGGTAACTCTGTGAGTAGATACTGCTAAACATAAACATGTTCCGTTTACCAATTTAATATGACTTTAATAGAGTTATATTGTATTGCATGCCTGCCTTACTTTTAGCTGGTCAAATTCCAATTAAAAGTCGGCATAGCCACCTGATAGTACGTGCCTATATAGTGACCGTTATTATGCGAAACAAGATATGAAATGATCAAGAAAAAGCAAAATTAACAAACAAAAAAAAACTTGCAACTAAAACCAACAAGTTGTATCAAACATGGAAGACAACAATGAAACCAGCAACCGCTTTGGTAAATCAAAAATCAAGGTAAATGTCATCGTACACACTTCTTTCAGCCACATATTAACAGCTAATAACTGTGGCAAGCACACATACGGAACACTACCTTCCTTAATATTATTAGAAACTATCTTCTCAGTCGGCTTTGTGCTAAGCGCAGTCAGTGTCTTTGACCATCAATATCTGGGTTTGATCGCTACATTTAAATTTAGTTTTAATTCTCAACGCGAAGCGTCTTAACGTGTACGCTTAAACATAAATATACAAAAACATTTGACGCCATTACGAGTTAGTCACTTTTGAAAAAATTTCAAAAAAAAGTGAAATTTCTTTTATAACGGTTTGGTTTAAAGCAGATCTTTGCTAATTTGTTATTGTGTACTACAAGTGTTTTTAGGTAAAAATAAAAGTTAAAAATAAACAAAAATCCAACGAAAACGAAATTATATAATACTTTCGTTTAAATTAATGACTCTTTTTTTTTAATTTAATGACATGATTAATCATAAACTGATTTTACATTTTTGTTATAACTAAAATTAAGTTGAAAAAACTAGTTCCGGTTTATTTGATGTTAATAATGTTCAACATGTGGCTATAAAGTTACATAAAAATATTTGGGTCGTCTGTATTAAAACTGTCTTAAGTATCTTTGAAAAAACCAGATTAAGTGAAAATTTTATGAGACTTTTAATGGACAACATGAAATGTTAAAGTTCTTTGGAACAGTCTAGAGAAAATGTCACTTTTACTCATATTGAAATTGTGGTAGCTCTGTGAAGAATGTATCTCTATTACGGTAAAATTTGAAATTGTTCAAAAAAATCTTTAAATGAAAATTGTTTTGTAATAAAACACAAACAGCTTTAATGTTTGATATATTTTAAATTCTAAAATGTAAACATATTAATTTAAAAATTAAAAAAAAAACAAGTAAAAAAGGGTAAGATTCGGCTGTGCCGAATCTTTGAATACCCTCCACCTATGTTCTCTATTGTTTTTGATACAAATAATGTAAAAAACTTTTGAAGTAAAATTATGGAGGTGAAACAAATTTTTTGAGGTGAAAAACTTATTTGGATGCGGAAACGAATTTTTTTACGTGAAAAAAATTTTGAGGTGAAAAAATTTTTTTAGGTGAAAAAACTTTTTTTGTGGTGAAAAAATTTTTTTGAGGTGAAAAATATTTGAGGTGTACAAAATATTATTAATTTCTATGCGATTGGTGGGAAAATATGAGAAAATATATTATATACCAGTCGCTTCTATGAAATTGTACTAAAATACACCAGTTTGTATGGAAAATTTAGAGGTGTCCTAACATTTTCACTCATAACTTTTAAACCGCTTTTTAACCGATTTTGCTCATTTTCAATACCAAACTGCTCGGGAGGATGTACAATAATCTGAGTAAAAATAGGCACCCCCGCTTGCGTCTTCGCGTCGTGATCGCCATTTCAACAGACAGACAGACAGACAGACGGACATGGCTAAATCGACTTAAAATTGCATAAGAATCACGAAAATATATACTTTATGGGGTCTTAGATCTATATTTCGACATGATACAAACGGAATGACAAACTGATATATACCCTCACCATATACCGTATATGGTGAGGGTATATATCAGTTGGAGGGTATAAAAAAATATCTTAACTAATATCATATTTACTTTAATAAGATTGATACTTGTACTTAAAAATGTTGGTGAAAAATATAAGATCTTTATATAAATATAATATAATAATTGATTTAACTATGATATTTTTCTCTGTGTAAATGTACATACGGATAAAATATTTTATAGTTTCTAACCTGAAGGCTTATTCACAAAAATATGGAGTACTCCACTCTGCAGAGTGTATTTTCCCCTTCTACTTTGCACTTACAAATATTTTGGTTAAAGCCATTTTTAATTCAGTACACTAAAAAAAATTGTCGGTAAAGTCTACTGAAAATGATAATTTTCGTTTTTTGGGGTTCGCAAAAATAACTGTCAAATTTTTACTACAAAAATTTTGAAACAACTAGGAAAAATTTGTAAAGATTAGTGTTTTATACATTAATTTTTTCGGCATTTTAATTACAAAAAAAATTGCTTGATCATTCTTAAAATCTAAAGTCAAAATTCCAAAAAATTTCCTTAATTTTATTTGCAAACTAAGAATATATCAATAATAACAAATGTTATCTGCATATGTAAAAATCGAAAGATATATGAACATACATGGGTTCGTATATGATTATAAATGGGCATACATGGTCGTATACGTCCATACATGGTTCAATATATCTTCGGATCCGAAATTTGAGGGTATATGGTCGTATAACATTCGGTGATATATTCTCATAAATGCTCATATATTAGTCATGTATGCTTATATATGATCATATATGACCATATACGTCCATATACCGTCAAATTTCGGATCCGAAAATATATGGTCATATATGAGATCAAATATTTTAATATATCGAAACATGTATGGACGTATATGACCATGTATGATCATATGCAAACCCACGTATGATCATGAATGCTCATATATATTTCGATTTTTACATGGGTAAACAAGAATTTTTAAAAACTCAATGAATTTTTTTAATTTTTAATTTTTAAACATTAACTATTTACTGCAAAAATACTGTTGCTAGTTGTTCATTATAATAAAAAATAACTGCTTTAAACCTCTGTTAAAAAATACAATCCATTTTGTTAGGTGTTTTATAACTGTGATAATAGTTGCTTTGTTTTTATCCGATAGAAATGTCACTTCAATTAAAAACAACAATAACTGATAACTACACAATAAACTGTAATGTAAAAACTGTCATACTCTTTTGAGTATAATTTAAAACTATCGGGTTCAATGATCTCGAAAGATCTGCAGATAAAAATTATAAAATTATAGGAAAATTGTTAAACAAAAAATCATAAAATTACATTTTTTTTGTTGTTTTTGTTAAACTAGTTTTTTTATCTTAATATTTTGGTTAGATAAAAATTCAGTTATATAACGGAGTTTTACCAAGTTGTTCAGTATCACAATCCACAGTGAATCAGTTCATTCATAAGCAGAAGTTTATTGAATTTGAACGAAATTTGGTGTATAGATAGATACTTATGGTCGGTGTGAGTTTCAATTGATAAAAGTTGTTTTACAAAAAAACTAACTAAAACTACTGCATTACTTATAACAGTTTAAAATTTGTAGTTGTTTTATTTTCATATTAATTAAATTAATAAAAATATCAAATAAATCATAATCGTCGGATTGGTAAAATTTGTTTTGTAGAAATTTCATTTTATTCTGAATTTTTAACAAAAATTGCTTTATCCCGAAACATGTCATATTTAACATGTTTCATAACATTCTTCACTGAAATATATGTTATATTTTTCCATTAAAAAAAAATTCAGAGATGTGGTTTTTTATTTTTTATATTTTTTTTCCTAAAAATTGCATCATACCAAATTCAGTAGGTACTTAACCTAAAAACTTTTCGAAAATAGCTATGATATTAAAAGCCAATATGGATTTCCTTTCATTTTATATTCGAAGCACCGATAATAATGTCTTTTAAAATAATATAATTTATTCCTACCGCTTATTTTTATGAATAAACATATTTTTTTAAATTTATAATGAGTTTATGTAATATCCATTTTTATTTATAACAGCAAATAATTAACGATAAAAATAATAATAAAAACAAACACACACAAAAAAAAAAACACTTTCTATTTTCTTAAACGATTAATTATTAATGAATGCTAATTTTTGAGAAATCGTTCATTAGTAAAAAATGTGTGAAGAACTATGTAGGTAGTGACTAATATTCAAAATGACATATTTCGTAATAATCTTATTAAGAAAGAAATTTTAAAAATGTATAAAATTTAAAAAATATGCAAAAAGATTGATAACTGTATTCATAAAAATTTAAACATCATTTTAAATCATTGTTAAGCAAAATTTGATAAAATCCCAGCAAAAAAAAGTAGCAAAAGAAGAGAAAAAGAAGCAGTGATTTTGATTCCGGTGTTGTGAAAATTTGGATCGGAACCAATGATTTTTACATAGGGGTGTCATAGGGTGGAAGTTTTCTTTTATGATCCTTTTGCATTGCATCTAAAGCCCTTCTTATGGTTTAGTGAAAAATTAAATTTGAAAAATTTTGAATTTTAAATTTAGATTTCTACAGGACATCAGTAATCGGGCCTTAGCCTCATTTTCACAATCTCCCGTTAGCTTCTACCTGGAAATTTAACTGACACATTTGTTGTTGTTTCCTATACAAAGTTTGAGTTTTACTGTTCGTTAAATTTTAGCGGGAAATTCAGCAATCGGGCCTTATTTATCTCTATTCGAAATCCTTGCAATTTTTACTACAATATGTAAACTTTTTACTTTTTGTAGCGTCATAGATTTGAAAAGTGTGTAATTTCATTAAAAATCACATTTTTATAAATTGTGAAAAAGAACTTCCTTAGAAGAAAAAAATCAGAACTAAACGATACTTTAGAATCAATGAAAAATTAATTCCTTAAGAATCACTTCCATTTATTTTTGCTGGGATTGTATTCATAAAGGAATATTATATTAAAATGCCTATTTTATACCTTGTGTAAATAAACGAATTTTATGTTTGTTTCTTTTCATTTTGAGCATTTTTGCAAAAAATTGTTAATCAATCAAAATAAGTTTGTTGATCTTTTAATAAATAATGGACACGCTATATTTGATCAAAAGAATTGGTTTTCATTGTAAAAGTTCCATGTGTTTGCCTAAATTTCAAACGATCGTCAGACTAAAATATATAAAAAAGAAGAACAACCCGTGCAGCCCTCCTTTCTCTATATTATTTTTAATTTGGTATTTTAAAAATTTGATGTTTTTAATTTAAAGTAATGTTAATTGTACAAACTGAACTAGTGATGTGTAAACAATTAAAACAAATGAAATGAAACTGGTTATTTGAATACTTTTTTATCTTCAATAAAATCATCATGTAAATTACACTTTTACCGAGCATTTTGTTTTGATTCTTTTTTCTTTTTTAGATTATTAAGAAAATTATCATATATTTTATAAAAATAATGATCCGTAATCATAGTCAAGCACTAAAGTCGGCTTTTTTTAAAACGACTTTAAATTAAAAACCTGTTATTATCTAATTTGCTATTATAGTCAAAATTAAAATCAGTTTTAGATTGAACCGGCTTTAAATATACCAAATATACCAAATGCCCGCATATATTTTGTACTAAACAAATTTTTCTTGGCGGAAAACAGCTGTTGTAAGTGTTGTTAAGTTGGATAAAACCAACTTCAGCTAGTTATAATTTTAAAGCAGACTTTAACGAATAAAGTGTACTTTTACTTGTCTATAGTAGGCCTAAAGTAAGAAAAGTCTACTTTAGAACTCCTAAAGTATACTTTAATTTAACTCTGATTATGCGCCAATATTTTTCTCAAACACGACAAAAAAAAAAATTATAGAAACGAGTACCGTATGAATTAATAGTCATTGTTTTGCATCATTATGCCTCAAATGACACACAAAAATTATAGTGTTGCCATCCTCGAGTTTACAAAAACGTTAAATCGTTTATTAATTAAAATACTGATTATGAATACGAGTTTTTTACAAAGCTTTTTTAGGCTTAAAATGTTTTTTTAACTACTTTGTTTTTGAAACCTGAATTCAAATTTTTTTTATGAATACGGCTATAAATATAGTTTATACAATAACTGTAAGTAGTAAAACAATTAAAAGTTGGAATGTTACCGAGCTTTGTGATGTCAAATTCCTTACACAAAACAATTGTTTTAACAGTTATTTTAGAAAAAAAAAAAAACAACTAACTAAATTTACTGTATTTCATAACAGTTGTTTGAAGCAGATATTTTTATTATTATAATAAACAACTAACAAAATAGTGTATTTGCAGCAAACAGTTCATTTTGGATTTTAAAATAAAAAATACACCTATTTTTATAAAGCGGAATTACTTTTTAGCTATAATCTGTTTTTATTTGTTACCAAATTTATCTGTAGTTGCAATCGGAAAAATTCTGCAGTTACTGCTTGTCAGTAGTAGTTCGGGTAGTTATTTTTAACTGTAATTGCAGTTGTTTCATTATATGTGCATGAAATGTGCAGCTGTGTTAATTTTTGTAAAATAGATTCTTTCAAGAATAAAAAATATAAGAATTTTAAGCTGGCAAATAAAGAAAAGAAAATACTTAAATTTTATTTCATTTGCAATTTTAGTTTTTAGTGTAATATTTTCAATAAACGACCGTCATACGATAAAAAATAAATATACGAAATATGGATTTATGTTAACAAAAGTTTTTGTAAAAAATATTTTAGAATTCCCTTTTTAATAAAAAAAAATAAAAATTGGCGACTTTTTTAATATTTTTTAAAATACAACTGGCTTCTAATTTAAATTACGTTTTATGAAAAATCGCTAGACTTTCGGCTAATAGTTTACCGACAATTTTTCTGTTAGTGTTAAAGTAAAACCGCTAGACCTGACGAAAAATCTCGAAAACATTTTCGATGTGAAAAATACTGAAACGTGGTGCAAAGCTCCTAAAAATTTTGTGACACGATTATATTTTGAAAATTCGACGTTTCAGTGTTAACAATTTACGTGAATCCGCCTATCAAACATCTCTCATAGAATATTTTTGTAAATACAAATAAAAAATTTTGTAAAAAAGCCACCAACAATGAAATTTAAAAGTACACAACAACTTTATGTTATTTTTTTGTAACTTTTATTTTTATTTTCAAAAAATTGTTATGTAAAAAATAACAATTTACAAACATGTCTTAAAAAAAATTGTTAGAAATCGAATTTGAATTTTAACAAATATTTTTGATTACATAAAATTTTGTAATATTTTTTTCCGTGTAGGTATTTCTTAAAAATATTACATATACGATTTTTGTTTTGATATCGTCATTTGAATTATTACAGCCATTCAAACATTTTTTTGTTGCCGTTTTAATCTAAAATAAAAAGCCGGATAACCAGTGTTTTCTTTTGTTTTGGAAAAACCGAAACCGTTTTTTAAACAAATTTATCGAATAAACCGAAAAGGACGGATTTTTGAATACTCTAGTTGACACCCACTAAGACTGCATGATGAGGTGCAAAAAAGGAATAAGTCTCCCCCTTAAACTCCTGCTCCACTGCCTTCGACTTGTAACCTAAAATTTAAAATATTTATTCCCTGCACTATGGGCTAAAGCGCGGAAGAGAAAGTTTTTAGAATTTTCAAGGTGCACTCAGAAAAAAAAAAATTTTGTAGAAAAATTTGTAAACGGTTTGCAATCCCACTTTAATATTTTTATACTGATTTTTAGTAAAAAAATTATTATTTAGCAAATTTTATTTGCTATTTACATTTTACAAATTACAGAATTTTTACAGAATATTTACAAATTTTTGTTGCTAATTTCAAAAATCATATTACAATTTTTTAAAATTAGCAAACAAATTTACTAATTTTTAAAACGTGGATATTGAAGGAAATGTTATTTCTAATAATTAAAACTTACAGTTGGCAATTTTGAACTGTCGCGTGATAGGTGAAAACTGGACCGGTTCCGAAAATACATATCACGAGATAGGTGAAAAGAGGACTGGTTCCTAAAGTACCTACCACGTGACCGGTTTAAAAGTCATGACATGTTCGTTTAGACCAGTCCTGTGACATGCTACAGAGGGTAATTGCACTCCTTCTAGGACAAGCCCATGTTAAAATGACCGGTCACTATCACAGTAAACCGGTCACGTGACGTGCCTTAAAATGTTACATAGATTGAAAAAAGGGATCGGAAGATCCCTTCGTTGCTAGTGCAACGAAGGCTATCGGCTAGTTGTAGCGTAAACAGACCAGAGCCTCTGGTGGGAATCGAACCCACGACCCCCACAGTGATAAGCTAGCACGCTATCAACCAGCCTAACGGGGCGCACATAAAACAATTAAAATTTAACCTTAAAAGTCAAAAAATTTACAAAAAATATTTTTTAAAACAAATATTAGTAAATTAATTTATGTTTTTATTTTTTTTTAATTTTGTCTAAAATATTTTTAAAAAAAAATAAATAAAATAAAAAATTGTTGCTGCTCGATAAATAAAATTATATGTGTAACTTTGTACTAACATTAATAAAATTTAGTTAATTTTTTTTGTTGATTTGAGCAAACCGATTTTAAATTCCGCTTTACAAAAAGTTTACTGAAATATAGTAGCGGCTGCTAATTTTTTTTACAAATCTCATTGTATTATTATTTGAAATTGCACTGCTCACCGCGACTATAATATGTCTTTTGTGCTGCTCAGAATAACCCTAAAGGTTCAAGCTATTGATGAAGCCAAGAACCTTTCCGGGTGAAGTGTTCCAAATGTCAGAAGGCGAAGAGAAACGGTCACCCAAAAACCTGATCCTCCCGAAACAAAGCCCAGAACAATCGCGAGGACATGTTCTGACATTTCCGATTTCAACCCGCAAAACCTGCACAACTCAGTGTCCGATTGACCCTTCTTGTGCCTATGGTATTTAAGGTCACAATGCCCAGTAAAGTATCCAGTCAGGGTCCTTAGGTTAATAATCACCCAAGGGCCAATAGTCTCCCAGACCCACCACTGGACATAGATATAAATCTTTTGGTCTGCCGTTGGCCACGAGATGTTTGCCAATAATCGTAAAATTTTGATTTTTTTTACATCTTGCGCTTCTCCCTAAAATAGCCCATGGTCACGCCATGGGCCGACGGGCACCACGGTTGGCCAGACAATCCGCCCCCTCGTTGCCCTCATGGCCCGGAATCCATCCCAGGGTAAGGGAGTTGCTCCTACCGAGTCGGTTGAGAGCCGTAATACATTCCATGATGACACCTCCAGTTTAGATGACACCTCGTAGGACATAAGAGCCCTGACTGTCAGGGAGAATGAAGACAGGAGATCTGACCACACGCCTCCTTAGACAATCCTCCATACACACATATGGCGTAAATTTCCATCTGGAAAATGGAGGGATGTTGGCCCATGGGAAGGGCGCGCTGGAACCTGGGCTCTAAAACCCCCGCACTCGTAATTTTATTCAGTTGTTTCGAGCCGTCTGAGAACCATAACGGGGCCCCAACTTAGGTTCCCAAGCCTAGTTGGTCCACATAGCGTGATTGTACTACACGTTAGCAGAAAATACGGCAAGGCTCAAATTTTTAAAATTTCCCGTAATAACAGCAAAATTTTCAGTTGCAATTACAGACTGTTTTTGGTGAGTGTAGAGTTCAAATGGAGGAAAAGATGGCCCCATTGATCACCCAGCTGAAACCGCTGTAGCTAGGAACTTGAAATTTGGTATGTAGGTTCCTCCTATGGCGTAAAAATCAGAGATGATGCTTTTACGGGGAGTTACTCTCCCCGTCTCCTACTTAACCTTCTGCCTAAATAACGCTTCTTAATTGTGAAAATGTTCCCTGAGATAAGTTTTTTTTCTTTCTTTATCTTAATTATGAAAAACGGAAAATCTTTAGTTGCCTTTGTAATATTTCGAGTGTTTTTAAATATGAGATAAACACAATGGCAGGAACCTTTGATAAATAGAGAAAACCCCCTAATTTACTTCCAATTTTTGTACAGAGTAATTATTTTATGACTCCATTCACTCATTCATTCATTGTTTTCCCTCATTCAAAATTCCCCTTATATATATTTATATAACTAAAAATGTGCATGATTCAAATGAGATAAACATGATTAAAAGAATTTCGTTTAAAGATAACAATATTAAATAATTAAATATTCATGCAATCAATTTTGACAGTTGTTGCCAATTATTTATTCCAATAATTTTAATTTATTTTTATCTTATCTTATGTTATGTAAACTCTACCATCGCATTCAAAGATTATGTAAACTCATTAACGTATTCAATGGAAAAATTAATCATTAAACTATATATCATAAGGGGTATTCGAAAAACCAATAGTCATTTATCAAAAAGTCAATGCAACAAATAATAACTAACTAAAAATATTAATACAAAAAATTTCACTTTTTAACACTTCCGCAAAAAAATTAAAACTACAAATATTTTTTGTTAAAATAAATTATAGAAATTCCCTAAAGACCACCTTACAAAAAAGTTAAACCGAAGGTATTAAATTTCTCTAGTTCACAAATAAACAAGAAAAAACACTTGAACAAAAGATTTCAAAACAACAAAATATTTCAATAAATATTTACACGCATAATTTTTTTTTATGCCAATAAAATATAGACGAAAGGACAGACAGTTAAGTCAACACCAATTTACAATGAGAGTGAAATTATTAAAACGTAGTAACTGTTAACAACTTTTATGCTTGTTTGGGCTGTTACCTAATTGGTAGCACTGAATATTCATATGTGTGTAGGGAAGATATCGAAGCCAACGAACGTACAAAAATTTTGAATATTTTTCTATAAACTTGCAAAGGTGGGAAGTGGCAGCAGCAGCAGCTGTACAAGAACTTGTAGAACTACTGCTCCAAAATATATAAAAAAATTAAAAAAAAAAACTTGTTAAAAAGTTTAATAGACAAATGAATTGAAGACAAATATAAAACTATAAAAGACTGTATGATGGTGAAATTTTTTCTGTTAGAAAGTGTGTGCCCAAATATATCGACAACAACAACAAATACAGTATCAAATAAAATCACCTTTATTAGAATATTGACTTCAAAATAATATACAATCTTTATTGATAAAGTAAAATATTGTGGAAATGCTAAAAATATTAATTATTAAGTTATTGAGGTTTATGGGTTTGACAGAGTATTAACCTATAGACAGACCTTGAAAAAGACAAATCTTTATTGAATTAATTCGTGAAAAAAATAATTCTTTTTTTAAATCAGCGAGTTGATTCAATATTTTATAAATCAATTCATTAAATCAGATTTAAAATAATAATTGATTAATCAATTTCATTTGAATCTTTTTTGATTCAATTTAATTAAATCATTTCATTCTTTTTTTAATTTGCGAATTAAAAACAGATTGATTTGATTTGCGAATTAAAACAAAATTAAAAAACCTTAATATTAACGTGCAAAAATTAAGTCCGTTTTGCGCTATCTCGCTTAGTTTTCTAGATATTCGCTATTTTATACACCGAGATAGGGCAAAACGGACAAAATTTTTATAATTTCAAGAAACCCTTCGAAGAACTACGAATAATTTTGTCCGTTTTGCACTATCTCGCTTAGTTTCCGAGATATTTTGTTTTGAAATATCCGGGACATCCCAAAGAATCTATTTTTTCTATTATCGAAGTATGTTAATTTATATTATCATATAAATTGATAAGAAAAAATAGTCACCCTGTGACTGAACCTGTTTTATAGAAGGGTAACCTTCGTTGAGCTTTGCACAAATTTTGTCCGTTTTGCGCTGTCTCGCTTTAGTTTCCGAGATATTTGCCATTTTATAAAATGGCCATTTTTAAAATTTGCCAGTATCTCGAAAACTTATCGAGATAGTGCAAAACGGGTAAAATTTTTGTTCTATAAGAGTATTAATATATTGCGATAATAACTATAGAACAGGTTCGAGAGATATAAAACAGCCTAAGTAAAGCAAGTTAAATATCCCCTTTTTTGTAAGCTAATGCTTTTCTGGCATTAACATTACACAACTAATGCTAATGAAAAAATAAATTAATCATGATTTAAAAAAAAATGTTTTATTTCGCTAATCAAATCATATTATTTTTAATCCGACAATTAAATATCTTCTTTTTTTTTGATTCGCGAATCAAATCAAAAATTGAATTATAAAAAGAATTATTTAAATCAATTTTATTCTACCAAAAATATAAATATTGAGTCATGGTATTAATCGTCAAAAATTAAATCAGATTTATAAATTGATTTAAGGAATTAAGTTCATAGGCAGATACCCTGTCGGAAAAATGGGTTAATTAAAATGCGATCTACACTGCGACTGGTAAAAGGATTCTTTCTGAAAGTACCTACGTTGTGACTGATGAAAACAGAATCGGTTTGAAAGTTCCGTGCCCGAAAAATGTCCCATGATTTTTCGTATTTTTAAGCATTTACTATGAAAATATATACGGTATTTCCAAAACAATAAAATTTATTCAATGTCCTATTTCTTAAATCAAGTTGTTGAAGTGAATTGAAATTTCCATTAAGACAACTGTAATATTTAAATTGAAATTAACAGCATTATGTTTCTTCAATGTATCCACTGAACAATAAGTGTTATCGTAGAACAATTTCAAACTTTTTCCAAAATTAAAGGGTTAAGACGATTGATTCTTGTTAAGGAGACCAAAAAAAAATATACCTGTTTCGGCATTTTGATAGTTTACTTACATCGGAATTGCATTTTAGAGGCGGTCAAAGTTTCTCAGCTCTGGCCTATTCGGTATATAAAACTATGTTTTCTTTACATCTGAGGTGTAGGGTATGTTCAGCAACTTTCTAGATAATGTAGAACATTTCATCCCCGCCCTTCCCCTTTTTCGGGGTGTTTTTACAATTTGTTAGAATAAAGCCAAAAAATGCCATTATGAGGGAGAGTTAGAGGGTTAATATAATCTACAAAAATATTTGCCATACCATTATCTACAAAGTTGCTGAACAAACCCTACACTTCAGATGTAAAGAAAACATAGTTTTATATACCGATATGCTGCAAGAACAGACCAGAGTTGGGAAACTTTGACCGCCTCTAAAATGAAATTCCGATGTAATCTATCAAAACGCCGAAACACGTATATTTTTTTGGTCTCCTTAACAAGAATCAATCATCGGAACCCCGTAATTTTTTTGTGATGAACTGTGTAATTAATTGTATTCCAATAAGCAAGTTTTGATTAGAAAATTAAGATTTAGGGTTGCATTTGTCTAAAAGCAAGGTAGTCGATTTAAAATACGATTTATTAAGAATTTGTTTCCAAGTTCCTAGAAAAATTTCAAAAGGAATCTTATCAGCGAATTCCTAATTTTTAGCCCAAGACCTGAGTACGTTGAGGCAGAGGGGATTTCCTTTTTACCACACCCCTAAAAGTTTCCAAAAAATACCCATCTTAGTAGATGTTGGTAAATTAATTAAACTAATTAATTGATGATTTCATTACCATTGCATTCATATCAGTTGAAATTAATTTCATTACCTTTTTTGATTAATGATATTGATTTAAGGATTGGTTCTTGCTAATTTAGACCGTTTTAAATTTCATTATTATTAATAAGACACCAATTTAAAAATTTTAGAACTCGAATAAAATTATGAAGTCGAATTCTCTTGTTAAACAAATTTGGTATTTATGACATTATGTTTTTCTCTCTTTCCAGTTTAAGCTCTTTCTCTCCTTTTCACACAAAAATGCGAAACAATTTTGTACTCCTATGCTTAGCCCTGGCTTGCTTCTCAACCACACAGGCTGCTGTTTACCGTCGTGGTGATAAAATATCTGAAAATTTCAAACAACTAGATTTAGCACCGGAAGAAATTGATCCCAATGTAGCACCAAGTGCCCCAAATAAAATTCAAAGTTTTGACGAAACTACCGACGAATCATTAATTGATACCGCTGACAATGAAATCGTCGGTGAAGCCGAAGAACAAGTTTTGACAACGGCTGAAGCTGAAAGTGAAATAATTGATGAATCTGTCAATGAAGTTGCACAAGAAGCGGCTGCACTCGCTGTTGCAACTACAGCTGCTCCAGCTATAGCTGAAACTGTTACTCCAATCAAGAATGAAAATGGTGCTAATGGTTTAGCAAAATACTGTAAATGTAACGAAAATCATTGTGATTGTTGTCGTACTTTTAATTTACCCTTCATTCCGGTAAAAGGACCAGGTTGTGCTAGAATGACCTATTTGGGTAATGAGAAAATGTCCATCAGTTTGAAATATGGTGACTTAACTTTGGCCTCTAGAACTGTTTCAAGTAAGAGATCTCGTCCTATTTGTGTTGGTCTACCCGGTGGTTACTCACAATTCTGTGGTCGTGTTTATGGTTTGTCCAAGGCTAAAGAGAATTTCAAGGCTTGTTTAGGTTTTGAATTACGTGCTGACGATGAAGTTGAAGCTGCTCTACGTGTATCCTGCTTCAAATTTGGTCCAGAAGGTTTGAGAGTAGCAGAAGCTGAACCTTTACCAAGTGAAACCAATAAAGAAGAAGATGATGATGATGATATTTTCGGTTTTGGTGGTAAGTTAAGATAGGTTACAGTGTGTTAGTCTCAAAGCCAAAGACAATTCTTGATTTCGATAAATTTTTTTAGCCGGTGGTGGTGATGATGATGAAGATGAAGACGATTATGATGAGGAAGATGATGATGAAGAGGAAGCTGAGGAGGAAGCCGATGATGATACCGAATATGCCGATGATGAAAGTGATGATAACGAAGAAGCTCCCGTTGATGCTGATTATGGGGGTTTCAGTCTAGCTAGTCTTCTCGATGAATTAGACGATGAGGAAGAAGATGAAACTAAACCCAGCACGACTCTAGCCGCACCTGTAGCTTCTCTAGCCACTTTAGCGCCTGCAGCTGATACACGCACAGCAGCTGGTGCTGCCCAAAGTAAAGATGATAGTGGTACTGCAGCAGCTGCTGCTACTGAAACAGTAGCTGAAGCTGTTGCTGCCACAGTTGCTGAAGTTACACCTGCCTCCGAAATAACCCCCGAAGCCACTACAGTCAAAACGAAAAAATCAAAAAAGAGTAAAAAGAATAAGAAAAAGAAGGCCGTCGATTCCGAAGGCGATTTTGCTTATGATCTTTTAAATGGTTTACTGGCTTTTTTCAATTAAGCTTTCGAAGATGAAGTGTGGAACAATTATGATAAATAATAGTGTAAATACTTAATATTGAGTTGAGCTGCAATATGAAATGTGTTTAGGTTTAAGATTTTGACAAAATGATTAAATTATTTATTTAAAAAAATGTTAATTTATTTCTATTAAGTGAGATACTAAATTGTAAATTAATTTATTTATTAAAACAATCTAAAAATAAAATTGTATATGAGTTTATGTATTTTGTACAGAAAAAATAATTAAACCAAGCAGAAAGAACTTTAAATTAAATAGAAAAGTTTTAAAATAAAACTAACAAGGAAACTACACAACGATGAAGTCCAAGGACCTAATGAAACCTGAATATGCTATAAGAAAAAAAATGTAGAACAAATTTTTTTCAAGGTGCAAAATCTTTTTTTAGTGGTTAAAAAGTGGAATCAAATGTATCCCCGTTTTTTTATTTTTTTTGGTTTTTATGATCTATGTCCTCAATATGGATTTACCACCGGATCAAACATGTTCGGCACACGGCGGAACTAAAAATATGATGCAATTCGAGTGATGGCATATGAGTCAAAATTTGTGGGTTATACATCGTGTAGTTTCCTTGAAAGTTTATTTTATTTCTAATTTAAATACATTTTTTATTGTGAAAACAACAAAGCAAAATCTAAAATTTTTAAATATTATTTCAAATGCAAAAGAATAGTTTTAACTAGAATCATAATTAATTAAAAAATATTCTTAAAAACTAAGACGTTAATATAATAACTTACTATGCAACAACAACTACTTAAGGATTGTAAGTTGTTTGAATATCACGTGAAAAATCTTTTATACTCTATTAAAAAAATTATTTCATGTTTAAACTTCCCAATTACTGCAGCATTTTTCAGGCGGAAGTTCTGGCGGCCAAAGTAGCTGCTGACTTTGCTTTTGTCTCTGAGACAATTGGTTCGGTAGATGCTGAAATAGAATAAAACAAGCTATGTTATGTGTGAGGTATTAACGAAATTCTTTTTTTTATTTGAAAGACCCATGCTATTATGTATGGAATATAAACATCGTTTAAATATCCGCCGCGGCTTCTTACGGTGTCGCGGATCCGAGTGGTCGAATTTTCAATGATTTTGCCACAAATTTCCGGCTGAATTTTAGCAATGGCCTCGGTTAAGTTGACTTTAATCGGTCGATTGCGGCTTATAAGCATAGACCTGCGATTTCAGGAAACCCCACAAAAAAAAGTCTAGTGTGGTCAAATCGCACGATCTTGGTGGCCAATTCACGTCACCTCTGCGAGAGATAACCATAGCCTCAAATCGTTCATGCAGAATCTGCATCGTGGCGTCCGCTGTGTGGCACGCAGCGCCTGCTGGAACCAAATGTCGTCTAAGTCCATATCGTTCAATTTGGGCCAAAAGAAATCGGTAATTATCATTCTGTAGCGCCCAACGTCGTTTTCAAAAGAGTACGGACCAATGACGGCGCCGGCGCAAAATCCGCACCAAATTGGCCAGTCAGCGAACAAACGGTGTTGTTCATGGTCATAAACTTTGAGCTCCTGAGTCAGTTGGATCTTGTACGTAAAATTCGCCAAGTTTAAGGTCGAGTTCATGTGCACGGGGAGGGGTTGACTGTTACGGGTTCTCTTGAACACTTTTAAGAATTGCGGCGATGTTCTAGGCCGATCTGGCGTTCCTTTGGCGTACGCGTGTTGGCTTATTGTTTACCGCTCCGGTCGTCTTGAATTTGGCCACCAAACGTATGAGAGGCCACCGCGTCTATCGTAAAGTTTGCACTAAGGAACATTCATTTTGATAATAAAGTTTTATTATTTGGACGTGCTGCTCAATTGTGTAACTTGTCATGGTGCTTTGGCATCAGAAACTGAAAAATAAACAACAGATTAGACAGATGCCACCAAAACAACATTGAAAAACCCTTTATATTGAAAGCGAAGCGGCAGGAGAGTGCACTTTTATTTGGTTGGTGGCACCAACCGGATCAATGAGGGTAATGAGTTGCGGACGAGCTTGCGAAGCGAGGGGTTCAGTTGTCTGGCAATGTACATTCGTGTCCCATTCTAGTTCTTCAAACGGGACGTATAATCCACTGTAATGGGCAGATCTGAGGTAGTTCGGTAGAATACCGGAACGTGCAGGGTGTGGAGTATTATGTGAAAGTCTTACGATTCTAAGGCGACGGAACTTCTGTTATCCTTAGCCAGAAGCGGAACGTTTAGGGTGTGGAGTATTATGTGAAAGTCTTACGATTCTAAGGCGGCGGAACTTCTGTTATCCTTAGAGAGAAGCGATTGTAGAATTCCGGTGGGGGTACTGAAGGGTCATTGTTGGATTGCGGTTTAGGCCAAGAGAGCGGGAAAGCTAGTGAATGATAGTTGTAAGTTTTGTGGGCTACTGGGTGACAGAGTGAAGGTGGTGCATATTATGTGTTCTTGCGCGCTCCAGGGCAAGTTGCTGGGGAAATTATTTATTACGCGATGTGGAGGAAATCTGTAGAATCGGAGTTCTGAGACCATCATATCTGACTGATCTTTTATGCATGTTATCTTTTCTATCTGGTAACGCTTGGAACCAAATCGGTCTAAGCAAGGTCTTTGTTCAGCCAGTTTAACTTACCTATGAAGTATGGATATTTCTAGTGTTCAGATAAATATAAATAAATACTTTTTTAATTATTTTAAGATTGGCAACTCTATTTTGCAGAAGTAAAAAATTTGTTTTTTTCTTATCATTATGCTTGCTTAAATGAATTTTGTTGTTTTTATCATGTTACCATGCTAATTCGTGTATACTACACACATACATATAAGACTTTCAATACCAACTGACCCAATACAGGAAAAAGGATATCGGATTATTGTCAAACTTAAGTTGCTTTTTTGATTTTAAATAATAAGTTATATCATAAAACATTCCAAATTTATCAATATTTAACCACGCTTACATCGTCCATTTTTTGAAAAAAAAAAATAACGAAGTAGACGTGGTTAAATATTATCAAATTTAATATATTTTATAAATTATTTATTATAAATATATTTTATTTGTATCATGTAGGACAATAAAAGCTGTAGGTTTGAAATTCATATACTTGCTTCTAATTGGATCGTAGGTATGAAAAGTCTTATATACCGAAGAACATAATACTACCCACCAACAAAGGAACATTAGTAGAAACATGGGCGCGTTCCACTTAATGTTCCATCGCGTGTAGCAATGTTTCCTGTTAAAATTCGTGTTTTATTTTTGGTTCCTTAAATATCAAAATTTTTTATATTTTATCTTTTTATCCATGTTTACTGTTTTTTCTGTCTTAGTTTGTTGAGAGCACTCGTTGTGTGCGGTGCTTTTGCAATTCGCGGGAAAAAAATAAAAGAGAGACGAAAATAGTGACAATTGAAAATAATGAAAATTTAATAAATTTTTTAAATTAATATAAAAATTTACGAGAATTATGGGACATAAATTGTGATAGCTAGAAAAATAAGAGTAAAAACACAGCAGTATATAAAAAATTAACAAAAGAATAAGAATAAACTTTTTTAAAAACAAATTTTAAAAATTTGCTTTTCTTCCGCGTATTTTTGTTTACTAGTTGTATATTCGAACACACAAAACTGATGTTTCGTTTTTGGTTTCGATTTAGGGTTTGGTCGTCTGTTCTAAAAAATTAAACACATGTTTCTACTAATGGTGCCTCGTGTGTGGGCATCTTAGTAGACAACCATATAAAAGATGCATGAACAAAGTATGACAATATTTTCTGTTTGTTTTTTTCCTGTTTGTCTTTTGTTTTTTGCGAAATTATTATTCCACTAAAATCATGTAGTTATTTTGTTTGTAATTTATAAAATTGTTTATTTTTCTCACTTCATACTCATCATTTATTTTTGTGTATGTGTATTTATAAAGTGTTGTGAATTTGAATTTTATGTAAAACCAAGGCAAATACATTTGAATTTTTAAAAAGGATGAAGTAGGGAATTTAATAATTTAAAGGAAATAAAATTATAAGAAGTTAAATAAAGAATTATCTCAGCAAATAACAAACATGTAGACAATTTCAAGCAGATTTATATTTAATGTATGACTTAGTAGGCAAAATCAAAATAAATATATTTAAATTATAATGGCATCACTACACTCAGGGAATTGTTTAGATGAAAATTATTAAAAATGACAGTTAATATATCATGCCTGAAAAAACATAAACTAAAAATTAATCTAAAACTTCCTTTAAAATGGTTTAAAAATTTTCCTCAATTTAAGTCAAATTTTATTTAAACTGAAAAATTTTCTTAAAAAATATAAAAATTCCTATATTTGGGTAAAAACGAAATACTTTATATACTCACAAATGGTTCATATCTTTGTTAAGAAATATTTCTTGATCTTAGGAAAAAACAAGTGTTAAAAAAATTTTTTTGAGAGCCCCGGTAGGCTTGTTGATAGCGTGCTAGCTTATCAGTGCTGGCGTCGTGGGTTAGATTCCCACCAAAGGCTCTGGTCTGTTTTCGCTACAACGAGTCGATAGTCTTTGTTGCTAGTTCTCGGTTAGAGTTTTAGGATATAATTTGTAATTATATGATTAATATAAAAAAATTTCGTGCTAAAATATAATAAAATTGAGTTAAGTTAAAAAAATAGAACATTATTTACTCTCATTTAGTTTAAAAAATGTCCTCTAACGTAAACTTAATGTGTGTTAATTTTTTTCCCGAGTAGAAAAATTAACTAAATTTTAGAATATTTTATATATAATATTTTATATTTTATATATAATAGCTTTCCTATAATGCCGATGTGCCCAATTTCGGCACCAAGAATGTTGATGAAAGTCGTAGCTGATCAGAAAATGCATTCCATTCAGCTTGTGTCTAATAACTTGTTCTGTGTATTCTCCATGATTACTTAAATAAAAAATAAGAAAAATTTTTCATTTGACAAAAAAAAAAAAAAATTTTTTTTCTATGATCTAGAACAAAACTAAAAAAAAAATAATTTTTACACATATAAGTATTTAAAAGATCAACTATTAAATATAAACTTCACTATCAATTTTCAAAACTTCAAATTTTTATATGTCAATTAAAGTTTAAGTAAAAAAATTACATGTTTCAATTTTGTAATAATAACAAGAAATGTAACTGTGAAATTTTGTATTTTTGCAACAATTTTCTTAAATTAGTTAATTTAAGAAGACAAAGGACCCCCAGTGTTTCTGAGACATAGATGCTGTGTGTCACTTAGGGCGTCCCTTTTTGTAGTTCTCTCCAGCAGAACCGTTAAATTAACTACGAAAAAGATCTGACTTTGTCACAATTTATTACGTTTCAGGATATCCTGCAGTAAATTTTTTAATTTGTTTACCAGTTTGCTAATGAAATTAAATGTATATATTGTAAATACATGGTTTTAGTATATTACAATTTGACTTAAAGATAAAAATGTAAAGCAAAAATCCTGTTAAAAACAGTGTCCTCACAAAGCTAAAGTTCTCCGAAAGTGGGAAAATACTTATACAATGAGTGTAAAGTACTTTAAAATATATGGTAATATATATTATCTTTACCATAGAAATAGTTTTATATTTGTTAGAAAATTTTTATCAAATTTAAGAATTATTTTTATTTAAAAGAAGTGCTATTGAACTTGATGTTGAGAAATATTTTCTTATTTTTAAGGAGTTAATTCCTAGTTTTAAGAGAAAAAAATGATCTAATGAACCTAAATAAAATTTTTCTTAAAACCAAGGAAACATTTCCTAACTAAAAGTAAAATTGAAAATGATATATGAACTAATTAAGAGGAAATTTTGCTATGTTTTGTTATAAAAATTTAGTTCTCAATAGTAACATTTTTCTATAATTTAAAAATTTTTACCAAATTTTAAGTCAAATTTGTTTCTTAATTCCAAGAAAATTTTTATTAAATTCTCGTAAAAAGTGTATTTAGTGCCGTTTGGATTTCAATTTTTCCTCCAAATAAGTAAATTTTTCTAATTTCTAGTTCATTTTTTAATTTTTTTTATTAATTGTTTGGAAAATGTAAAACAAATTTGCAAATACTGGTTTTATATGGGTTTTATTATTATCAATATTGTACGACAGAGCGTTAACAAATTTTTGACGTATTTTAAAATATTTTTTTTGGTTTAAAAAAGTTCTTTCCAGTTTATGAAATTTTGACATTTTATCCTTTTCGCTGGAAAATTGTCCGCTAAATGTTACAATAAAAGTGTGAAGGAATAAAACGTAGCTCATATTTTCAAAATAATATGTTTACTTTGATATAAAAAAAATGTTACGAGGGCGGATCAATAAGTCCATAACTTTTTGAATGAAACACAGTTTTTTTTGCAAAAAAAAAAAAAAAAATATTTTTAAACATAATCTCCTTTTAGCTCAATACACTTAGTACAACGTTTCTACAATTTATGTATCTCTTTCAAAAAATAGGATTTTCCGAGGCCCATAAAATAGGCATTTGTTTGATCAATAATTTCATCGTTGGAGCTAAATCTCTTTCGACCGAGCCGTTTCTTTAGGTTTGGAAATAGGTAATAGTCACTGGGGGCTACATCCGGAGAATAAGGCGAATGAGGGGGCAATTCGTAGTATACCTAATGGAATTTTGCCGTGGAAACTAAGCTGTCACACGATTCCGTTGGTGGTCGATTGTGAGCAAACGCGGCAGCCATCTTGCAGAAAGCTTTCTCATACCCAAGTGATCATTCAAAATTAAAACCACTGAGCCATGTGAGATGCCTATGTCTTCCACAATCTATCGCACATTCGATCTCCGATTGGCCAACACCATATCGTAAATTTTTTCAATTGTTTTGGATGTAGAGACCTCAACTGGGCGTACAGAACGTTCGGCATCTTCCGTGCTTGTAAGGCCACAACGAAAGTCACTTGTTTACCATTGAAATCGATGGTGCAGAGTCTCCATAGTATTTATCAAGCTTTTTCTTAGTTTGATTGACGGCTTTTTTTTACAAAAAATAATGTTTAATAATCACTCAAAATTCACTTTTTTCCATTTTTAAAAAAAATCCACGAGGTTGTATGTTTTGAATAGCTATTAAACGCAAAGTAAATGACAGAACTTGATCAAAATTTGACAGTAGTCTATTAACAGGTGGTACTTGATGGGAGCAGTGTTGCATTTCATATAACTACAAGGGAAGTTCGAAATGTAACGGACTTATTGATCCGCCCTCGCATTTAGTCAAAAACTATTTAAAGCATTTAGCATTTTCCTTGGTTTGATTGACGGTTTTTTCGCAAAAAATAATATTTAATAAGCACAAGAAATTCACTTTTTTCCATTTTTAAAAAAATCCACGAGGTTGTATGTTTTGAACAGCTGTTAAGCGCAAAGTAAATGACAGAAATTGCTCAAAATTTTACAGTAGTATATTTACAGGTGGTACTTGATGGGAGCAGTGTTGCATTAGCTCTGTTCCCTTACTTTCTGGGTAAAGTTCGGTAAAATGAGAGTAAGCACAAAATACTCTCATAAAATGACAAAATTACCCAAAAGTACGGGAACGCAAAAAAACACTTTTCTAGCCCAAAAAAAAAAATGTCAAAATGCATCAGTGATGCCAAATTTTTAGGTGCAATAAGTGTAACACGACAAGTGAAATCGCGCTAATGGAGAAATGCGAAAATTGAAATAAGACTCAAAAAATATATATTAAAATTGCCCGCCGTTTACAGTGGCAGGAAATTTCGAGATTTTGATATTTTCCTCTTTGAAAAAACACACATGGTTATTTCTAATAAATATATTTTTCTCATAATTTAATGTTTATGAGCTTTTTTTTCATTGTTTTTTTAAAGTGGTGTATATAAAAATCTCGTGATTTCGTGCCAATGTAAAAGAGGGGGTTACAATTTTCAAAAAAAAAGCGGTAAGAAAAATTAAAAGGTGCCGATCTGTCCCTGTTTTATAAACAGAAAATATTTCAGTTTTTAGAAAGTAAAAAATCGCTTATTGTAACACGAAAATGGCTAAATCAGCATCGCTGAAGTTCCTTAGTTTTATTTTTTACAATTATAAAACAGCTGTTTTTGTTTATCAACTGTTCTTTTGACAATTTACCCAATTTACCCAAAGAAAAAGTTTGGGTAACTTTCGGTAAAAAGAGAAACACTAATACACTCTCATAAACGCTCTCATTTACCCAATTTTCAAGTACGGGAACGCTTTTGGGTAAATTTGGGTAAGTTTGGGAACCCGCGGTAACGTACGGGAACAGACTTATTATATATAACTACGAGGGAAATTGGAAAAGTAACGGACTTATTGATCCGCCCTCGTATTTAGTCAAAAACTATTTAAAGCCTTCATCATTAAAGGGTTAATTTACAAGAATTTAAGCATTAAATATCAAAATTTTTATAGTAGATTTTAAGGCTTAATTGCTTAAGGAAATGTTTATATATAACCATGGCATACATACAAATAAATAACAAATTGATGATGTTGAAAAAGTATTTTAATTGAAATAAAACTACATATTTTGAAGAACATACTTCATTTATGTTATCTTTACAAAAACTTTTCAATTTGATAGACACGCTGTTCTACAACTACGTTACCCCACAAACACCTAATAACCTAATTTTCTATTACAAAACTCAATCATACGAGTACAAAAAAGAATTTCTTTGGAAAATGGGAAAAAAAAGTGAAATTTGTTTTCTCATTGTGTTATAGATTGATTAACTAAAGTTTTTGCATACTTCTAGGTCTATATGTGTGTTTGGAACCAAAAAACCATGAATAAAATGTAAAAGTTCGTATTAAACATTCACATATGCATATGTATGTACATAAAAAAGAAGAACAATGTTAAAAAGAAGTGTTATCATTTCTAACAGATGAGTCAGCAGCAGTGTGTGTGTGAAAAAGGGTAAATGGGTGTTAAAATGATGGACAATGGGTTAAAAGTTACACATAATTTAAAGAACTAAAAATAAATTGGGCACTATAAACAACTGAAAATTTTTAAAAATCATTTTTTCTATAGATAGTGTCATTTATTTTATATTTATATTATATATTAACTATTTTATAAATATTCATAAGCTTTTACAAAAATTATTGTTTTGTGCTGCATATCAATTTCGGTTTTTGAATTTGACTGTCTGTGCTGTATATCCATACATATTTACTTTTACTTTTGTTGGTAACATTAAATTATGATCTCGAGCCTGATTAAATTTAAAAATAAATTATAAAATATATTTTAAATTTTTTGTATGCAAATTTAATGCATATGCAAAATGCAGCAAAGCAATAATGATTTGGTTTTTATTTTTGTATTCAAAAATTGTTGTATACTATGTCAAACTGTGGTGTGAGCAGCAAATCAAGGTTTATTAAATGTTAAAATTACGAATGTAGAACTAAGTCATTGCTGAAAGTCTTAGATATGATATAAGATATCGACAAATAGGTTTCAATTCTAATCCTAACTCAACATTTTTCGAAAAAAGCTGCAAAAGTTTCTATTACTGTTAATAGGTCAGTTTATATTTCACTCTGAATACCTTATGTCGATAGAAAACATATTTAGCTATCTTTTTTTTGCCTTCAAATCTTTTTGTACAATAAACAAGTTTCAATACAGAAGGATGCAAAGTCAAAATTTCATAAATTTGAAAAAAATATAACTTTTTAAAATAGAAATATATATTTCAAAAAAAAAAAAAAAATCGTCAAAAACATATTTTCGCTTTGGCCTGCATTTTGGATAATAACATAAATAGTTGGAAGTCTCTACTCGTAAAATGATTTATTATTTTTGCTCCAGGAGGGATACATATTTGTAAAACGTATCCCGGCTTTACAAATATCTCTCTCAAAAACCATCTCAAAGCCCAGCTAACAAATATTTTTTAAATTAAGCACAGCTAATACACTCTAAGTTTGAAGAAATTAGAACCACTTTCTTCGAAATTTATTTGTGGATTTCGCTGAATTTCGCAATTTTGAAAAACAAAACGAAATTTTATGGATATTGGATTTCTTGATTCGTTTTTAAGCTGTTGTGAGCTGTATAGTCAAAATATAGCGGTAATTAAAAACTTTAATATTTTTGCCATTCCCATTTAAAAACCGAAATATATATGAGCATCATCTTTATAACAGGTGAATTGAAAAGTCCCTGGCCTTCCATACTAAAACACATTTTTTTTTGGCAAAATTCGTTTTTTTTATTCAACATAGTTCCCTTCAAGGGTGATACGTTGATTATAGCGATCCTTTAACTTTTCGATACCATTTTTGTAGTACGATTTGTCATTTGCTCCGGCGATCACCTCTTCATTCGACGAAAATTTCTTCCCAGCGAGCATTATTTTGAGATCTGAGAACAGGAAATAGTCGATGTTATATAAAAAATTGTTGCAAGTGTGTTGTGACTTTATAATTCACGAACCGTCAAACCGAATTCCAACCGAGATTTTGAGATTTGTTCGTATGGTCGTGTAGATGGTTCGTGAGTTATGACTTTTCATGTCAACATGTGATTTTGTCCATATAAAAAAACACAATAAATACGTAGGGGCCTATGAGCGTGTGCGGTATGTATAATGTGTGCTGACTTCATACACACGGTAAATACAAGTTGTAGCGCATACACAATTGTATTGAATTGAATTAATTAACTTTTTTTATTATTTCCAAATCAAAAATAGATAAAAAAACGATGAATTTGATTGAATGTTATTACTTATGTGTAGCATTGTCAGATATGATCGCGTACGACCATATATGTTCATATATGTTTCGATTTTTACATGTGTGATCAGCTTCCAATGCCAAGGAACGAAGACAACTAGAGATAAAACATTATATTAAATAAAAAAATCTTCAAAGTTAAATTAAGTTCATTTTCTTTTTAATATTTTTAAAATGCGAAAAGTGCAAAATGTTGAAATACAAATTTAAATACAACAAAGTTTATTAACTAGAATCATTTTTATTTCAATAAGATTAATACTTAATTTTAAAACATTCGTAAACAATTAGATGTTAATATAATAAAATAATTGATTTACCTACGATTTTTTTCTCTGTGTAAAACCCCGGTATCAAATATCTTCGCAGATCGGTCTTTGAAATGAGTTCTTAAATAGCTGAACATTTTAAGCCATAAAATTCGATACGAAAGGGTTAGTTGTTTCATATTTGTTTGTGTTTCTCTTGATACCTTCTGTGATTATAAACTTACACAAATTTGTTTTTTATAAATAAGATTATCCTGTTTAGCCGGCTAAATATTTCCTTAATTAGGATTTTCTCGCCCATAGTGTAATGAAAGTTTATTGTTATATTTCCATGTTCACAGTCATTCCTCTGTTTTAGTTTGTTTTTTGTGTGGCTTTTTGCAAAAATTAAGCAAAAAAATATTCATTGTATGCTGGTGCCACTTCATACACATGGGTGGTCTGAATAAACACAATAATCATCAAATGATGGTGCATGTTGTCAACACCTAGATTTCAGTGTTACATTTTTTGTGATACCTATTTTGGGCTATAATAACAACACGTTAAATAAATGGTTGAATAAGTTGTATTCAATCTACTACCCGTATTCAAAATACAGGTAGGTAGGTAAGTGGTTCTTGTGAGTTCTTTTTTATTGTAACTACTGTTATCGTAAGTTAACGTAGTTTAAATGGGTATATATTATTGTGGCAAAAAATTAATGTACACACTGAAAAAAAAACGACCTTCGGGATATACTATAATTTTGTTGGTAATATAAAAATATTTGGAAACTCTGTAAAATATAATTTTTAATACATGTTTGCTTGCAAATATAATATGTTCGCCTGTAAATATAAATATGTAAGGATCAAATGAAATGCATACACACCAAAAAAAAATGAACTAGAATTTAGAAAAATTAACTTATTTGGAGGAGATATTGAAATAAAAACGACTTTTTACTAAAATTTAATAAAATATTTTCTTGAAATTATGAAACAAATTTTACTTAAAATTTGGTCAAAGTTTCAAAATTATAGAAAAATTTTACTATTGAGAACTAAATTTAAATTACAAAACAGCAAAATTTTCCCTTATTTTATTTTATTTTATTTAAGTTTAATAGATAATTTTTTTACTAAAAACTAACATCTAGTTAGAAAGCTCTTATTTTAAGTGAAAATTATATTTAAATTTGATAAAAAATTTCCTAATAAATACGAAACTGATTCTATGGTAAAGGTAATATATTTAACCATATATCTGAAAGTAATTTACACTGATTGTGTAAGTGTTCTCCCACTTTCGGAGGGCTTGCGATTTAAATTAAATTGAACTCATGTATTTAAAATATAAATTAAATTTTAGTAGCAATATGGTAAACAAATAAAAGAAATGTATTGCAAGCTATCCTGAAATATAATAAATTGTGATAAAAGACAAATACTTTTCGTAGTTAATTAATGGTTCTCCTCGAGTGAACTACAAGAAGGGACGCCCTAAGTCACATACGACATCTATGGCTAAGGAACACTGGAGGTCCTTTGTCTTCTTAAGTTAACTAATTTAAGGTTATTGTTGCAAAAATATAAAGTATCACAGTTATATTTCCTGTTTTATGGCATTTTTAGCTTACATTTTAATAAACATATAAAAACTATGACTTTTTTTATTATTAACTGAAAAAATGGTTTTAGTGCTTTCGATAAATATAAATTTTAATAGTCAGCAAACAAAATTATTACATAAAAGCGCAAATTCGAAATTGTATACCTTTTGCTAACAATACTTTAAAATATATTTTAAGCTGAGCGCCCCGGTAGCGTGCTGGCTTATCAGTGCGGGGGTCGGGGGTTTGATTCCCTCCAGAGGCTTTGGTCTGTTTTCGCTATAACGAGCCGATGGCCTTTGTTGCTAGTGCTTGGTTAGGGTATTAACATATAATTTGTAATTATATGATTAATATAAATATAAATAAATAAATAAATAAATAAATAAATAAATAAATAAATAAATAAATAAATAAATAAATAAATAAATAAATAAATAAATAAATAAATAAATAAATAAATAAATATTTTAAGCTTCTTTAAGTTCAATATTTAAGACTGTTAAGATCACGCACGAAGAAATACGAATTGAAAAAATATTTCGAAAAATTAAACATAAAACAATTTAGTTTATCACTTGAATCACGAAGTGTTACTATACTTTATACATATTTTACAAAAAATATGTATACCTAAGTTTATTATTTCCCAAAAATTGGAAAACTTTCACTTAAAAGAAAAAATTTATTAAAATTTTTAAAATTTATCTGAACTAAGTTGCATGAAAATATTTCCTAGAAATAGTTCATCAGTTTCTAAAACCAAATAAATTTTTATAATTACATAGGAAAAAATTTATTACTTCTTGTTTTTTATTGACTGAACTAATTTTTAAAAAATAATTCTTAAAAATTAGAAAGTCGTAGACCTAAAAACTGAATTAAGAAATGGCATTTTAAAATTAAGTTAATTTTACTATCCGCGAAAAAAAATTAATACACATTTTTTGAACTAAATGAAGTATGTTTTAAATTATTTTTTGAACTAAACTTAGTTTTAGTATATTTTAGTATGCAAATTTCTTAAAACTAAGATGTTTTTCTTAAAAATTGATACATTTTTATTTAATATACTTGTTTTTTTTTCCCTAAAATCAAGAAGTATTTCTTAGGAAAGATATAAACTATTTCTGAAAATATAAACTATTTTGTTTTTACCCAAACATAGGAATTTTTATTCCTTTTAAGAAAATTGTTTTAAATTATAATAAAATTTGACTTAAATTGAGGAAAGTTTTTAAACTATTTTAAAGGAATATTATGGGTTAATTTTTTGTTCATGTCTGTTTTTTAAGTTCACCGGCCATAATCTATATACATAAAAAATTCGTGTCACGATGTATGTTCGCGATCAACGCTGAAACTACTGAACCAATTTTTATCAAATTTTATAATTTGGTCCAACTTAAGAGATAAGGCAGTTTTTATCTCAATTATTTATCTCAATATTTCTTATTGCAAATTAAATGTTTATAATCTTCGTACCACCTCGAAAACATGTAAGTATTTCTTGACTGCGTTGTAATGTATTTTATTTTGATTTTATAATCTGATAATTGTTAATTTATTCAGTCGTAAAAAATCTAACCTCAACAATGCGTGTAGCAAAGATGCACGATGTATGCGTGCTAATAGAGCTCATGAATCGAAAGAATAAATAGCAGCAAGAAACGCAGCTCAACGAATCAGAACAGCAGAAACTCGCAGACAAGAGTCTCGAGAACAGTGTGATGAACGTCTACGACAAAATATATCGAGAACAAGAGCGATGAGAGAACAGCACATAGCAACATTTAGAGAACGCGACAGAGAGCGGCAGCAAACCCACCGTGCATTAACACGTGTATCATTCGTACACCTTGCGTTCGAATATGCACCAGACATTAATTACTCTGCACATCGTTAAATTACAATTGCTGCAATGGACAAAATATGTCAATATTGTCAAGTGTTAAAATTCCACAATGAAACAACCGGTATGTGTTGTGCATCGGGAAAAGTTGTACTAGTACCTTTCCCTACTCCACCGGAACCTTCGAAATCATTTTTTGCTGGTGAATCAGTCGACTCGAAATTATTTTTACGTAAGATACGCAAATTCAATTCTTGCTTCCAAATGACGTCCTTTGGCGCAACTAAAATTTGCGATCTCACATCATGACTTATTTGATCTTTATAAGGCTACCACCACCACTTATCGTATTGTAGTTAAAATAAATTTTAGCTTAATTGTTTTAAAAAAAGAATTAACTAAATTTCCGGACAAAACAACGTTTGCCGGGTCAGCTAGTATATGTTTGCCTGTAAACATATCTATATTTATCATTATTATGTTTGCATCACACAAGTATAATAATGATAAAATTACAATCGCAAATATATTTGTGTTTCTGTGGGAAAATATGACTGATATACGTACAAATAATTACAATGTTTGCCTGTAAACATATGTATAATAACTATAAATATAAAAGAATTGAAAGCATATTTCAAATATATATATAGTAGTTTATAAACATATATCAAATTGCTTGCAAACATTAGATTAGAAAGGCTTTATGTACCGCAACCAAAAGAAATTGATCTTTTGTGAAGCCTAATTTTTTACCCTAAATATTGGGGCTTGCAATGAAGCCAATTACTCTACTAGGCACATATTTCTAAATTTTCAAGCAGAATATTTAATATACACCAATAAATTGTAGTCTCCTGCCACAAAGCTTAGGTCATACGTAGAGTATATGCTCCGCTGTCTCAGCGTCCAATTCACAGAACCTACAAATATCCGAATCAGGCAGACCTCTAGTCCTTAAATAATATCTGAGAATATAGTGTCCAGTGAAAAATCCTGTTAAGGTCCTCTAAACATATTCAATAATATGTTTTTTCTGCATGTACTTATAGAAGTCTATTTAGGAAGTAATTGTATACGGTTGGTTGGAGGGTTTATTTTTTGGAATTTATTGCCAAGTTTTTTGTTATCACAATCAAAACCTAAATATGTAATAGATAAGTATATAGATTATTTTGTACTCTTAATAATAGTAATTATTAAAACATAAAAAAAAGAAAATTATTGCCCTGAAGCACCACCTTAAACGTATGAGTAATATTTATTTGTGTTTAATATAAAAACGACTTGTTGAAGTGGGGAACTTCTTTTAGTAGTTTATTTAATTTGTACAAAGTGATTGTAAATAAAAAATTACACTTTACAGAATTAAATATGTTAACATTGAAAACAAAAATTGTGTGTGATTTATTAGAATATTTAAATTTTTTTAATAGACTTTAGATGATTCTTATAATTTTCAAAAATTTTCTGAAGCCCAAAAATTTTTGTTTGTTTTTTTATTTTTTTTTTATTCAATATTTGCTTTTTAAAAGAACTTTCAAATGATAAAAAATGTTAACCGTTGTATTATTCGAAACAAACCGCGGTTTAAAAATTGAGTTGAATGGTAAAAGCATGAATAGGAATCGCTTTAATTATTTTAAATCCATACTATTTTTCTTAATTGATGATTGTGTAACAGTCCAACGGGCTAACAATTACACTACAACGCTCACAAGCTACTATGACAAACCTTTTTTTTTTATCAAAAATAAGCAACTGCACTTTAGTTATTGGTGACGAGATCGTCATATAAAGAGATGGACGGACAGCGCTAGATTGCTTAAGAGTTCTATAATATAGAGGTTTATATTTTATAGTTGATCTTTTTAATACTTATATGTATGAAAATGTATTTTTAGTTTGACTCGAGATCATAGGAAAAGTTTTTTTCAAATGAAAAATTTTTTCCTTATTTTTTAATTTTAGTAAACGTGGAGAATACACGGAAAAAGTTATTAGACACCAGCCGGTTAAAAGAATTGTTTAAACATATGTAAAAACAATTTTAAAAAGAACACATGTCTTTAGTATTAGCTAATAGCTAATTTGAACATACGGTAAACAAAGGAGAATATAAATAACACAAAAATAGTTAGTAAATTTCATCTGTACTCAATAATAAAAATCAACTGTATGTTAGCATAAAATAGCTTTTTCCGTTGATTTGTGAGTTAAATAGAGATATTTACAATTGGTATTTCGGCACAAAGAATGTTGATGAAAGTCGTGGCTGACCAGAAAATGCATTCCATTCGGCTGGTGTCTAATAACTTTTTCTGTGTATTCTCCATGTTTACTAAAATTAAAAAATAAGGAAAAAATTTTTCATTTGAAAAAAACTTTTCCTATGATCTCGAGTCAAACTAAAAATACATTTTCATGTTCAATAATATATGTACAAACTTGCAAACTGAATATTTTGATTGTAAATAGTGGGCCTGGGTCAAATATTTTTTGGTACTTTTAAAAAAGTTTGTGGTTAAAATAACAGAAAATATAATTTAAAAGGAATGACATTTAAAAACCGCTATATTTATTTTGCATTTAAATCAAATGGTTTTTTATATTTATTTTTAAATGTTATTTAAACAAATGACACATTAATAAAAAACTAATGCTTAATCAGTTAAAAATAAATGTTAAAATTTTTCCTACCAATTCCGTAAAAAATGACTAACTGATTTATTCATTTATTTGAAATTGTTTTCGTTTTTTGTTTGCTTTTTAATTTAAAAAAGGAATACTCACATAAAGTTTATAGTATATCTTTCTAGATAAATTAATAACTTAATAAATTAATAAATGAAGTAATCGATATGAGAATATCCGTATTCACTGAATTAAAATAGTTCATGTTTTTGTTTTCCCTAGTATAAAAAATAAAAATAATTCATAAGAATGATAATAATAATTTTTTGATTGCATAGAAGGCACTCTGCCTCATTTAAAATATTTCAAGAAAATAAAAATCTTCCACATTTTTAATTTAAAATGTAAACGAAAAACAAAATAAATACCTACAATAAAAGAAATACCTATAATAAAAAAAAAACAAATTTTTAGAGTGTACTTTATTTCATCAACAAAGCGGCATATACTTGCTCTGTTCAAAGTTAGCGTACTACCAAAAAGTATATAATTTTCTATAGAGTATTTTTCCCGCTCTACCAGAAATTCAACATGGTACAGAGTTCAGCGGCAACATTCTTAAATAAGAGGGCAACATTTTCAAAGTTGCTAAAGTGTTGAAATACATTAAATTTGGTGTATGCAGTGCTGCCACATAAACAGTGTAATTTTTTATCCTAGTTTTTTGGATTCTTAACTGTTTACCAGTTTTTCCATGAAAACAATTTTTTTTTCAAATTATCGTATTTTTTTATAGGTTTTTAGTTATATGTTGCAACAATTAATAGCATATTTATTCTCTTTATTATATATTTTTACCATAGAAATGGGAAAAAAATGGATATGAGTAGACATAGTTGGTCAATGTGACATGAAAAGTATATGTCACAATGTTATGTTTGAATTCGTAACTATTTTTTAACACAATTGCAATTTTTTTTGTCTTTTTTTACTTTATTAGACATGTCTAATTTTAGTAAAAATAAATAGTATATTTAACAAATATTATATTTTTATATGAAAAATCTGAAAAACTATATGAATAAAATAAAAAAACATTTTTTTTATGAAATAATCTGAAAAATCTCTAGCATCCCAAAAAACGGCAAAAACATAGTTAAAATTGGTTATAGCAGCAACGCTAAACACTTCTAAAAGTTGCCGACCAAAACTCACCTTTGTTGCCGCCAAACTATGTTCGTGTTCTAAGAGAGTACTAAAAAGTTCGTGAGAGAGAAACATACTCTATAGAAAATTATATACTTTTTGGTACTACTGAATGAAATAATTGTATTTTTGGTTCTCTTTGCTGTGAGATTTGTTTTGTGTTCGGCCCCTGAGGGCTATGAGTGCCGATCACTGCTATAAACACATGTTGTGTGAATGACCATATGTGTGTGTATGCGTGTTTGTGAAGTTCTTGTAATTTGAATTGAAATAATTTTGTATATAAACAAACAATTAAAAAAAAATCAAATTGGAATTTTTTGAATATTCTTTTTTAACAGATAGGAAGGAAAATTTAAATTTGTAATTACTGTAACGAAAACAAATATACCACAAATTTCCGTTTTTTGGGTAAATTTTTATGAAAAAAATAAATGAAATCGATAAATGACAGTAAATCATCTTGAACAAATGTATAAAAATGTTAAAATAAATATTTCATTGAAAAATACATATATGTTCCTTAATTTTTAACTGAATTGAAAATTTTTTATTAAGCTGCAAACAGTAAACTACATAATATTCTGAGTGTAGGGTAACACATATCAGCGCAAAGTCATTATATGAGAACAAACTTTGGCTTCGGACTATATGCTGGACTATTAACTTGTGTATTCTAATTTCCGTATTGATACATCACATAAATATCGGCTAGACAGTTTTCCATATAAATGAAAAGTGGGGATCATGCCATTTTTTCGATTTTTGTTGAAAGTGGGATTTGGTAAAATCACATTTATATAAAAATACAAAAATTTTTTCATGAAAAAAATAATTCAAAAATATTAATAAATATAAAGAAATATAAATAAATAATTGTATTTTACAAAAACTGCATTTCTTTTTTATGAATAGGGAATTTAACAAGAATTTTATTAAAGAAATAAGCTTAATACCATTTGACAGTTTTAACACGAAACTACTCCAAATTTAAAAAGAATCATTTTAAGCGATACTTTTCTGTTGCCCTATTTATGATATTTAAATAGAAACAATGTTTTGTACTTGTTTGTTTAAATGTGAGTTTTAACTACTATTACTAGTTTTTTTTAATCTAAATTAGGTTTTAACGCGAAAATTTAGTTGTTTCTAATTAGTACTTTTGAGTTTTTACTATTCGACTATTTGGTTTTTAACGCGAAATTTCTAAATTCAGTTATGTCTCGTTACTACTTTTGATGCCATTTGCTTTTCACTTGAAAATAAATAATTTTTTTGTACTTTCTAAGTTAATATTATTTATTAGAAATTATTAAAATTTAAATTTTTTTTAATAATTTTGAAATTTCAGCTGCTCAAATATCACATTTAAAGCTATTAAATGCCATGAGATTACTTTTTTGCGGTCATTAAAAAGGATCACTCAGACAACGTGTTTAAATTTGAAATATCAATTTTTATATAAAATGTACTTAAATATTTATAGAAAAAAAATACAAAATGTAACTATTTAATCACTAGTCTCACTAGACTCTAGTCGAAGTTAAAAATTTTAGATGCAACAAATTTCTTGGAATTTTTAAAATAAATTTTGTGATTTTATCCGTATATGGTCTAATTTTTTTTTTACTTTTTTAACAAAAATTTGTAAAAACTTAAATTTATGTGACTATGAAAGAACAAACACATTAAATAGATTTGTATTGTTGTTCCATAGCTACGAAAATTCAAGTTGTTACAAATTTTACTTATATTGCTTCATTAAACAAATTAGAAAACCCGAAGCAACAATTTGACTAAAATCAACGAAATTTAACTATGCTATATTTATTCTCTATTATTTTTGTTTTTACTTTAAATTATTACACTTAAAGTGTTTATAAACAAAAGCTGGTTGTTATGAAGTACAACCGTTAATTTTGAATGATTGTGGGGCCTAGCCGATGAAAAAAGTTCCAATCAGAGAAGACGAAAAAAGTAAAACTCAAAACAAGCATAAGTAAAAGGTAAGGCAAAACCCCATTTTTTAAAGAAAGGAACAAAAGAACTTGAAATATTTTTTTTATTAGAAAAAATCACTTTGCGGCTTAAGAAAACGCTACTTTAAAGCTAAAACTGGAAAATCCAAAAAAGCAGGAAAAAACAAATATGAGTAAAACAAGTAAAAAGCTAAAACAGCAAAACAAGCAAATTTGTCTTCTCAGGTAACTATATGAGGGCGGATCAATAAGTCCGTGACTTTTGAATGAAACACATTTTTTTTTGCAAAAAAAAACATACAAAACATAATCTCCTTTTATCTTGATGAAAAATAACTTTTTTTTCATATGGTGTCTTTTTTTATAAATCCTTGTTAAATCGGTCCAATAAGTTGGCACAATATTCGACGTTTATTGTTTTTCCCTTTTTGAAGGTAATCGAGGTGGATTTTCCCGCGTGCATCCCAAAAATTGTTGCCATCACCTTATTGGCCGACAAACTTACCTTGGCCTTCTTCGGAGCCGGTTCACCCGGAAAACCCCATTGTATAGACTGCTGCTTGGTCTCCGGAGTGTTCTAATGGATCCATGTTTCATCCACAGTTCCAAAACGCCGCAAAAACTCATTCAAATTGCGGTTAAACAACTCCAAACAATCCTTTGAAGTTGTCACACCATTACTTTTATGGTCAATTGAGAGCAAAAGCGGCAGCCATCTTGCAGACAGCTTTCTTAAATCCAACTGATCATTTAAAATCGAAACCACACTGCCATACTCACAATCTCACGCACTTTTACTCTCGACATTTTCGGGTGTATTGACCTCAATTGGCCGTCCAGAAAGTTCAGCGTCATTTGTACTTGTGCGACCACAACGAAAGTCAGTAAACCACTTTTTTACCATTGAATTCGATGGCGCAGAGTCCCCATAGTATTCAGCAAGCTCTTCCTTGGTTTGATTGACGTTTTTTTTTTGCAAAAAATAATGTTTAATTAGTTCTGTTTCACACAGAGCAACTTTTGTCGCGACGATTCTTGTCAATTCTCTTTTAAATTGCAGTTTTCGGCAACTTTCGTCTACATTTGGTTTAAAATGAATGAAAAAAATAACGAAGAATTAAAAAACAAAACGAAGAATGAAAAACAAAACGTGTTGCGGAGAACAAGCAACTCCGTACCAACCCCCACTCTTCTTTCCCCTCTCTCCCACAAACTCAAGAGTTGCGCGACAAATGTTGCTCTGTGTGAAATGGGACTTAGCACTCGAAATTATTTTTTTTCCATTTTTAAAAAAATCCACGAGGTTGTATGTTTTGAACAGCTGTTAAACGCAAAGTAAATGACGGAACTTGCTCAAATTTGACAGTAGTCTATTACACTCACCAAAAAATCTCTGTAATGGCAACTGAAAATTTTGCTGTTATTACGGGAAATTTTGCTAATTTGAGCCCAGCGGTATTTTTTGCTAATCTTAGCAACACATGTCTGTTGACGTGCAGTACAATGAAATTTGTAGAAAAATTAGCTGCCACTACTAAATTTTAGTAAACTTTTTGTAAAGTGGAATTTAAAATCTGTTTGCTAAAATCAGCAAAAAAGTTTACTAAATATTATTAATATTAGTACAAAATTTAAAATTTTTTTTATCGAACATCAAAATTTTTTTTATTTTATTAATTTTTTTTTTTCAAAAAATATTTAATACAAAATTAAAAAAAGACCTAAAAATTGTAGAAAAATAAACGAATTTATCATTTTGTTTTAATGTCTTTTTGAAAAATATTTAGACAATGCTTTTTGCTTTTAATGGCCTTAAATTTTAATTGTTTTTAGGGCTGATTTTAGAACAAAAAGAAAACTTTTTATTGCTATTTTACGTGGATGTCCTATTTCCGATCCTTTTTTGTAATCTATGTAACATTTTAAGGCAATTTAAGTTTGAAGGTGTAAGTTTTTATTACAAATAACATTTCCTTCAATATCCACTTTTCAAAATTAGTAAATTTTTTTTTGCTAATTTTAGCAAATCGGTTTTAAAAAATTTGTAAAATGATTTCTGAAATTAGCAACAAAAATTTGTAAATATTCTGTAAAATTTCTGTAATTTGTAAAATGTAAATAGTAAAAAGATTTGCTAAATAATAATTTTTTTACTAAATATCAGTACAAATATAGTAAAGTGGGATTGAAAACCGTTTACAAATTTTTCTACTAACTTTTTTTTCTGAGTGTAACAGGTGGTACTTGATGGAAGCACTTGCATTTCATATAAAAGTTCGAAAACTCACGGACTTATTGATCCGCCCTCGTATTTATGAAGGGTGTTTTTTAGAGGTGTATAACCTTACGACTTAAGATTTTTTTAAATTTTTACTGCTTTATTTTACCTGCTTTAGTGTCGGTCCAGAATAACAACTTGATGTATTTTTCCATACAAATTGATAATTAAAATGCGCCGAGCGTTGCAGTTGTGAAATAGAATCTATTTTATTTTCAAACCGTTTTTTCTTACTCTCTTGTTTATTGCTTCTAATACTCTTAACAGAGTTCCCGCACTTTAAAAGTTTTTTTGTAAGTAAGAAACAAATGATGAGTAAATTAGCATACGATATTTTACGGCTCTTATGTTCTCTTTGTATACTCGCGAATAAACAACGTACTAAAAACCATCTTAGTATGTTCGTTTCTAAATTTTTATTTAAATAATTATTTCTTTTTATTGTTTTTATAAAATAAAAATGTTAAAACCAAAAAATAGGGTAGTTAATTAGGAAAGGAGACACTAAAGAGTAAAGAATCTCTACGGTACTCTTTGCCCTAAAATAAATATAACAGTTTGTGCAGTCACCGTCGTAATTTTGGGTGCGTTTTCTCTCACTGCAACAATCGTTGCATGTCGCGTTCTGGGCCGAGACTTAAAGCGCGTTCGGAAAGTCGAATTTTATTTTTTAATTCGGCTAATTGTGATAGTGAAAAATTTATTTTTTCCATCATGCCAAAATTAGCTTTCCCAGCACCCAAAATAGTTTGTAGTTTAAATTAACTGAAAATGAAATTTAAAATAAATCTTTTGATTAATCACTTAAAAACCGTTCAGCTAACTCTTCATTTAGAGCAGCGGTTAAATTTCAGCGGGTTTCGGGAAAACAACGATTTTAGAAAATTTAAAAAGTAAAACTTGCCTAAAAGCTAAATATGTGACAAAGAATTGCTGTTTTCCCGAAGTCCGCTAAAATAAAATCGCTACACTAAAAATTCCTAAAATTTTTGAAGCTGAATTTTAAAAACTTTATTAAAAACTCTTTAAAGCATTAAAATTTGAATTTTGAGAACGGTGTTTTTGGGATTAATTTAAAACGAGTTAGCAACACACAATATGAAAAGTACTTCTTATCTGGATATCTGAAAACTAATAGAATATAAAAATGTTACTGTAGCGGATTATTTCAATAAAATTTGGATTAGAATTTCTGTTATTTTAACCGATTTAAGATTTTATTGTCTTATAAAAAAGATAATTTACTGCTAATCACGATCGATTCAAAATATTAAAGATTTTGAGAAAATTAACAAATACTCATACTTTCCCATTGTGAATCTTGTAGGTCTGGTAAAAAGTTAATCGTTTTTTTTTTCAAATAAAATATATTTATTTTCAAAATTCAACAAGTGATAATTTTTAAAGCTTAATAAATGTGAAAGCTTTAAAATAACTGTATCCCAGCAAAAACAGACATTACTAAGTTATTAAGGGAGTAAGTAACAAACAAAGGGTTACCAAGCTATTTATTTGCTTAATTATTTTTGTTCGCGATGTCCCAAAATTTTTGGGTGGTCATTACTCTCTCGCTTACAAAAATAGCGAGAATAATGAATTACCAGCATAGTTACTCATTGTGAAGAAATAAGTGGTTACTTACAATAGTAAAGTAAGTAGTTGCTCTTAGTAAAATAAAAGTGTACATTATTCAAGTATAATTTTTTTACTTAAAGAAATTGATAAGAATAATTTGTATTTAAATTTATAAAAAGAATATTTAAAATATCTACTTTTTGCCTTCAAAAATTTAAGTTTATATTGATGGAATGCTATTTCACATTAGAAACTCTTTTAAAATCTTAACATTTTTGCAAAAATACTTTTTACAGCAGATAATTTTCCATTTTGATGTATAGTTTTTCAAAAAAAAAAAATCAATAAATATTAAAAAAAAAACAGAAATATGAATTCGGTACTTATTTCAGTAATTACCAGTAATTCATTATTTTGCATGTACATATAAGTACTTCTAGCATCAATTATCAGTAGGTCATTATTTTATATTTTAAAGTAATGAAAAAGGTAACGACTTATCATTACAGTAATTACCTGTCATTACCATGTTTTTGCTGGGATATATTCTACACAGAAAAAAGTAGCACAAAATTTTAAGTAATTAAAAATATTTGTTTAAATTCGAATTCCAACAATTTTTTGTATGTAAATTATTATTTTTCATATTAAAATTCTTTAAAAATAAAAAGGAAAGTTACAAAAGAAAAATAAAAAAAAAGTTTTTTGTATTTTTAAATTCCATTGGAGGTGCCAATTAAAAAAGTTTTTTTTTGATAGTATTTATAAAAATGGTCGGTGGGAGATGTGCAATAATACAAACAGAATTTTATAAATTTTTACTGTGTCTATTAATGTTGCAAAAAAAACTTACATATGAAGAGAAACTATGCCAAATAATTCCTTATTCCTAGAAAAGCTTTAGCAAACAAAAAAACAGTATAAAGGACATACAAAAATAAATGAAAACAAAATAAGCACGTGCTGAGTTTTTTTTTCTTTTGATACATTTGCCCCAACAATTACTATGAATGAAAAAGTTTTAATTTTACTACAAAAAGCTCTTTTTTTACAATTCCTGATAAAACAAAACAAAAAGAAAACCTTCAACATACAAGGATAAACTTTACACAAACAATAAATTAAAAAGAGCAGCAGAGCATAAAAAGGAAAGCTTATAAAAAAGAGTAAAGCTTCAGGAAATGCAAAAAAATATAAACACGTATACAACATATTTTCATTTGACTGATAAAATTAAAATAATATTTTAGTTGTCTTTTAACTCCACAACGATACGCTTGGCTTTGAAATAATACGGATTCAAAAAAAACGGTTTATATAAACAAAATTATAACACAAAAAAAAAATACTATAAAATAATTCTTAAACACCTTGAAATTTATTAGAAAACAAATATGTATACAAAATTTTGTAAAACAAACAAAATAAAATAATTTTTAAAATATTATAAATAAAACATATCTCAAAAAATAAAAATTAAAAATACAAAAAAAAAATCTAAATAAATTTAATTTTTAATAATTTTCACATAAAATTGCGGGAATTGTACAAAAAAAAATATTTTTGTTTCTTTTTCTAAGAAATCAAGAAAAGCTTTTTAACTTCAATATTCATCCATAATTTTATGTGTTTTTAAACGGAAAATAATTAACACTAATTAAATATTAGTAAGATATAAAAGTCCGGTTTTTTGGTTTGTATAACGGTTTCAAAATTAACTGTACGTGTGTGTGTGTGTATTATAGTGCGCATCTGCCTATTGATTCAATTCGATTATTAACTAATTATGGCCAATCAATCATTTAGTAATTAATTGCAATATATGAAGCTGTCATTTAAGGAATATTAAAACAATAGGCCGTTTGTTTTAAATTAATCGGCATATGGTAAAATATTTATATTAATGTTAAAAAAGAGGTTTCTTGTGTTAACAATTTTAAATAAAAAATTTAAAATTATTATTTGCATTTATTGTTTTTTCTATGGCTATAAAATATTAAACATAAATCTGCACAGCAAAAATTATTTGTGTGTGTTGGTGTTATTTCAATTAAAACTTTGTTATATTAACAAAAAAAAATATATATATTTTTAACAATTTCTAAATACAATTAATTTTTTTGTAAATATAACAAACTTTTAATTAAAAATGCATTTACAATTAAAAATAATTTTTTTTTGTACATAAACCATTTCATATGATCTGTGTTTTTTTTTTGTATGTATATTTTTAATATTTAACCCTCTAATGTCCAACAAAAAACTTTTTGTTATTTTTTTGCAACTTCAATTTTTATTTTCAAAGAATTTTTTTATAAAAAATAACAATTTACAAACAATTCAAACAAAAAATTGTTGGAAATCGAATTTAAATTTTAACAAATATTTTTAATTACTTAAAATTTTGTGATACTTTTATCTGTGTAGAGAAGTTAAAAAAAAAAAAAACAAAAAATTGTTTGTACTTACAAATTCCATTCTTCACAGAATAAAATTACAAAATTCTGTTTGCAATATTGAACATCTGCCATAGAACATTTTTGTAAATCCAAAAAAAAAAAATATTTTTTAAAAAGGCACCAACAATGGAATTTGTAAATACAAAAAACTTTTTGTTATTTTTTTGTTACGTCATGTTATTTTCAAAGAATTTTTATATGAAAAGTAACAATTTACAAACATTTCAAAAGAAAAAAAATTGTTAGAAATCGAATTTAAATTTTAACAAATATTTTTAATTACTTAAAATTTTGTGATACTTTTTTCTGTGTTGGTGCCTTTTCCAAATGTTTTTTGTTTGTACATATTTACAAAAAATGGTGTGTGAAAGATGTTTAATATTACAAAAACAAGGTTTTTCTGTATTCAATTTTAGTCATTTGCACAAAATTCTGGGAAATTACCTGATTCTAATTGAAGCGGAGTCGCGAATAACGTTTTAAGCCACAATTTTTACAAAAGCTGTTTTTTCCAGATTACCGTTAGAATAACTCTCTTTTATGACTTAAAAATGAAATTAGGCAAAATTATGCAGGATTTCGTTATCAAAATGCAGTCTAAAGAAGTCAGTCAGTGGAATACACCAACAAGTTCTAAAACGTTTTTTTCGATTTCTTAACAATTTCAATTTTGTCGCTTACAACGTTATTCGCGGCTCTGCTTTAATTTTATGGGCGAAAATATTAACGTAATAAATATAGGTGAAAAATCTCGATGATATTGCTGAAATATTGTCCGATTTTCTTTTAATTTGAGTGGATGAATTATGATGCTACCCAAAAAAAATTAATCCAAAATTTCCTTTAAAATAGTTTAAAAATTTTCCTCAATTTAAGTCAAATTATTAAAACTTTTCCTAATGAAATAAAAATTCCTATGTTTGGTTAAAAACGAAATAATTTACATACTAAGAAATAGTTCACATCTTTCTTAAGTAATATTTCTTGATTTTAGATAAAAAAAACAAGTTTTTTAAATAAAAATTTATCAATTTTATTTAAAAACATCTTAGTTTTAAGAAATTTTAATTCTAAAATATAATAAAACTAATTTATGTTAAAAAAAAATAATACCATAATTTACTCCACCCATTTAGTTCAAAAAATGTGTAACTTAAAATGAGAAAGTACTTGAACTTAATGTGTGTTTATTTTTTTTCGCGAGTAGTAAAATTAACTAAATTTTAGAAAGCCATTTCTGAATTCTGTTCTTAAGTCTACCATTTTCTAATTTTTAAGATTTTTTTCTAAAAATTTGTTTAGGCAATTAAAAACAAAAATTAATCATTTATTTCCCGTGTAATAATAAAAATTTCTTTGTTTTTAGAAATTGATGAACTATTTCTAGTGAAAATTTTCATGCAACTTAGTTCAGATAAATTTTAATAAAAAAGTTTTTTTTTCAAGTAAATGTTTACTAATTTTTGGGAAAAAATTAACCTAAAAATTTAATCAGATAATTAAAAAAACTTGAGTTAATTTTTCTTAAATCGAGGAAAAAATTAGTTTTTGTGGGAAAACGTTTAATTTATTTTCAATATTTTCCCAACAAAAACAAACCAGCTGATTTTCCTAATTCGAAAGAAAAAATATTGTTAAAGGAAACAAATTAAAGTATACATTAAAAAGATATATTGTAATTTTTGGTTTGTGAGTCAAAACTCGCTCATGTGCCCATCTATAATCTTAACACACGTCAATATTGAACTTAAAGTAAAAAATAAAAAATTTCGAATTTATGCTTTTATGAAATTATTTTGTTTTCTGGCTGCAATACAAAATATCGCAAGCACATTTTATACATTACGGCATAGTGGTGTTCCTATAATTGCGCCTATTAAACTTAATATTTTTCGAGGGCACCAAATTTATATTTTTTCGCTTAATAATAGAAAGAGGTTAAATTTGTAATTGTCAATTAAAGTTTAAGCTAAAAATGTCATAAAATAAACTTATGACATTTTTCCATTTTCTAATAATAACAAGAAATGTAACTGTGATATTTTGTATTTTTGCAACAATTTCCTAAATTAGTTAATTTAAGAAGACAAAGGACCCCCAGTGTTCCTTAGACATATATGTCACTTATGGCGTCCCGTTTTGTAGTTCACTCGAGAAGAACCATTTATTAACTACGGATATCTTGCAGTTTAACTATTTGCTAAAGGAATTTAATTTATATTTTAAATACCATAGAAACAGTTCAATATTTATTAGAATTTTTTTTAAAATCAAATTTAAGGATAATTTTCACATAAAGAAGTGTTATTTAACCTGATGTTAGAAAATATTTTTTTATTCTTAGAGAGAAGTCCTAGATTTTGTAAAAAAAATTATCTATTAATCTTAAATAAAATACAATTTTTATTAAAACCAAGCAAACATTTTCTAACTAAAAGTAAAATTTAAGATGATATATCAAATAATTAAGAGGAAATTTTGCTATGTTTTCTAATAAAAATTTAGTTCTCAATAGTAAAATTTTTCTGTAATAGGAATTTTGACCAAATTTTAGTAAAACTTTTTTCTTAATTTCAAGAAAAATTTTATTCATTTTGGTAAAAGTGTCTTTGGCGCCGTTTTGATTTCAGTTTTCCCTCCAAATCAGTTAATTTTTCTAAATTGTAGTTCATTTTTTTTTGGGTGTACATCATACTAGAGATTTTTTCATTGGCATTGTGCTTTCATTAACATTATTCCTGTAATGTCATTACAATTTAATGATAATTAAATTTTCTGGCATTAGCATTTGCCCTCAAAAACTAATTACAATTGATTAAAAGCAGCATTTGTTTACATGAAAAAGGGAATATTTAAATTGCCTTGGCTTCTCTGCCAATTTATTTGGATTACCGGAATCTAAAACACAGCGGTTTTGCAAAAATTTTGTCTGTTTTGTTTTATCTCGCTTAGTTTTCGGGATAATGGTAATTTTGAAAAATGGCGAAGACTAAGTGGGACTAGCTCAAGACGGACAAAATGTTTACAACTCAGACATGATCACACTCCTATAATGCAGATTAGCTAGATCCCGCAGGTATCAGGAGAAATTAGTTTTTTTTTTTGGGAATAGCCACAGGGTGACTTTTTTCAAATAATTTATGTGATAATATAAATACCCACACTTATATAATATAAATCATGTTCCCCGTTCTATTTCGTTCGTAATAAATGGCTTACCTTGTGGCTGTTTGATAAAAATGTGTCCTTCGGGAAAGCGAAAAATGACAAAACTTTTTCAAAGCTAGGCAAAAATCACACGTCGACTACTCAAATGAGGTAGGTCGGGAAAGGATCCCGGGGGATCAATTTTTATGAAACACACACAGGGTTACTTATTAATGTGATAATACAAATTAGCTAAATGCGTTGATACAAATTTCGTTCTCCGTTCTCTTCCATTCCATTTCGCTCTCCTTTAGCTGGATACGAATCAGAATGGAATGAAACTCAATATCTTTATATTTAAAATCTATATATATTATTTAGAGTTCGGGAATTTTTTAAAGTGATCATGAGCATGAGCGAATATTTTCCATTTATGATTTCTAAAATTCATCTCCACTTTAACGATTTTAAAAAAGCATATCTGTCAATTGCAATTATTATTGGTTCATTTAGAATAATTGCAATGCCATTTAAAATCATTACCATTGATCAGTGTAATCATACCCTTAAAATCATTATTTTAAAATTTTTTAATGAAAATGATTCCATTACAATTGATATCAATTCATACAATACCAATAAAATTATTAATTAATTAGTCGCGCACTCAGTTTGTAGATAAGCAAATACCAATTAAAAGAAATGATATTTTATTAATATCCTTACATACTTTTCATTTAAATCAAATGGTTTTTGTTATTTATTTTTAAATGGTGTTTAATCAACTGACACATCAGTAAAAATTAAATGTTAAATTTTTACATACCAATTGCGTAAAAATGAATGATTTTTTTATTTAATTGAAATTGTTTCAGTTATTTGAATTTTTGCTTGTTTTTTAATCTAAAAAATGTAGAATCACACACTGTGTGTGTAAATTGAAAAAAATTTGTATATAAACAAACAATTTAAATAAAAAACAAATTGGAATTTTTGGAATATTTTTTGTTTTTTGAAACAGACAGCAAATAAAATTTAAATTTTTTATAACTGTAACATATATAAATAAACCACAAATTTCCGTTTTGTGGGTAAATTTTTATTAAATTTCAAACAATTAAAAAAATTAATCAAAAAAAACCGGTAAATGACAGTAAATCATTTTGAACAAATGTATAAAAAAGTTAAAATAAATATTTCTTTTGAAAATAAATGAACGTTATTTTTAACAGAACTAAAAACATTTTTATTAAACTATGTACAAACAGTAAACTACATAATATTCTAAGTGTACCGATTCTAAATCAGTCATAAAAATTGTCATTTGTTACCATTGTTTGTAAATGGGTGAAGAGTACACAGAATAAAATTACAAAAGTCTGTTTGTAATATTAAACATCGTTTATAGAACATTTTTGTAAATACAAAAAAAAAAAATATTTTTTAAAAAGGCACCAACAATGAAATTTGTAAATACAAAAAACTTTTTGTTATTTTTTTTTGTAACTTCAATTTTTATTATCAAAGAGTTTTTATATGAAAAGTAACAATTTACAAAAATTTCAAACAAAAAATTGTTTGAAATCGAATTTGAATTTTAACAAATATTTTTAATTACTTAAAATTTTGTGATACTTTTTTCTGTGAAATTTTTTGGAATCAGTACCTTGGTTATTAATTTGTCAATTTATCAAAGCTTGATTTTTTTCCACAAAAACTGCAGATTTTGAGGGTATATTGAAATTTAACAAATTTGGTATTAGATCTTAAATTAATTCTTTAAATTTCAGAGAATATTTTTAGCCTTTTGAATCATTATTTTTACCATATTCCTAGCGAAAGTTCCAAAAAGTACATAATAAGTAAATTTGTCAGTGGTCAAAAGTGAATTGGTCAGTAATCAAAAAAGTTTGGAGGATGTCAAGGAGTCTTTTCCCCTTATCGCACATCTCTGTACAAATATCCAAAAAAATTTCATCTACTTTATCAAACCTACAACCTACAATATGTTATATCACAAGTATTTTATTACTGTCGCACAGTGCATTGGTAAATTTTCTATAATACAAATTTTCTCGCGCATAAATGGGTGAAAATTCCTTATCACTGTTACATTTGCATTCCCTTTTAAAGCTTTATTTGATTTACAATTTCTAAACAAATAACATATAATTTTATAATGCAAAGAGAAGTAAGAGAATAAAAACATCTGTTATAATGAATGACAAATGTGAATGATAATTCTTGAACTTTATTTTGTTAAATAAATTGGAAAAATTTGCATAATTTAATGTAAATAGTTTGAATTTTGCAAAGAATACAGGGATCAATAAAGATAAAACTACACAGCTGATAATAAATGAGAGTTATTTTAATCCTGAACTTTAAAAAAATTACTTTTCGAAGGTTAAAAGTACCTAAAGATAAAATAAACAGGAAAAATTAATAATAAAATAATTTATTCAAAAAGAATTAATACACATTTCTAATGCGATTAAAATGTATATATTTTTTTAATTTAAACACTTTGACATAAATTATATGAAAATAATTGAGATTTTTATAATAATAATATTTCTATTTAATTTTTCTATTTACTATGTTATTTATAACTAAATCTGATATAAAAGACTTTTTAGAGTATTCTTAGAGTTAAAAACGATTTAAATATAACAATTTTTTTTGGCGTTTCAAAATTTATTGTCAAAAAATTTATGATTTTAAGAAAAACTTATGAGCCAAAAATAAAACAGTAGAAAATACATCAAAAATATTTGACAAGTAAAGGGTCCGCCAAATAACTTTTTTTTTTTTGAAAATGCTATAAAAAAAAACTACTGAATATTTTCTCAAATTTCTTTTTTTATTTGAAAGTAAATACAAACCTTTCGGTTAATAATGGAAAATAATTTCATTCAAATGGCTGCCTCGGCTGGCCATGCAGTAGCCTTCACGATCGGTCCAATTTTTAAGCACATTATCGATTGTGTGCAGCTGTATTTCACCAATGGCTTCACGAATATTGTACTTTAAAGCGTCAATTGTCTCTGGCTTGTCGGCGTAACACTTATTTTTGACGGCACCCCACAAATAATAGTCTAACGGTGTCAAATCGCAGCTCCGAGGTGGCCAAACGGCATCAGCTCTGCGGCTGATAATGCGATCTTCAAAAACAGGGCGCAAAACATCGAGTGTAGCTTCGGCTGTGTGGCACGTAGCGCCGTCCTGTTGAAACCAAATGTTGCCAATATCCTCCTCTTCAATTTTTGTGAACAAAAATTCGTTCAACATGGCCGATAACGATCGGCATTGACTGTAACGGCCACTTCTTGTTAATTTTCGAAGAAAAATGGCCCAATTATGCCTCTGGACCAAAATCCGCACCAAACAGTGACTCGTTTTGGGTGCATCCGCTTTTCAATGTATGCGTGCGGGTTTTCTGTGCCCCAAATGCGACAATTTTGCTTGTTTACATACCCGCCAAGATCAAAATGAGCTTCATCTGAAAAGATGACATTGAAAAGATGATATTCTGCAACATTACCATGATTTTCAAAGTAATGTCACAATATTTCCCAGCGTTGTTCAAGCGTATACACAACCATATTCGTTCAGCGGAAGGATAAAACTAATAATCTGTCAAATCAGACATGAGCGTAGTGTTACCATTCACGAAATAAGCACTAGTTGAAAAAAAAAAAAACGTTAGAAGGCGGACCCTATATTTAAATGTTTTATATTTTAACTTCTGACTCCAAAAAAAGTAAACTCTTTTGTACCAATCACTTTCATAAGAAACCTTAAATTTTTAGTAGCATCTAAGATAATATTACAATTTTTTATTCAATTGCTTTTTAGGCTATAACAGATTTTTATGCCATTTAATTACTGGACGTGTTCATGGGGCAAGCTATCAACGTTGGTTTATGTCATTCCCATACAAATTTGACATAAGTAACATTAAAAGGTGACACTAAACATTAGCTTATGTCAAATTCATAGGGAAATGACTTAAGCCAACGCTGATTGCTTGCCGCACAAATACAACAATTGTCAATTTGTGGTGGGTTAGAATTTGAACTTTTGTTAGATGTATATAAAAGTTCAACATCCTTTTATTCCATTTCATATCACTCACACGCTCTGTTGAACTTATTTCTATATAAACTATATTCTACATATTTATAACAATTATTTTCTAATTTTTTTTTTTGGTTCATAAACATCATTATAATTTTCTTTATTTTTGCATATTAACTAGAAATTAAAATTTATGCTGCTATTAACTTTTTTTTTGTTGTTTTAAATCAAAAGCATTTTTCACAACCTATTAAAAATTTCCCTAAAAACAACAAAAATGTATAAAAAGCTAAAATTTTTATAATAAAAAAAAATATTTGTATTTGAAAAAAAAGCCAAATGAGCGTTACGAATGACTGAACGTAGAAACATTTACATAATGAAGTCATGTAAAATTTTCACAAAAGTTTAAAAATCACATCAAATCACATAGTGTTGGTAAAAGAAAAATTATTTGTAGTGAAATCAAAGAAAAATGTATGCATAGTAAGCAATCTCACATTCAACGTGTTTAAAGAAGTGTAAAAATAAAATGTGTAAGAATACTTAAAAAGAATTAAAAAAAAAAAAAAATACACATAAATGTGAAAACGTCTTTGGACAAAATTATTAAACAATTTGTGAATAAAACTGAATATTTCCATGGATAACTACTGCAGCTGCAAGAGTGAAGATAATAAAAATGGGTAAGTCAGATTTAAGGTCAATTAGTTTTTAATAATCAAAATTTTGTTAATTTTCGACTTAAAAATAAAACATTTAAAAGTAACTATTTTATGCTAATTATTTTCTAAACCCCATGTCTGATTACATGGGCGCATATACGATCATACACGGGCTTTCATGGTCATATACGCAAATGCATGGTTTATTATATGACCATACATGATCTCATATATGATCATTAAGGGCGTCCAAGGTTATATTGCAATTTTTAAAGGGCAAATTTGAAGAATGTCGGGGTTCAATTTATTTTCTTTCTATATAAAACTAGCAAATATAAAGTTAGGAGGCAATCGGATAAAGGAAAGTCGAGGCGGAAATCGATTGAAAATTTCAAGAGTGTTTATATGGAACAAATATGACTTTTTTTCAGTTTTTAGGAAAATTTCGTTTGTGTTCTGAGTCGATTTCAGAATAAAATAATCTTTTGAAAATGCTACATAACTTCAAAATGGGTTAAAAACTCGCCAAGAAATAACAAATGCTCCAGACGAATTTTGTACCAAAAAACACTAGGCCATAAAATTTGATGGCACTTTTTTAAACTTTCAGAATTTGATTAAAGCCATAATTGTTTTTTTGCTCTCTAAACTTATAAATACTCAGATATGATATATAGTTTTATTACCTGTCTGTTAACCTTTCGCGAATTTAGGCAAAAAACGCATACCTTTTTTGGCATAATTTTTAAAACTCCGTTTTCGATTTTTAAAAAATTTTTTGAAATAAATTTACAAAAAATAGATTTTTTACTTCGGGATCTTGTTAAATACATCTAAGAGATTAAGTATGTGCATTTTGAGTTAAATCGCTCCATGGACCTGTCGGTGACAAGAGGTTGAAAAAAAAAATTAATATATAGAACTAAATTTTTCTAAGAACTGAAAAAAGTAATTTTTTTCCCATATAAAAACTCTTGAAACTTTTAATCGATTTCCGCCTAGACTTTTCTTAATCCGATTGCCGCCAAACTTCATATTTATTAGTTTTATATAGAAAGGAAACGAATTGAACCCCGACACTCTTTAAAATTGCATTTTCATTTTATAGGACACCTCTAATGATCATCGCATCCGAAATTTGAGGGTATATGGCGGTATATGATCATATATAATCATGTATGAGCATACATGTATAATTTATAAGCATATATGTTTATATATAACCATATTTAGTCAAATTTAGGATCCGCTGATATATGGTCATATATGAGATCATGTAAGGTCATGTATTGCGTATGTGACCATGCATGATTATGTATCTCCATATATATACATATATTTCGATTTTTACATGGGCACCCAGGTGAAAATATATAATATATGGTTATTACCATATTATAAACATATTATTATATTATAAACATATATTTTATGTATGTAAGCATATATGAGGAAATACATCCAAAGAAAAAGTTCATATATGGCAATAAATAATAATAATAAATTGCAAATATTGCTTCATATATTGGTATATATAATTTATTTATGTTCATATGGGAATACATATATTATTTCATATATGAATATGAGATATGACCATATATGAAGACAAATATTTTTGTGCATTTAAACTCTCGTTCTACAAAATTAAGATCCAGTTCAAATTTTTAATCGAAAGTTGGTGTGAACATAAGACTTTTAGTAATTTTCAGACCTTTTTTAACCTACGGCTCTAGCAGAGTAACACGTAACAAACAATAAATTAAAAACTCATACAGTACATAAAAATAATAATTAAAAATAAAAGCAAAACTTAAAAAAGTAATTTCTACCACTTTTTGAGAGAAGGAAACAATTTGAGTCGATTTTTTTATAATTTTAGAAATTTTTAATTTTTTTTTAATTAAAAATCATTAAAAATGTATAAAATACCATTAAATTAATAAATCCAAAACTAATAACAAGGGCTTTTTCCAAGAAAAAGTAATATTGCATTAACTTTTCCATCTCTGATATTAATTTTAAAATGGCAACTTTAATTTAAGTGTGGAAATAAAAAAAAAAAAGAATATGAGAGAAAACTGAGATAAATTTACTTAATTATTTAAGTGTGGATCTGCAACAGTGTTGGTAGTTTTTTTAAAGGCTTTATCCTCAAATATTGATCTTATATCCCCAAAAATCCACAATTGTTATTTTCTGATCCCCAAAAAACCCCAAAATATATTTAACCAAAAATAATTTAAAACAAAACATATTTTTTTAATTTAAACCGTTTGCAGCAGTAATTTGTGCATTTAAATTTATTTTATTTGTACTTATGACAAATTTAAGATGAAAAAAGAACGAATTATTTTAATCCAATACCGGCCAGGACATTTTTTTCGAATCTGTTATTGAATCCAAATCTGGTGGATTTTTTTAATTTTTTTTTTGGTTGTGGTGAGCATTGTTAATCTCTGTCACCACAATATGTACTTACAATCGGGTCCGAACATTTTTGCGTATTTCTATAGCACGCGAACGAACTAAAAATTTAGTCTTAAAAACTATTATTTTTCGGTAGACAAAAAAAAAGTTTTATAGTTATCTCGTGACATTTGTTAATCCTTTTTTTTAATTTAAAAAGTAATGATGAATTTAAAATTAAAAAATGCCTCAAGTTTATTACCAAACGTTTTTTTGTTCCTCCTGAAAAGTACAGGTTTTTGAGATACGAGATTACAATAGTAAACCCTCGATTTATATAACACACATTTATCTAAGTTGAAACTATTAACAGATACAAAGTTGGAACAAAAATGATCATTTGGATATTGAGTTCTCAATATTTTAAAAAAACTCAATCAATACTTCCAGAGTTGTACTTTTCTGTATATAAGCGTAATTTGTCTGAAAAACATTATGAAAATGTAACAATGTTTTTGGTATGAAAATATAACCCCGTTTACGATTAAATTGTATTGAATTAAAGTCAAAAATATGCACATTTTACAACTCTGTACCGTTACCAAAAATTCTAAAATTATGTCAGGGTTGAAAAAATAATAAATATTTAAAGAGAAGAAAATATTATTATTATTTTATCCCTAAAAACCTCCTTAAATTTTGTTGTCATCTCCAACAAATCCATAAATCCCTAACCAGAAATTTTTATCCCCATTTAGGAAATAAAATCCTTTAATAAATAATATAATAAATAATAAATAATAAATAATAAATGCTCTAAACTGACAGCACTGACCTAATGTTAAAATGTTTCATTTTAACTTCAAAAAAGACAGTGTTGCCATGTTTCCACATTCTCTGCTAGATTTAGCATATTATTTTTTTTAAATTGCACATGTTTTCCTAAAACATATGCTAAATGCTTTCTTTTGTTTGTTAACAGACAATTTATAGCATTTTTTTTTCAAAAAAGGTTTAGTTTTTTTTTTGCATATTCTTTGTGCATAATAAATATTGCAACATTTTTTGAATTTGTTGTTTGACAGAATTAAAGAATATTTTTCCTTTCCTCAATAAGCAGATTTCAAAATATTTTTGGACGATTAAGCATATTTCAAAAGAAAGTTTCCGGCAACACAGATAAAAAAGAACCACAGCCTAACATTGCTGCATAACTTGTAAAAACAACAAAAAATTGTTTTAACAATGTTAACTTTGGACCATAATAAATTCCCAAAATGTTCAATCAGTCATCCCATTATTCTATATCAAATATATTATATTTAGGGCTCGGAAGTTCATGCAAATACATCTTTTTACATATTATACTTTAAATTCATGTTTCTATTAATTTTTTTTTGATATTTTTAAAACTATTTTGAAGACAAAAAATAACAGAAAAATGCAATTGATTAACGGTAATTTTAAGTTTTTTAACCACTTTTTAAAACAAAAAAAAACTGAAGTCATATTGATTTTTGATACTACATATTTTAAATTAACTAAAAATATCATTTAAAATAAATGAAAAACCACTTAAAAGTGGTCTATTAGGTTTTGAGTTGAATCAAAACATTTGATACTTTTTTTAAATTTTAATAAATTAACTTAAATTATCTGTAAATAATAAATCATTTTTTTATTTATTTCAACTGTTAACAAATACAAATCTGTAAAACACATTTCCTTTATTTATGGCTTAAAAATGTTAAAAAATTAACTACAAAATCCGTAAAAATAACTGATATTTCGATTAATTTTTATTTAATGTCATAAAAATTAACTAAAACGACTTGTCAATTATTTTATGTATTTTTACTGTCAGACAACTATAGTAAACTATAAAAAAAAATAAAAATAATAATGACTGTAATTTAAACAAATGTTAAAAATGGTTGACAGATATATTTATTTTATTTTTACTATTTACTCATTTAAAAACAAATGTACGGATAACTTTTTAAATTAGTTACTGTCAGTTACTGTAAAAATATTTTGAATATTTGATTATAAACGCATGAATTTCCTTGCCCTAATTATAAGCAATGAAATATGATTATTACTGGCTGTCTATTGGGTATTTTTGAGCAAGTTTTTTTCAATGCAATTCTTTAAAAACTTTGATAAATATTTTTCTTAATGCTGAAAGTTTTGTATAAAAACATCATCAAGTGAATATTATAATACAGATTTTTGATTTTAGATTTTGTTTTTTGTTTAAAACTTTTCTTTAAAAGAACATACAATTTTGAGATGTTTTTTTTCTCTTGATAAAATATTTGTTTTGTTATAAAACGTAAAATATATTATAAGACTTTATAAAAAAGTAATTTATAAAGAAGTGTTTTTCTATTGCATTTTTGAAGCCAATTTAAAATCTTTATAAAGAAAATCATATATTAAAGCATTTTGATATTAACAGTTATAATAGTTATAACTACAATAAAGTATAATAAAAAAATTCTAAAACTTTTAATTTTTAACCTAAAAAATAATTGCTGAGCTTGGTTTTGTTATCCTAAACATCCTTTAAATGAGAAGAATGCAATGAAGGACATTTTTTGCTTCAGGCCTTATATGTTTAAAGTTTTTTTTTTTTAACAAATTCATATCAACAGTCATTTCTCAAGTTAAGAAAAGAAAATGGTGCAAGAAAAAAAAAAACAATAAAGTAAAAACATACTAAAGAGCAGCATCAAGAAAGAAAAAATAAAACATCTTAAAAAGTTTAATATTACCAGGTAAGTTTAAGTACTTGAATCAGTCAGTCAGTCAGTTAGTAGAGGCAACAGCAATAGCACTTATCTGTAGTAGGGATACAATTATATTTGAGCAACAAACATGGAGTAATCACCTTTTTATATAGCTCCTAAATGCTTAAGTTAACTTCAGGTTCATTTGATGTAGAGAAAAATGTATATGATATATGTTAGCCAGGCGTGTACTTTTTACTTAATTTAGCTGAAATAATATTTTTAATATTCGTGCTATATGAAAGATAGGTATGCACGTGTTTTTTAGTAAAGCTAAATTCAAAGCAAATATTTATAGCTACATACTAAATTTAAATAATAAATCTTACTTTATTTTTATATTTAAATTGGTTATTTTAAATAATTTAAAAGTGATTATTAAAAAATGATATATAGCAAATAGGCGTGTTCTTGTTTGGAATTAAACAAAATTCTGTTACATATTTATTGCAACACCTAATATCGTATTAATATTTTTCGTTCATTTTCCATAGTTTTTGAAGCTTTAACTAAAAATAAACTTAAATTAAGTTTAAGTATATAAGAGAGGTGAACGTGTTTTAAAAAAAATTTGAGTACTTTTGGGGGGTCTTAAGGTCCAAGGCATAAAAGTATATGATATATGTAAGTAAGGCGTGTTTTTGTTACTTAATATTATTTTAAAGTTAATACACGAAATATATTCGGTCATAATCCCAAAACCGGAAATTGGGTAATATTCCTTTTTTTTTAAGAGACAACCCTCAGGAAATTCTACCTTTGAAAGGGGATAAATATGGCAACACTGTACTTTCGCGAGATGTTTAATCTTAGAACAATTGATGCTCGCCAAATGATGAAAATTTGTCAAACAATTTGAAGCTTTTTAGTTCATAGCCATTTTATTTATTTTACTTCGTTAAGTGCTAAGGGATCACCGAAAGAGGTCGTCGCGATATCTATAAGGCATAGAAAAATTCATATATATTTCTTTGAATTCAAGTAGTTATCACTGGGGATCGAACACCTTCTGTGTCACAGTCTAACGCGTTAACAATTAAAACACATTGCACACAATTAAAATTTTTACCGAGTGACTTTTAGATGCCCGGACTTTACCACAACGTATAATATCCACAAAACACTCGGCCATAATCCCAACAATGGAAATGGGCTTTATGACCGTTTTCCAAACCTTATAGTGGCAATAGTCGTTTTTATTGGGATTATGGGCGAAATATTATACATTATATTGTAAGTAAAACATTTTATAACCAGTTACCTCGGAATCTATTCTTGAATATGTTCTTTTACCACAGCTTCTATGAAGCAGGTTCTAGAATTGATTCCTGAAGGCCAAAATGTAAGGTTTCACTGTCCCAGAATCAGTTCTATAACTGGTTGTAGAAACGGTTCTAAAGCAACCTTTTCTATGTTTGGGGAAAATAACTTATTGCTTATAGGTCAAACTCCATACAAAAAGAATCGGTTGTAGAACATAAATTAGATGCTTTGCTAATGCAAAACAAGGTGTTCTGCAACCTGTTCTTTTATAATTTCAAGCAATAGATACCAGTGCTTAGATACCTACCAAGTAGACAAACAAAAGCCAATAGATATGTAAGAACTGGGAAAAACCTCTAAGACCGGCCGAATCTCGTCCACCCACAAAACCCTTGGTTAAAAAATTAGTCGGTGAACATTATACAGAACCGAATTTCTTGCCGACCGAATGGTTTGGTTGGAGCTAAGTATTTTTTATTGTTAAAGTGTTGCTATATGAACAACTGAACGGTAGCCGTATACAGACTTTGAGTTATTGCATTACCTCTTAAACAGACATCATGGTGGGCGCATCCGACGGAAGTTTGGTCACACAATATATGGTTTTTGTAATCAGAAGAATCACAATTACTCTTGTAGAAAAGGTTAGATACAATCATACATGATCATATATAATATTATATCAGATCCCTTATATATTTCAATATATAAAATATATAAATATATAAAAATCCATATATACTCGTACATATGTACACTCTAAAAAATTCTTGTAATTTACTACTAAAATGGGTAAAGTTTTACGATAATTCGGTTAATATAAACACCAAATGCGTAAAACTTTTTTGCGCACACTTTCATATACAATAATACACACACGAAAAAAAAAGTATTTTTAGACACTATGTGTTTACAATTAAACACATTATGCCTAAAATTGGTATTATTTTGTTGAATAAAAATTTTACGCCCAAAGTTTGTAAATATACTAACTTATAATGGTAAAAGAAATTATTACATATTGAAATTGAAAAAAAGAAATCTAAAACATTTTCAAAATTTAAAAAGAAAACTTTATTAGTTCTTTTAAATTAATCAATTATTTGGAATTACTAATCAAAAAAATTATTGGTTTTATTCTTTTTTTGAGTTTCTAAACAATAAATTTATTGTTTTTATTTTTATTGTGAATTACTAAACAATAAATTTATTTAAATTTACGCACAAATTTGATAAACTTACTCTTCAATTTTAAAATTTGATTTAAATTTTAGGCACTTTTAATGTAATTTTACCTATTTTGTGTTCATCAATGTACGCATAATGTGTGTACTTTTTTCTACGCACACAGAGTAAATTTACCCAACTTATAGTAGGAGTACAGTTTCCTACTATAAGTTGGGTAAATTTCATCAGAAATTAATTAGAGTGTATATAAGATTCTCCTGTCTCGGTGTTTGTGTTTGTACTCCTCCGAAACGGATTATCCGATTTTTATAAAATGGTAGATATGAGAATAGATCGTAGAATTTTTTTTATCTATAGTTCTGTCAAAATTTTTTTTATAATTTTTTTTATTAAAACCCTAAATTTTCACCTTCCTACACTCATCTCTAGGTTATTAGGGTGTCCCTATTCATGCAAAAAATAATTTATATGGCAAAACAACGTTTGTCGGGTCGGCTAGTAATATATAATTTTATCTAAATATATATATGAACATATCTAAACTGTGATATAGTTTGATAAACTGAAACTTTGAATATAATATATAATTATATGTACACTCTAATTAATTTCTGTTGAATTTTACCCAACTTATGGTAGGAAACTGTACTCCTACTATAAATTGGGTAAATTTACTCTGTGTGCGTAAACGAAAAAATACACACATTATGCGTAATATTATGCACACATTATGTGTAAATTTACACTAAATTAGCGTAAATATTTAAGGAAATTTTAAAATTAATTTGTAATTTTACTAAAATTGTGTGTAAAAAAGTTTGTTTTAAGAAAAAATATACTAAAAATGCATTTCTGAATGCTTGAGAATTCCTAAAAAAATTCAACTGCACAAAAAAACTTTTTTCAATAAAAACAATAAATTTATTTTTATTATAACACACACAAAAAAATACATTTATCAATTTTTACAAGCCATATTGTAATGTGCGATATGATTTGTCCTCTTCTTCGTTCTAAAAGAGCCAATTTTATAAGTAAACAAATTTGATGCAGTATATCAGGTTTTTGGCGGATTTTTGAAGTTTTGGATTCTTGACCCAATAATTAATATATATTTATCACAATTTCTTCAATAATTGACAATTTTGAAAAATAATTATCTGTTTTTAGATTTTTTCCTTTTTTAAATTCTTTTATAATTTCAAAATGTCAAAAAAAATATTACCATTCTAGGTTTGTATATTTACAAAATTTTGTGCGTAAAATTTTAATACAACAAAAGAATAATAATTTTAGGTAAAAGTGCTTAATTGTAAGCACATTATGTTTAAAAACACTTTGTGTTAGTATTATTGCATATGAAAATGTATACTGTTTTACGCATTTGGTGTTTATATTTACCAAATTTTTGGTATATTACATAAAACTTTACCTATTTTATAGTAGTAATTTTACAAACGTTTTTTAGAGTGTATATAAAACCTCTTTGCAAGGGCAACTAATACATGAATATAACCTAAAGCCGGGCTCAACTTATCATAATAAATAAATATCACTCTAATATTCATACTACAAGTGACAGCAATGGCAGCAGCAACAGTGCAATGCAATCCAATGAATTGAAAAACCATGTCAAGTGTTCTTCTTTGTAGTTGATATAGAAAATACTGACTATTTCAGCAAAATTAAGTTTAGTTTTCATGTTTTTTTTTTTTTGCATGAAAGGCAAAAACATCTAGTTAGTTAACTTTTTGTTAAGATATCGTAAAAAGAAAATAAGGTCAACATAAATTAAAAATATATATTTTGTCTCTTTTTAGTTTCATATTTTGTCTCTTTTTGTTATTAAAAAAATCTACTTTATTTTATATATATTTTATTAGGAAAAACAAAAACATAAATAAAATATTTTTGAAAAGCCGTTTAATGTATGCCATCTTTTTTTTTACATAGTAAACTGTGTTAACCTACATATTTTTAATTGCTAAGACCTGTTAACTGATTTCATTTTCTCATTCTGTTTGTCATACATTAACATACATATTTATGTTTTTCCAACCTCGCCGTTTTTTTCAACTTCATGCTTTGTTTTCTTGTTTTTTCATGTTAAAAAAAATTATATTACCTTCATTTTTATTATTCAGAAAGAAAACATAAAAATAGCATAAACTATTATTAAAAGAATCAGGCTAAAAATAGTCCTTTTGTTTATGTTAATTTCAAAACGTTTGTAATAATAGTTAGTTAAAATGCCTAAAGGTTTTTAGGCTTAAAATATTGTGCAAAGCATACAGATGACGGTCAAGATGTACATGTTAGAATAAAATTTTTATTTTTAAAATATTTTTCTTTGAAAAATTTCTTTAAATATAAATTGCAAGCCTTTATACATGTGGATAATATACCGGAAAGAAAATATTGCAGCAAATTCTTCCTATTTATTTATTTGTTGCTTTTCTTGGAAGGAGGTCTAGGAGATATGAAAGGTGGTGAAATATTGAAGGCTTCAAATATGGCAACACTGTAATTGAGCGAGATGTTAATAATTAGAAGAGTCGCCATCCGAAAATTCGCCATCCGAAGAGTTGAAAAACTTGTTAAAACTTTTTTGTTCATTGTCCTGTTATGTAATTTTACTTCGGTGGGGCTAAGTGATATGGTAACACCGAAGCAGGACCTTGCGATATGTATAAGGGTTAGAGAACTCATAAATATTATTTTCCTAAATTGTTGCTGTTACTGGGATTTGAACCCAAAAAAATTCATAACCACCCAACAAACAAAACGTTCCGTTAACTTACCGTTTTCGGTCCATCATAAACGGATTCCAACTCTGTTTACGTACACTCTAAAAAATACTTGTAAATTTATTATTATACCCTCCACCATATATGGTGAGGGTATATATCAGTTTGTCATTCCGTTTGTAATATGTCGAAATATAGGTTTAAGACCCCATAAAGTATATATATTCGTGATCCTTATGCAATTTTAAATCGATTTAGCGATGTCCGTCTGTCTGTCTGTTGAAATGGCGATCACGACGCGAAGACGCAGGCGGGGTGCCTATTCTTACCCAGATTATTAAACATCCTCCCGAGCAGTTTGGTATTTAAAATGAGCGAAATCGGTTTAGCGGTTCAAAAGTTATGAGTGAAAATGTGAAGGTACCTCTAAATTTTCCATACAAATTGGTACAATTTTTCTGTATCTATTTTTATTTTCTGTTAAGTAAGTAAAAATGTTATTAAGTCTTCTTCTTGTTCGATTACATTTATTGTCTTACATACTATGATAATAATAACATTCTTAGAGCTATGTGTGTGTTACTGTAAAAACTAAGTTAACTTAAAAAGCAACATTGTTAAAGTCGCTAACAAAGCAGACCTCTGTAAATAACATTACTAAACCTAAATAACTAACATTACTAAAACTAAATAACAAAAGTTCTGTTACATAAATTAACAAAACACATTCATATACAGTTCATCCAAAATTTAGTTTAAACGTAGTATATCATATTCAGCCCCTATGATTGCTGGAGGCTGGGCTCATACAGAATGAGGTAAGGACCAGAGGAGCTGGATCGTCCTTAATACGTCCATTGATGGTATTTTTCTCGTTTTCGTATATTTGTCTGACAAGCAAATTATCGTGTAGCGCAAGTTTCTCAACAAATCTGGCTTGCAACGACATGGCGTACCTACAGTAGGGTAGAACATCGGCATTTAAAAATCGTTTTATGAAATGTTCATAATTTTTTGCGATGCATTTTCTTAGTATTTTCCATTTAAAATATCTCCAATTCTTTGGCTACTATAGGAGATATAGTAAACCAGATTGGGTTTTTCTGTTAAGCTTTGTTGGTTTTTCGTTTCATTCCATAAAATGTTTTTTTTTTGTTTTTGTAACCAAAGACATTTATATCTAAAGAAAGAGCAAAATACATAATTGCTTTAGTGCCGCTACTTTTGAATAGGTAGCGCTGAATTAACTAAAACAATACCCTGCCCCATGGCTAGGTCCAAAGAAATTGATATATAAAGAAAGAGCAAAATGCATAATTGCTTTAGTGCCGCTACTTTTAAATAGGTGTCGCAGAATCACATTAAAACTATATCCTGTCCCATGGCGATATATCCTTGGATTAGGCTTTTAATTAATTTATTTACCAAAAATATTAAACTAACTACAAACGTTTAATTCTAATGCATTAAGATGTTACTAGTAGACTTATTACATAATTTTAAAGTCAAATTTTCAAATGTTTGACGTAATAAAATAGTATTTTTTTATTCCATTTGTATTTTTGAGAATTGAGGGATTGGCAAATGTATATGTATGTTATTTTTTTTTTATATAAAAATACACATGAATAAAGTGCAATATTGTGCTCTTAAACATCTAAATAAATATTGATTTAAAAAATTAAGGTATAATATGCACATAAAACATATATTTTTCATAGTTTTTGGCAAATATTCATTTATGCTACGACAAATAGTTACAACTCATGTTCTTTCTTTAACAAATTAATTTCTTTGCTGTATTCTCTCCATTAAACAAACACACTTCAATTTTTTAAAGAAAGAATATTCGTTGCAATTATTTATCAATGCGTGGCGCATCAGAAAGTACATTCTCTCCATCAGGCATATTCAGCTGCAGAGCTAGTCCCCATCAGCCGGAACAAAACTGAGTATTTGACAAAAACTATACTTTAAAATGTTTTTTTTTTTGTGCAGGCCATGGTTAAAAAACTAGTGAAAATGTAAAGGTGCCTCTAAGATGCCTATACAAATTTACTACAATTTCATAGTAGCGACTGGTACATAACATATTTTCTCATATTTTTTTACCAGTCGCTTAGCAGTAAATATTTTGTATTCACCTCAAACATTTTTTCACCACTAAAATTTCTTTTCACAACAAAAAATTTTTTCACCTCAAACATTTTTTTCACCTCTAAATTTTTTTTCTTCCAAAAAAAATCTTTTCACATTTAAAAAGTTTTTCACCTCAAAAAATTGTTTCACCTACATAATTTTACTTCAAAAGTTTTCTTATATTATTTGTATCAAAAACAGTAGAGAACATCTTTTTAGGATATTGGTGAAGGGTATTCAAAGATTCGGCACAGCCGAATTTAGCCCTTTTTACTTGTTTTTTATTATTATTTTATTTTTTTTTATTGTTATTGTGAATTACTAAACACAAAATTTATTGTTTTTATTACAAAACAAACATTTTTGGGCTGTTTAATTTTCAACATAGTAGTAGGAAATATGCGCATTTTTTAAGATTTTTCCGAATTATATGTGCATTTACAGGAAAATCGTGTTTCTTTACGCACACATTTAGTAAATTTATTCTTCAATTTTAAAATTTGATTTAAATTTTAGGCAATTTTAATGTGTTCATCAATTTACGCATAATGTGTGTCCTTTTTTTCAATTACGCACACAGAGTAAATTTATTAATTTTCGTCAGGAACGTAGTAAAAATGAGCTTAATCATCCAGCCCAACCCTTGGAGCTAGAAATTTGATACTTCCTCTAGCATAGACATTAACTGAGATGGGGCTATTGAAAAATTGTTGGTGGTGTCGAAAAAGGAAAAATATCCCCATTACTGTCCTGTTCAAAAACTTTCACCGAGAAATCTGACATTTAAAATTTGTATTTTAACTTATACACTAAGAATATTATTTTAAAAAAATTTCCGTTTTATTTGAAAATAAATGAACATACATTTATTTTTTAAAGAAATATCTCTTTTAACAGTTGTTCCAAATGTTTTACTGTCATTTACGGATTTTTTTCAGTTTCATTTATTATTTTCATTTGTTTGAAATTTAATAAAAATTTACCCACAATATGGAAATTCTTAGTTTATTTCTGTTCGTTACAGTTACAAAAATACAAAAACGTAAACAATTTGAAATAAATTAATAAATCAGTTATTTTTTACGGAATTGGTAGCTAAAATTTTAACATTTATTGTAACTGATTAATCATTTGTTTCCCACGGATGTGTCAGTTATTCAAACAACATTTTAAAATAAATAACAAAAAACATTTGATTTAAATGAAAAGTAAGTAGATCGGTTTTTAAATGAAATATCGTTGCTTGTAAATTGCATTTTCTGTTAATTTAACTTACAAACTATTTTAAGTGTAGTATTACAGCGTAATAAAAATGGGGTTAAAATGGGAAAAGTGTCCCTTTAATGGCATGTACAAACATAATAAGTTTGAATTTAATTTTTTAAATAAATTTCTATTTAAACAATTTATTTTACAAAAAGAGCGTGAGATAAAATCAAATCCCAAGTCTTTTTGGTCTTTTGTAAAAGCAAAGAAGCAAATTTCTGATATTCCTTCAACCATGTATTATGGTGATAGGATTTCCGAAACGGTTAGTGGTGTTGTGAGTATGTTTGCTCAATTCTTTAGTCCAAATTTTGATTCTTCAACGATCCATGCAGCTAGATACTCAAATTTGCTTGACATGCTAGACATCGGTGTCTTAGAAGTTTCAGAAGATGGATTAATAATAATTTTAAATCGGACTCGGATGGTTTATGTGCAAATTTATTAAAGATGTGTGCATCATCTATTTATTTTGCGCTAACTTACATTTTCAATTTGTCTCCTACTAAAGGTAATTTCATTGATAAATGGAAGTCATCTTCAGTCACGCCGGTTTTTAAAAATGGGCGAAAAGATAACGTTACTAGTTATAGGCCGATATGTAAATTACCTTGCGTTTCAAAAGTTTTTGAACATGTGGTTTATGAAAAGTTATTTTTTCTAACTAAGTCTTATATATCAACTCGTCAACATGGATTTTTCTCCGGAAGGTCAACTACGACTAATTTAACGGTTTTTAGTGAGTATTGTATGTCAGCCTTGGAGCAGGGTAATCAAGTTGAAGCATTGTATACTGACTTCTCTAAAGCCTTTGACAAAGTGTCTCATTATATTCTTTGTGCTAAGTTGCAGGCAATGGGTTTTCATTCAAATATTTTAGATTGGTTAAAATCGTATTTATCAAATAGAACTTGTAAAGTTGTAGTTGATGCTTTTGAATCTTCGACATACTTGCAAACATCTTGTATTTCTCAGGGTAGTATTTTGGGCCCGCTTTTATTTAATTTGTTCATTAATGATGTGACAAATTGTTTTTCTAAAGCCAATTTTATTATTTATGCGGATGATTTAAAAATATTTCTTAAAGTATGCTCCATTGCTGATGTTTTGGATACACACAAAAAACAAATTCATACTATTTATGAATATTTTATGAAAATTTGCCAATGTACTAATTTAAGAACTTTTTCATAAAATCAGGTTGTATTTATAAACAGATTATTAAAAAAAATACTGGGAAAGTTTGTGTACTCCTTTATAATGAAATGGTTCTTAAAATATATGTAGATTATTTATGAAAAAGTACTTAAAAAATTTGCCAATGTACAAAATCTTATTATTAAGGAACGAGTGCATAAATACATATAATACTGGGAATTTAGTTAGGAAATAATTTATATTATAAATTTATTTTATGTACCTATTCATATAAGTGTATTGTTTTTTTTAGAGTTTTATTATTATTTTTTTAAGAGTTTGAATTTAAAGTTAACAAAAAAAAAAAAATAATTATTAAAATTAGGTAAAAAATATCAAAAAAGTAAAATATGATATATAATATTAAGTATTTCATAATAATTCGTAATTCTGAACCCGTTCTTAAAGCATATGAACATGTTTCTATTATGTATGTCCGCCGTCATCGAATAACGTAGTGAATTGTAGAACCATTTTCAAGTTATGAAATTTTCATAATATTTAAGAATTAAGACATATTAAATATGATTTTTTTGTTTATAAACAATGTTCATAATAATTATGATCGAATTAATAAAAAAATACTGGGAAGTTAGGAACACTTCATAAATAGTAAGTAAGCTTCATATATAATATGAAGCTTTAAAATTATGAACAATTTTCATAAATAATTATGAATTTTATTTTTTTGTGTGTATGCAAAATGAATTTAATAATCTACTTAACTGGTGTGAGCTCAATTGCCTTTATTTAAATTTATCGAAATGCTTTCACGTTTCTTACTCCCGATAGGTTGGGGAATTATATTTTGGAGAAAACTGACACAATTACTGATTTAGGTGTTGTTTTTGATTCCACCTTGTCATTTATTCCACATATCACACAAAAAACAAATTCATACTATTTATGAATATTTTATGAAAATTTGCCAATGTACTAATTTAAGAACTTTTTCATAAAATCAGGCTGTATTTATGAACAGATTATTAAAACAAATACTGGGAAGGTTTGTGTACTCCTTTATTATGAAATGGTTCTTAAAATATATGTAGATATACTTATTATTTATGAAAAAGTACTTAAAAAATTTGCCAATGTACAAAATCTAATTACTAAGGAACGAGTGCATAAATACATATAATACTGGGAATTTAGTTAGGAAATAATTCATGTTATAAATTTATTTTATGTACCTATTCATATTATTATTATTTTTTCAAGAGTTTGAATTTAAAGTTAACAAAAAAAAAAATAATTATTAAAATTAGGTAAAAAATATCAAAAAAATAAAATATGATATATAATATTAAGTATTTCATAATAATTCGTAATTCTGAACCCGTTCTTAAAGCATATGAACATGTTTCTATTATGTATGTCCGCCGTCATCGATTAACGTAGTGAATTGTAGAACCATTTTCAAGTTATGAAATTTTCATAACATTTAAGAATTAAGACATATTAAATATGATTTTTTTATTTATGATCGAATTTATAAAAAAACACTGGGAAGTTAGGAACACTTCATAAATTGTAAGTAAGCTTCATATATAATAAGAACCTTTAAAATTATGATCAATTTTTATAAATAATTATGAATTTTATTTTTTTGTGTGATTAATTACATAATTCCGAAAGCTTATGCAATGCTTGCGTTCATTAGGAGAAGTTGTTCAGATTTTTCTGATCGCAATACGTTAAGATTGGTATACACTTCATATGTTAGATCGAAATTGGAGTATGCATCTGTAGTATGGAGTCCATATTGTAGAATTCATATCTCTCGTATTGAAAGAGTGCAACGAATATTTTTTAAATATGCACTTTTATCGTTTACGTTTGATAACCCTTTACCTTCTTATAGGTTAAAGAGTTTATTTTTAGGTTTAGAAACGTTAGAAAATCGACGTAGATTTCAATCTGCATTACTTATATATGATATAGTTACTGGAAGAATTGACTGTCCTAAGCTGTTATCGCTGATATCGTTTTATGTGCCACGTAGAATACTTCGCTATAAGCATTATATTTTTAACATTCCTTTTCATCGCACTAACTATGCCCAAAATAGTATTTAAAATCGAGCGTGTAATGATATAAATTCTATTAATGAGATTGCTTTCAATAAAAATCCAAACCATGTCATTGAATTTTGCACTTCGAAAGAAACCTTTAAATTGTTACATTTTGAATTTTTGAATTTGTAATTTTTTTTTTAACTATAATACATGTTGTATCTAGTCTGTAAGGAAATTTTATATATTTCATTGACTTAATAAACTGAAATAATAATAATAATAATAATAATAATAATAATAATAATAATAATAATAATAATAATAATAATAATAATAATAATAATAATAATAATAATAATAATAATAATAATAATAATAATAATAATAATAATAATAATAATAATAATAATAATAATAATAATAATAATAATAATAATAATAATAATAATAATAATAATAATAATAATAATAATAATAATAATAATAATAATAATAATAATAATAATAATAATAATAATATTTACACTTAGTTTAATTAAAAAAAAACAATATTTTTGTGGAAAATAAAAAAAAAATTATACGGGCATATAGGAATATATATGAGCATATACCCTCAAATTACGAATCCAACCATATGCGGAATAATATATGAACCCATATATGTGTCCATATATTACCATGTATAACACATTTTCACCTGGGTATATATATTATTATTATTATCGTTATTGTTGTTTTGATATTTCCTGCTATATTGATATTACATATTTCACTATTAAGTTTAATTATAGTCAAGTATGAATTTTAAGCCATTTCCATTTATATTCCATTGGCCAATTGTCAGTTAGATAATATTGTTATTTGTTTATGTTGCTAACTTTTCGTACCTACAAATGGTACGTCATTCATTTCATTTCATTTTATTTGTTTTTGTTATATTTATTTAGCAGTAGATAAAAGGATTGTTTTATTTGAACACAAATTAAGTGGCAATTTATAAATTATGCAGAAATGTTTGCTTGTTAGCATTTGAATGGGTTACGGTTTGTTTGACAATTAACCCATTTGGGTTAGATTGAGTAAACATTTAGATTTCCAAGAAATATTTTGGAACACATTTCAAAATTGCTTATTGTCAGGAAGTAACTACATTGTCTTCAATAGCATCCTTGAAACAAGTGATGGTTCAAGTAGTTGTAGAACCGGTCACATTAACATCGCGTTATCACAGTTTAAACATCGGTTGCCAAGTCACAGGACTAACATATAAGGAACTGACATTTTATACATTTTGTGATACGAGTATGTCACCGAAAAGAACAAGACACCGAGCACATGCAAAAGAACAAGTCACTAAGTAAACGAAAAAATACTGACGCATAACCAGTCAGAAATTAGTTACTTTTTCACATGTCGCAAGACTAACCAAAATAACATGCCACCGGACTATGGAATTGATCACAGGACTGGTTCCAAAATAGCAATACTAAGACGTGTTTTTCAAATTTAAACAAAAAATTATTTTAACGTTCAAATAAACTATAATTTTTTTAAAAATATATTATGTTATGAAATCAACCTATCTTTACCCGAAAAAATCGCAAGCAGTCAATGAGTGGTTAAAGATGGGTTAATGCAAAACATTATTGAACGGCTGCCAAAAAGTGAAATCTTACTATGCATACCAGGGATGGAAAACATGGAACAATTGTACTTTTTTTTGGTACATTTTTACCTTGGTTGGTACCGTGGTACTACCGCAGCTAATTTAGTATAATTTGAAATTTTTTAAAATTTTCAATATATAACTTGATAAAACAACTTAACATAAAGTCGACTTTTTTAAAAGCAACTTTAAATTAAAAACCTGGTTTTATTTATTCGGCTACTATAGTGGAAAATAAAGTCAGTTTTAAATTGAAATGTTTGCATACACATTGTACTAAAATATTCGGAAGTGGCAACATTGAACAGCTGTTTTTAAATTACCTCTCAAAACAAAAAAAAAAAATAATAAAAAAAGTGTATTATTATTAAAAAGCTATTAAATGCCTTTAAATTTTTTAATAGCAAATCCTGAAAAGGTTAAATTACCCTCGAGGCAGACACTCAGAAAAAAAGGTGTGACATTTATAAAAATTGCAGTAAAATTTTACAAAGTTTTGTGGTAATTATACGACTACATAAAATTAACGGTAAATTTTGTTTCACCCCGTCAATTAAAATTTTTTAAATTCTTTTTAGTGTCTGAGCAAATCTAACTCAATACGATAAAATTGTTAAAAAAAGCGGAAAAAATTTTGGTACCGTGAGGATTGAAAAAGTACAATTTGTTTGTCTGTTGGTACAATAACAGAAATCAAATTTTCCATCCCTGTTGCATACAGCAAAAAGAAACTTAATAAATATGACGGAAGACTTCATAGATTTTCGTTTAATGTAACACTTCAGAAACATGATGAAACTGTTTCATAAAAATTCAAATTAAATACATGCCTTTTGATATTAATGAAACCTTTCTTAATATACCCAGCAAAAACAAACCTTACCAAATAATGAGTATAGTAATCCAAGGTTTTCACGTATTACCCTTTATATTATATATAGGATGTCCCAAAAGGTAAGGTGTTATGCATACGAAAAAATAAAGAATAATGGGTTACGCGTATGCAAATTAATGATTGGTTACTAATAAACAATTATTATTTAATTTTCCGTAAGAAATTGAGTAACACATTATTTTTACCTCTTGGTAACTAATTATAATTTCACTTTGAGTAAGCGATAAGGTAATGCGATGAAATGTTGTGAATCCCAATTTCTTATCCGCTTTTCTTCCAAAAGGAAATATATAAATTAACCCTTTGACTGTCAATGGTTGATAAGTGTTACATTTTTTAAAATCAATTTTCTTAACTGTGGCTTGTTTTGACTGAGGATAGTTGTTGCTTTCACTGAATACTAACCATTTGGATCAATATGGTCTCTAAGCCAATAGGATCACCACAAATTCATAAATAAATATATATTTTTGCAAAGTTTTTGGAACACATTTTTTCGTATCCTATTGGACAACACAAAGGATCAAAATTTTGATAGGACATAGTCCATTCCTTTATTCCATTTCTTACAGGATGCTCGTCAAAGGTCTAAAATAGGAAATTTTTTCTCAGTTTTAAACATTTTTTGGGCGCATTGAAATTCAAGTAATTTTTATTTTATTTTTATAGATTTTTCCCCTGATTCTGAATTTGGTCTCCAATTTTGAAAAATTCTATATAAAGGATATTTCGGAGCTGCAGTTAAAAATCAATGTTCTCACCAAGTTATTTTAAAATGTTTGCAATATTCGTGATCTTTAGTACCAAAATTAACTATATAAGATGTGTAATAACACCAACAAGTTAAAATAAATTAATTTGACACTACTCTAAACTAATTTGAATGATTTTTCCTGTTCACTTACATGTTAATTTGTTTTATTAAATTCTTTTAATTCATAAATTAATAAAATTCGCATTAATAAATAAAGTTATTTAAACTATTAACAAAGACTGATTATTATTTATAATAAAATAATAGGAAAGGTAAGCCATTACATTTAACTTATTAATGTTTAATTCAAAATAATAAAATAAGAAACATGTTATAGGTAATACATTATTTTTATTTTGAAAAAATGCTGAATGTAAGAAGTACTCATTACGAAGTAATCTATAAAGTAATGATATGGCATTACCATGTTTATTCTGGGTAAATAAGAATTTAAGAATTTAAAAAAAAATTATATATATTTTAAGTATTGAGACCATTAGTTAATAATGAGCGTTTTTTTCTAGAAATTTACGAATTATTGTGCAAAAATGGTTACAAATATATTATTCTAAGTATTGTCCATTTTCACACCTTTCTGGTAATTTTTGGATACCAGCTCGTAAGAACAACTCGTCTCTTAATGCAATCCAATCATCAACACATTTTTTGCATTGTTTGTATGAAGCGAATTTTTGCTGGGAAAGGCCATGCGTCATAATTATATATTTTTGCAAAATTATTAAAGTCGGAAAAAGCGATGTCTGAAGAATACGTCGGGTTGGGTTGGACTTCCCATTTCAGCGTTTTCAAGACCGGTCAAAGTCTTGCAGCATGTAGCCGAGCGTTGTCATGTTGCAAAAACACTTTGTTGTGCCTTTCTTTGTATTCGGGCCGTATTTGCTACAGAGCGCGGCTCAAATCGTAGTAGATCACACCCTGCTGGTCCTCCCAAATATATCCACTAATATTCGGCTTTGCGAAGGATGTTGATGGCTGTCCGGCAAAACACATTAGTTTTTGCGATTGCGGTTGTTCTTAATGGATCCACTTTTTATCGTCATAATGCATGCAAATAACCCTTCCTTTATTGGCGTAATTTTAATTCTTCGTCTTTAAATTCCTTGAGTTGACCCTACCGTTCCTTGTCTTCGAGCTCAAAATCACCACTTTTAAAGCAACGAAAAAACCTCCGAGATTACTATTAAGATAGAGCATGCTCGCCATAAACTTCCACTAACATTCGATGACCGCCGGTCACACTTTTCTTCATATTTAAGTAATGAAGTAAAACTGCCCGCAAATGCAACTTATGTGGAAAGAAATTCGAACTGCCAAAGATGCTCATTCTCAATAGGTTTTAGCGGCAATACATTGAAAACTTGAACATTCCCTGTAGGAAGCCTGGGGTCAAGTGTCTACAAGTCACCACTTTTGTCGACTATTTTGGGTGACTTTTTGGTAAGCGTCTATACTTTTTACATTCCTTTTTTGCAGCTGCAAAGCTGTGTTTGTTCTTGGTTTTTTTATTGTTTTATTTTGTTGAAAATACATTCATAGCTGCATGAAAAATTAAAGTTTTTAATAAAAATATAAAGAAAAATGAATTTAAAAGGTAAATATACATATTTGAACAAAATATATAATGAGCAAAAGAAATTACAAAAAACTTGTTAAAAAACAATCAATTTTGTATAAAAATAAAAATAACAAGAAAGAGGCAACTTTCACTAAAATTTGCAACTCTAGAGATTTTGTGGAGCCTGATGAAGATTTTACGGAGCCTGTGGATGATTTTGTGCAGTCTTTTGAAGATTAAATTTGCACGATTTTTTTTTTACTTAAATGAAATTTATAAAAAAATGTTTATTAATAAAATATCTAATTTAACAAAATAAATGCACCTTTTTAATCTTATTTCCTTTCTAGTGTGGAAATATAGTATAAAGTTCCAAAAGTGTAGACTGGAATTACTAAAATGTACTAGTGAATCTCTGGTTCCAATGTCAACACCTAGTCAATAGTTGTGTATATCCACAATGACACGCACATGTTAAATGTCTATAGCAGAAAGAGTTGGCTGGAACATAATAAGTCAGTAGTACTGGTGACAAAGTCAATAGTGAATCAGTACAGTCTCACTATCGACATTTCTTACAGGGTTGGTACATACGTTAGTGGCGGCCTCACACAAGAGGTGCATTATTAATTCAAGTTTATATAAAAAAACTACATGGCAATGTGCCAAACATAAAATTTGCTTTGCGAAAAAACTGTACTTTACATGGAAAAATAAATAAGCGTTTTCGAGATATACAGATTTGATGATAACTTTGAAAATTAATCATGAATTTTTACAAAATATATTTTATTTTCTTAGTAATGATGAAGATTTGTGGCGCAAAATCTGCTATATGGATATATATTTTTATACAATTTTATTTTTAAAAAATGTTTGCTTAGTTTAAAAATTTGCATTTTTGTTTATATATGTTAATTTACAAAAACAAAGTAAATTAACTAATTTTAGCTAGGCTGATATATGTATGTACTTTGATACGGTAAAATACCTCTTTTGAACCCGAAATTTTAGACAACTTAAAATTTTCATTTTGTTAAAAAATAAATCTAAGGTTCTAATTAATTTTTCAGACATATATTGTACGACTATAAAGGGTTAATTTAATTTTATATATATATATTTTTTTATTATTAAGATTAACTTATTGCTTCGCTGAACGTGAAATTTTAATGGATTTCAACAAAAAAGCTTTTAAAGTTAAATCTTTAAAATCCTGGTTAACAAAAAGTGATGTGTAGTTGGGTGAACTCTTAAAAAATATAATAATATTTGTTGGAAATTTTTAGCCAACAACATATTCGTTACTTATATGAAAATGTATAAAAAGTGCAACTATTTTTCTGTTAATAAATATTATAGTGTATTAATTGTAATAAAAATGTTGAGTATAAAAATGTTCGTTTTTTTATCTAATCCCTTTAACTAATTCTTAATTTAAATAATCACAAGTAAGAGTGTATCATTAAGACCATTAATTGTTTTATTAAGGATTAATGTTGTGGTATAATAAATATTTAAAAATGTTAAGAAAACTTTCTTTACCCTTAAAAATATCCTTCAAATCAACAGGCATAAGAAAAAATTGGTACTTTATTTTGTCATACAAAAATACACGAATACAATATTAAAATACGAGACACATGTGAAGGAACACATGCATACATATCGTTACATGCTTAGCAAAGTGATACAAATATCTTAAGCTTAGTGTGAAAATGGGATAAGTCCAATTTTAAAAAGTTTGCAGGACAGCCAAAAAACTGTCTAAAAGAGTTTGTTTGAAATTTTTTTTTAAAATCTGTAAATACAATTTTTAGTTTATTTTATTACATGTACTTTTATGACTTTCTTATCATATCTGCACTTTTGTATTTTATCGTAGCACTGACAAGCGATCTTGCTGAAATTTTTGATATATGCGGTAGAAGAAGGAGATGAACAGAATTGAGCGGTATTTTTATACCCTTCACCACAGGTGGAAGGGTATATACCCGTCTGTGTGTTGAAATGGATTTTCCGAAGAACCCAGACATGATGAGGACTTGATTGTTTTTTTATTTCTGTTACATGTGATCCATTTCTGTTTGCTATCGGTTAATATATGGCTGAGATATTAGCAAAAAACCAGGACTACCTCAATTTTTTTCCATAAAATCCCTTTGTTTAATATGTATGTAGAGTTTTACGCATAACAAACACATCCATTTGTTGGAATTCTTTTCTTTCATCTCCACCTTTTTTACACAAACAACACACATACCAAGATTTTTCATTTTTCATTTAATTTCAAACAAATCTCTAATGAACGAACACTTTTTTATATGTACCTCTATTAACGATGATTTTGTGTGAGCTTCAATAGCTCAGTTGTCTAGACGCTATGTCACAAATACTTTTTTTCGGTCTAAGGCCGCGGGTTCGAATCCCGGTCAATTCACTTTTTTTTGGTACATTTTTTTTTTATTTTCTTAAGACTTTTTTTTTTTTTTTTTAACAATTTATAATTAATTTATATAAAATTTTATATTAATAATTAAATAATCCATAAATAGGCTAAAAACATCAAAATTTTTATAAAAACCCTCTGATACAAACGTTTTTATTTCTATTTTTTGCTCCGATTTAAAAAAATTTATAAACAGAATTTTAAACCTTTTTTATTTCTCATATATTAAGAAAATCTTATACATAATTTCCCTTTGAGTGCAACTATTTTAGGTCATAACTTATAATAATTTATAAAAAAAAAAATTATAAACTATTTTCATTCAAATTTTTGCCAGCTAAATCAAATTTTCCAGCTAAATCAAACGTTTTTGTAGAAATAAAACACATGCAGTTCTAGTGATTTCTTTTAACGATTTGTTGAAATTCTTTTCTTTCTTCACCTTTTATACACAAACAACAAACACTATTCTAGAGCTGTAATATGACCTATGGATATGTCTCATATAGCAAATCTTTAGTATAACATATTTGCTGAAAAAACTCGGAAATATCGGTTCAGACACAAAAAAGTTATGCCCAAAACATACATTTTTTTTAAATACATATTTTCTGGAAACATAAATCTTCCCGAGTCCAAATTTTATCACCAAACTAAATGGTTAATTTCCTCTTAAAGGCGTCCGTATATAAATCTGTCCATTCCATATATGTCCATATATAAACTTCAGTTTTTTTCCAACCATTGTGAAGGGTATATAAGATTCGGCACAGCCGAATTTAGCCGCTCTTACTTGTTTTTGTTTTGGCGCTTAAAACAGTGGTTACAAAATATCAAATTTGTATCCCAAACTGAAGAGAATAATTTTGTATTATAGAAAACATCTTGGTATATTACGAAAATATTTTTCAAATTAATTCTAAATTTACTCAAGGGTTTGCCAGTTTGACTTCTCTATATAAACATTGAAATTAATATTGTTTTAATGTACCCAAATTGACATGCAAATACACACAGAAATACATGCAGCATGATCACTGCTACCATATTATGATTGCTGCATTCGGCTATAGTTGTCACAATCAAGGTATTGGTTTATAAATAGGTTCTAATAGGCCTATAAATAGGTTCATACTAAATATTTTATTATTTCATGTTTGCCGCTTTTAATTTTATAACATCTTAACAAAATTTCTGACTATGAATAAAATATGATAACTATGGAACTATAAAAAGACAACAATCGATGTATAATTTTAAATCAAATAAATTATGACCTTTACAGTTATAACAATTTCTTAATTTCATTAAAACAAAAATTGTATCAGTTCAGTCACCCATGTAAAAAATGGTAATATGATCATTTTCACCTGGGGGGTTTTATTATGCATATACATTCTCAGATTCCAAGAACTTTTTCTAGCAAAAATTTTCTTAGATTCCATAAACTTTTTTTAAAGGAAAAATTCTGAGACTCTGAGGAAAAATGTCATTATAATCTAAGAATTTTTCTATTAGAAAAAGTCCATAGAATCTTTGTTTTTTATTAAAAACTCCTAAGAATTTAAACATTTTTTTCAAGTATTTTTCTTTTAAAAAAGTCCTTAGAATCAAAGAAGTTTTTGGAAAAAGTCCTTAATATCAATTTTTTATTTAGGAAAAATATTTCTTAAAGAAATATTCATAAATTTAAAGAACTTTTGTATAGTTTCGAATCATAACTGTAGAGACCATATTATGGTAAAATTGAGGTTACTTTATGATAATAATATGATAACTAAATTATAGTACGACTATGTTTGGTGCAATCAAAAAATATATGATGCTCTTCGAATATGATTGCCCGAACCATTTTTTTTCTGAGTGTGTCAACGTTTTAAGGATCGTTTTAGTGATCGAGATCCTCAGATGTCCTTAAAATATCCCTAAATATTTTCCGGTATGATCATTTTCAAATGAAAGGTAATTTTATCTAGACGTCAAATTGGTTAAAATAATAAAAGACTTTAAACTACTTCTTTTCAATATTAAATTCTCTGGGTCAAAAAAAGAAAGGACTTTTTATTCCCTCCATGTATAGGATATAAAGCAGTTTTCCATGCCCTTTGTAACACATCGAAGTAAGACCCCAAAAAGTATAAATATATATATATATTCATGATCCTCGTGTAACTCTAAGCTGATCTAGATATGTCCGTTTATTCGTTGAAATGGCGAACCTGCCGTACAGTTTGATATTGAAAATTAGCAAAATTGATTTAGCAGTTAAAAAAATTATAACTGAAAATGTGAAGGAACATCTTAATTTTTCATTAATATTTTTATAGTTTAGTACAACTTTATATTAGCTGTCAGGTGAATTAAACATTTTGTCATAGATGAATAATATTTTATTTTTACCTCAAAAGATATTTTTCACCACAAAAATTTTTTCCCCACAATTTTTTTTTTTTTGCCCACAACTTAATTTTTTTTTTTTTTGCCCACAACTTCATTTTTTTTTATTTTATCTGTAACTAAAACTTTGTGAAAGGTTTAAATAAAATTGGTAAAACAAATTAATTTAATGCTTTTACTCGTTTGACTTCAGATTCGTGTTTAGCAGGCCTAAATACTTCAAAAAAAGTTTTAATAAAAGTCTGTGCAAAAACTTTTTCGAATAATGTAATTTCATAAAATTTTAATTGTTATTAATAATTTAAATTTTATTGTACCATTCAATACGATTTAAGAATTTAATGTAAACATTTTTAATTTATAACTGGTCTTAGCACTTTTTTCTTGATAAATTGCAATTAGCCCCGTTATTCAAGTAGGAACAAAAAAATTTATTTTTTTCCTGTAAATAAATAAAGCACTAAATTATAAATTTTATCAAATATGGACTTATCTCCCTTTCGCATTAATAATATCAAATCATGTACATATAAAGTAACACATTCATACATGCATAACTCCTTCTTAAATGTACATACGTGCTAGATAAAAATCGTAACTTATAATTTACATATGAAACATAAATGTTTATGAAATAATCAATATGAAACAAACAAAACCGGCAAACCGGAAAGTTAACAAAAAAAAAAAAAAAAACAAGTAAAAAAGGGCTAAATTCGGCTGTGCCGAATCTTTGAATACCCTCCACCAAAGGGGATGAAGATGATATACGTATATACTAAATTTTGCATGAACTGTAATATGAATATGTTTTGTCAATTTATGTAACGAACTTTTGTTATATAGTTTTAGCAATGTTATTTACAGAGGTCTGCTCTGTTAGCGACTTTAACATTGTTCATTTTTACGTTAACTTAGTTATCATAGTATGTAAGACAATAAATGTAATCGAACAATAAGAAGACTTAATAACATTTTTACTTACTTAACAGAAAAAAAAAAAATAGATACAGAAAAATTGTACAAATTTGTATGGAAAATTTAGAGGTACCTTCACATTTTCACTCATTACTTTTGAACCGCTTGACCGATTTTGCTCATTTTAAATACCAAACTGCTCGGAAGGATGTTCAATAATCTGGGTAAAAATAGGCACCCCCGCTTGCGTCTTCGCGTCGTGATCGTGATTTCAACAGACAGACAGACGGACAGACAGACGGACATAGCTAAATCGACTTAATATTGCATAAGGATCACGAATATATATACTTTATGGGGTCTTAAACCTATATTTCGACATATTACAAACGGAATGACAAACTGATATATACCCTCACCATATATGGTGGAGGGTATAAAAATATATATATATGTGACTTTCTCTGAGAAAAGGGACCTAGTGTGTGAAAATGAAGTTTTGAGAAAAAAGTATTTAAAGTTTCATAACGCATTATCACTGTGAACACACCTTCAGTTCTGTACGTTTTTATGGGGAAAATAAATTTTTATCAGAAACCTAACTCCCCATCTAAAAATCGAAATATATATGAGCATACATGATCATACATCGGCCTGTATATGATCATACATGGGCATACATGGTCATATACGTCCATACATTGTTCAATATATGACCATACATGATCTCATATATGATCATATATCTTCGGATCCGAAATTTGAGGGTATATGGACGTATATGATCATATACGAGCATACATGAATAATATATGAGCATGTATGATACTATATGCACATATATCACCATATACCCTCAAATTTCGGATCCGAAGATATATGATCATATATGAGATCATGAATGGACGTATATGACCATGTATGCCCATGTATGATCATATACAAGCCCATGTATGATCATGTATGCTCATACATATTTCGATTTTTAGATGGGTCATTTCATCTTATTCTACACCCTTTTAGGTACCAGAATCCACTCTTAAGTCAAAACCCGTTTTTTGACACACTCGGAGAAGGTCACATATATCGGTTGAACCACCTCAACTCAAATTAAAATATGCCGTTTTTGACATAACTGTTTCCGAATGTGCTTATTTTTGGTATGAATAAAGCTTATCATTAAACTAAGACATAACCAAAGGTTGAGGGCACTGACATATCTGGATCCGGAAATATGAGGTCTAGAAAATCGGAAAAAATACCAAAATGTACAAAGTAGTACTTACTTAATTGTAATTTTCTTGAAAAGTATTAAAGGGGTTACACGGGTTCATAAACCACTTGAACCAACTCCATGGAATCGGGTTCGGGTTCATAAACAAAAAAAAAAAAATTTAAAAGTTGATGAGCTATAATAGAAACAAGTTGTTTCGTGAAAATTATTTGAACAATTTACTAGTTAGGGAGGGTCCTCGGGAATAAGAGTGTTGAAAAGATTTATTGATTTTTGTAATTTTTTTTAGCCCAGGTGAAAATGTTCATACATGGTAATATATAGTCCCATATATGGCTTCATATATTATTCCATATGTGGTCGGATCCGTTATTTGAGGGTATATGGCCGTATATGCTCATATATAGACATATATGAATGATCATATATGGACATATATGAATGTTCATATATGGTCATATATAAGTACTTTCCCTATATGCCCGAAAAATTATTTTCTTTATTTTACACAAAAATATTGTCTTTTTTTTATATAAATTAAGTGTAAATATTATAAATTTTAAATAAACTATGGAATTTTTTAACGTATTTGAAGGTATATCCTTGAACTTCAAAGTGAATAACATACTACTTTTTTCTTAAAACTACGGCTTAATATATGAAGGTTTATTTAAAAAAGACTTTCGCAGAATATGAGAAGTTTTTCTGAAAAAAATTGTGTCAAATGGAGTCAAAATGGATTAATAAAGAAAATCACGTCAACATCAAAAGTTTTATTATGAAAATTCTTCGTTGAATCTGATGGGTTATTGAAATGAAAATGCCTCAGAATCTAATGGTTTTGCTTGTTTCTTTAGAAAATCGTTTGACTTTTCATTGAAACCTTAATATTCTAGATCAATTTCTATAGGATTCTGGAAATTTATTGCTTTCCTTTAGAATCTGGGGGCTTATATTAAGGTAAAAAATCCAAAAGGTGTGGGGCTTTATAACAATTTTTAAAATTTCAGGAACGACATCATTTGGCACCAGCAGGAAAATAACATTTGTTTAATAACCATTTTTAAGGAAACAAGGCTATCTTCAGATTACAAAGAAAACTCCTGTAAATAATATATTTTATAATTTTTCAATTATAACTTTTTGATGCATTTTGAAATGTCCTCAAAGATGATAGTTATTTCCATCTAAATTACAATATTATCATCGTTATTTATTTGGTAAAAATTTTCCTTTTTCCAATATTAAGTTTTCTCTTTATTTTTAATTAATATAAAAATATTAATTTTGTATTTTTCTAGTTTCATTTTGACATTTTAAAAATAATCTATTCCTTGCGTGAAATACTATTTTAGTTATTTCAGTAACATCTAGTTTTTTACATGTGACTGAATTTTTATTAAATGACGTTAATACCATCAACCTTCTGATAGTGAAATTGATTGGTTATATTAAATTTTAAATTAAAAAATATTTCTAAATTCAAAGCGTTTATATTTATAATCAACAAATAGATTCAGAAAAATTAAACATATTTTATAAATGGTTTTTACCCTGATGACTTACTAAACAATAACTTATTTTAAATTTAGTTTGGGTAATAACTATTATAAGAAAATGTACTTCTTATTTGTTACGGATATTGTCAATTTATATTAAAGATGTTGAATCAAAGAAAATGATTTTTAATGCGTTTCATTAAATTCCAACTAACATTATCCCTGTGTAAAGATTAAAAAAACTAAGTTTAATTAAGATTAATTAAAAAAAAAACACGTTTTTAGTTAGCAATCATGCATTGTCAAAGTTTTATTTTCGTTTACTCCGGTAGAGGCGTAGAATAGAAAAGACTGAAAATTACTAAAAGTCTTATGTTCACACCAATTTTCGCTTAAGAATGCGAATTGGATGTCAATTCGGTCGAACAAGGGTATAAATTGGAAACAAATAACTTTTGGCTTCATATATGGCCATATCTGAAGAAAACATATTACCCATATATAGAATAATATATGTATTCATATATGAACATATATGGCATATATGAATCAATATATGAACCAATATATTTAATACATTATCATATATTGCCATATATGGAATCATATATGACTATATATGAACTTTTTCTTTGAATGTATATGACCGTATATGCTCATACATGACACCATATATGACGATATATGACGATATATGAACAATTTTACCTGGGAGGTGAAATTTTTGAATGCAACTATTGTTTATTTAAAAATGTTCTAATTTTTCGACAGTGACAAATAAAAAAAATAAAATACTAGCTTTATCGACAAAATGGAGTACTACACCGGTAAACCTCTGTCCCCAGATTCTTCCCAAAAACCATCAAGATCCTAAGGCATGATAACTTAAAAACTATCAATATTCTAAACAAACTCTTTATAAACCAATGCAGGTCATCGTCTTTTTATGTGTTTTTATAATTGAAAACAATACTAATAACATATTATCATTATAATTAATATTGTCTGATAATATCTGATTATCAACTATATATTACAATATCATATACATATAAATACATAAGTCGGTATGTATTACTATATATAATTATATTTTACAATAATTTTTTTTTATAAAATTAGAAATGGTTTACATGATAAGAAATGGTATATATAATATTATATAGTTATATAAAACAATATATGTGACCTTCTCCGAGAAAAGGGACCTAGTGTGTCAAACAACGGGTTTAGACTTAAGAGTGGATTCTGGTTCATAAAAAGGTGTAGAATAAGATGAAATGAGTTAGATTTCTGATCAAAATTTATTTACCCCATAAAAACGTACAAAACGAACTTGGTATACACAGATCAACCCTTTGCTGAGAGCGAACAGATAAACTTAAAAAGGTTTGTAAGTTAAAATAACTGAAAATATCATTTAAAAGAAATGATATTTCATTTAAAAACCGGTCTACTTAATTTTCATTTAAATTAAATGCTATTTGTTATTTATTTTTAAATGCTGATTAATCAACTCACACATCCGTAAGAAACAAATGATATAATCAGTTAAAATAAATGTCAAAATTTTAACTACCAATCCTTAAAAAATAAATGTTTTTTTCATTTATTTGAAATTATTTCCATTTTTGTATTTTTTTTTTTTAATACACTCGTACAGTACAAAATGTATGTATGCATATGAAGCTTTAAACACTTTTTGTGTGAATGTGTTTGTGAATGTATGAGTGTTTATGAAGTTCTTGTAATTTGTATTGAAAAATTTTGTATATATGCAACCAGTTTAAATAAAAAAACAAATTGAAATTTTTTAAATATTTTTTTTTTTGAAACAGACAGCAAATTAAAATTTGTAATAACTGTTGCGGACACAAATAAACCACAAGTTTCCGTTTTGTGGGTAAATTTTTATTAAATTTCAAACAAATGAAAAAAAAATGAAACTGAAAAAAAAATGGTAAATAATAGTAAATTATTTGGAATAAATGTCTAAAAAAGTTAATATAGATATTTCTTTGAAAAAAAATTGTATGTTCCTTTATTTTTAAATGGAACGAAAAACTTTTTTATTAAACTACAAACAGTTAACTACATAATATTCTGAGTGTAGCTGAGAACGAACAGAGCAGCACCAATAGCAAAGGTATTGTCACACTAAAAGCGAAAAAAGTACGTCCCCACATAGGCATCACGCCACCAAAGTCGGCACCTAATCATAACTATACCAAATCGCATCTCATAACTGTGTTCACAGTGATAATGTGTTATGAAACTTTAAATGCGTTTTTCTCAAAACTTCATTTTCGGAGAAGGTCACATATATGTATAATTATATATGGCTTATGCAATCACATATATACTTGTATATGTCTGAACTGTATATATTTATATATGCCATCACATATTTGAAGTATAGTTATATATATTCCTATATCAAATATTTGTTTTTAGTATGTAATAATATAAATAATATAATTAGTATGTGGCTGAGTGATTTAAGTAGCTCTGGCGGACCGAGTTCTAATCCTGCCGAAAGCATTGTTTTTTTAAATTAAAATTTAAATTTTTAATTTAATTTTTTTTATTATTTTTAATATTTTTTTAATAAACTAAAGTCCGTATAATAAATTATATTGTTGGATATAATATGATACATATCGTTTTATTTATATCGTACTAAATCCCCAAATATATTGTTTGATCTAATGTGATCTGCCATTTTATCGGATCAAATAAGATCAGCTAAATATCATAGCAAATATTACTCGGGTTTTCATTTATTTGTCTATTATAAACTATCATCCTTACCACAAATCGAAAAAACTCGATTTTAAATCACAAAAGTCGACTTTTATTTTAAATTTCTTACCACATAAAATATTAAAAATGTGCCTTATAGTGTGGTTTTAATTTAAATTTACCAGTTGTTTTTACTTTATATTTATTTTTTTTATTGTATTAAAAATGTTGTGTTTTTTTTGAGAAAAATTCAATAGAAGCATAGAGGAAGAATAGTATAGAGGATGCAACGCCGTCAGCAGCCAAATAAAATTTTATACAGAATACAAAGGTTCGGAAACTTTGAGAAAACAGGGGAAAATTGAGCAAATTTCCCTGATTTCTGCAAAAGTTTGAGTAAATTTCCCTGTTTTTAAACCTTTTTTCCAAATCCAATTGGGAAAGCTGCTAAAAATGGATTTGCAAAGAAATTCAATTGGAATCGCAAAAAATCCAATTTAAAAAGATGCTGAACCTTTGAAATCTGCACATACAAAACTAAGGGAACGTTTTTTACGACGTGAGAGACATCGTCATGGTGTGATAGAAGTTTATGAAGCACATACAAAATGGCTGATAGCCTGTAAAGGCTGGATTAGCCAGACGTAAACGTATCTCTGTGTAGCAAATTCAATGAGTTTAATCAGAATAGAAGATGTTGTGTTGTATTTTTTGTGTCATTCTTATTCATTGAACATATACAATACATTTATCTTCCATTTATATTATTCCTTCAAATCGAGTTCAAGATCTTTTTACAAAAAATAATAATGATTATTTATTATTTCCTTCCAATATTTCGTCTCCACATTGGGTGACTTCTTCAGGGAAATTATATAATTTTTTCAACAATTAAAACTTATATATATACAATTTTTTAAAAATTTTTTTATATAATTTCCCTGAAGAAGTCACCCAATGTGGAGACGAAATATTGGAAGGAAATAATAAATAATCATTATTATTTTTTGTAAAAAGATCTTGAACTCGATTTGAAGGAATAATATAACATATACAATACATATACAAATAATAAATACACAACAAAAATCTAATCAAAATAGATTTTCGTTGTGTATTTACGTTTTGTGTATGTATTGTATATCTTAAATGCATAAGAATGACACAAAAATATACCACACAACATCTTCTCTTCTTATTTATCTCACTGAATTTGCTTTACAGAGATACGTTTACGTCTGGCTAATCCAGCCTTAAAGCTAGAATTTGCCATACATAATTCAACGTATACCCATATCGTTATCTTTTTTTAACTCACTCATTTACATAAAATCAGCTGATTCGTCACGTTACGTACAAAATTCGCCTAACTTTATAAATATTTGAAATTTCTTTTTCAAGTTTAATTATTATCTTCAAGTAAGAAAGTATTGCCGATTTATGCATACAAATTTTTCGATATCTTGGATATCTTTTGGTAAACGAGGTAAAAAAAGTGCCCAACTACTAGACATTAACATACATTTAAGAACTACCAATGATTTAGTTAGTTCGCGTTCGGTTAAAAACAGAAGTAGTCACAAGAACACCCCTCAATCATTATAAATTTTTTATGTTTATATTTATGTATGCGTAAGTTAGCCTGGGGAATAAAACATTTTCTTTTTCTTCTTCTTTAGTTTTTATACTGTTTATTTATTTTAGAGAGATATAAGTAAAATTTTCGTTAGAATACAATTACAAGGTAAAAATATGGATAAAATAGTAGTGTGCTTAATTTGGTTAATCGATTAACCGATTTTAAGAGTAGTTGCCTCTATTTCCTTTTATGTCGTTACAAAGAATTTAAAAATCAAATATTCATTCGAAAAAAATTTTCCTATTTCAAAAACGGCCAATAATGAACTGGTTGACAAAATTTAAAACTACTATTTTTCTAAGATACAACAATAACATGTCTTTTATTTATACAAAAATATATAATTGTAGAAATATTATAATTTAAATTTTTGGCTACAGTTGAAATTTCCCTTTCA